>JASUUH010000118.1:0-320837 GCA_030449925.1 Citropsis articulata | reverse complement strand
AATCATATTGTCTTTCTTGGTTATGTTGTAAGTGCTAAAGAAATTGAGGTTGATGAAGATAAGGTAAAGGCTATTAAGGAATGGCGTTAAGTGAGGTAAGAGTTTTCATGGTTTGGCTAGTTTTATAGAAAATTTGTGAAGATTTTAGCACCCTTGCACCATTAACTGAAATTGTGAAGAAACATGTGGGATTTAAGTGGGGTAGTGAACAAGAAAGGTCATTTAATCTAATCAAGGAGAAATTGGTTTCTGCACCACTATTTGCTTTACTCAATTTTGCTAAAACTTTTGAAATTGAGTGTGATGCTTCAGGTATAGGTTTTGGAGCTGTTTTGATGCAAGAAGGGTGTCCAATTGCCTATTTTAGTGAGAAATTGAATGTGAGGCCTAAACTATCCTACTTATGACAAGGAGATGTATGCATTGGTGAGCATTGGAAACTTGGCAACATTATCTTACCTAAAGAGTTTGTTATACTGCGATGAGTCCTTGAAGCATTTAAAAGGGCAAGGTAAGTTGCATAAGAGACATGCCAAATGGGTTGAATTTATTGAGCCATTTCCTTACTATCGAGAAGGTATGCACTTATCTCTACATTAAATGCAAAGTTGTTAGGATTTGAGTACATTAAAGAATTATATGTTAATGATCCTGATTTTGTCAATGTGTTTAATGTGAGAAAGTTGCATTTGGAAAGTTCTATAGGCATGATGGGTTCTTATTTAGAGAAAATAAATTGTGTGCCTTAGCGTGATGTTTTAAAAGAACACTTCTTTTGGCATTGCAAAGACTTTAGATGTTTTAAAATAACACTTCTTGTGAGAAGTGATGTTGAAATGTGAAATGTGAAATGTGATGTTTTAAAAGAACACATATGAAATGTGATGTTGTATAACCCATAACATACTGATAAGTATATCTCAGTGTGTCTTCTTCTTTCTATTCTTCCAATAAGGATCACAGATCGACTTGAATACTTCATTTTCTATCTGGCTTGGTGACAAGTATGCTCTACACTCGCCTCTTGTAGGATCTTGTGTATCAGAAAGTCTTATGCCTGTTGTGCAGTGGTATACTTCTTATACCATTCTTTGTTTACTACTAAAACACAGAGTCGAGACTGTTCACGAAGAGATGCCGGGGTGGCTAAGAAAAGGTTTGGTATGTGTATGATTTCCTCAGGTGTTGTTGGGTGTGGAAACCCGGGCATGCTATTGGCTAAGGACAATTTGTTAAATCGTTGCTTATAACAATGCCGTACTCCATTCTTTGGATCTATGTGAGTTCGTCCATTGACTTTCTATGAGTTAGTGGATCCTGGCTTGGTATCAGTATGTTATGGGCAAATTGCTCAAACTCATCACCTCAGGGAACTCCCAGATCAAGAAGGCAAACAGTGGACCTCAGTCTTCATCAAGGGGTTCACTAGGATGAAAATCCTCAGGAATTGGAGGATCATTGGATGTGGATGGTTGTGCCATATAAACATTAGAAACTTCCACATAATTTTCCTCGGAATGCATTGCGAAGATCTGGTACATTGGAGAAAGAAGACTCGAAGGATGGATTCAAATCGAATCGAGGATCATCTTACTATAAGACGAGTAGAGGCGATGCATGGGCTCTTTATCTTTGGGTGGTCTGATAGGTTCAGGGATAGGCTGAAAGTAATCGGTGTTCTTTGAGGAGAAGGGTAAGCTTCTCAATGGTGGTGTGTGGTGTTTAGGTTGGTGTTTGTGGTGGTGGAGGTGGTTGCCAAGGCCGGTTGAGGTCTGAGCATGGAGTCTGAGCCTCGTGGGAGAGGGCCTTGAAGGAGTAGGTTGCATCGACCTTGAGAGTGTTTGTACATGTTTGGAGAAACACCGAGGAATCGGTGTAACTCTTGGGTCTTTTGGTGAGGAGGAGGCATTGATAATATGGTGGTAGGTGTCAAAGTATGGTGTAGGAGCAGGTAAAGGTTTAGTTTGACCACCGAACAAGGGCGGTTGATGACCTTGTTTCGACGATTCTTTCGAAGCTCTGCGCCATGTCGATCTCGACTTCTTTTGGGTGAACTTTGGACCCGAATAATTGCGATCAATCATGATGCAGACTCTATGTCGATCTAGCAATTACATCATGAAGGTCGTGGTATAAGATCCGTTCTTGCGAAATGGCATCAACCTTCTTGTGGGTTATGCGGACTTGTGCTTGGACATTTCCATCACAGTGTCGAGATTCGATTACATTGAGCTCTGGCATTACGGGTTTGCCGATTAAGCACTTGCTCGTCTTGCTTTGGTTCCTCAGTTCGGAGGAGAGCAGATTGGACATATGGTTTGGAAACCACTTTGGATTGTGGATTGTTTTCCCGAGGAAGGAAGGCCGGCTTTGGTAAGAACTAGATCGATCATACGAGTTGGAGCAGAGGTTTGAGGCGAAGTTGGTTGTTCTTGTCTGAGGTTTGAGTATTGAGACTTGGGAGGATAGGACAAGGTTGTAGTCTCGGTGGAGTAAAATCTGGTTCGTCAATGAAGGATCGGTGGAGTGCAGAACCTCGCCCTTGTCTTCTTTTTACTCCTGCGGCCGTGGGACTTGGTAGTCGTCGTCATCGAGAATCATCATCATCTGGCAGCATGGACGGTCGATCACATGTGAGAACACAGGAACATCCCATGAAATGGCCTTGCACACGCTAGGGTACAGGATAGCCATTAGTGAAACTATGGATGGGAAGTTTTCTTGTATGCGAGCAATGAGATATCATAGCGATGTATGAAAAGGAGGTTACGGGAGGTTGACTTTCGGGGGTTGGAAGGTCATCCGGACGGTCTGCCTTTTTCAAATTGGGCTTCAAGTGCGGATTGGTTGGGAATTACGATGGAATTTTCATAGTTGGAGAGTTCCAAGCGACTTGAGAAGTTCACTTTTGGATCTGTTTGGGGATTTGGACAATGGTTGGTATGGTTTCGTTTATCGGCTAAGATCATGAGGGTATCTGTGGAGGTGTGAGGGTTGGAAGATCAAGAGCATGGTTTTGAAGTCTATAAACCAATTTGGTGATGTAAAGTAGCCATTTTGAGGTGACCACTCGCTTGGATCTGGATTTGGACTTTCAGGTTTTGAAAGGTTCGGATCTTCGAGGATAGGTTGAAGTTTGGGTAAAGGTTAAGTACCTTTGCTGCGTGTAGGGTTGTAAAACGTACCAATGACATGTTGGTACTCTTTGAATCTAGTATCCATAAGAGCCATTCTCGGTAAGCCGTGACCTTCGACCGTGAGCGTTAAGATCATCGTACTCCTCAGGGTGGAGGTGAGTATAACCCGTTTCCGGGTTGGTGATTAACTCTTACGGAATTTCAGGGTTACATCTTTCTGGAGTTGCTTGCAAAGCACCTTTGGTCAGTTTGGAAGGTACATACTCTTTAGGAGAAGGCGTCTAGTAACTGAGAGCGGATAGATCTAATTACAGAATTAGATCGGTGGTAGAGTTGGTAAGGACTAATAAGAGGTAAGGAAGACTCAGAAATTTGTACAGAGTCTGGAACATAGGAATATTCAACAAGGTTTCTATTTTATTGGATAGGTGTTTTGTACAAGACACAGGTAAGGATAAAGGTGAGGATATGGAGACCAGAAAGTCTCAAAAGCTTGAGAACTTGAACTCGAATCCATGAGTGTAAAAGTATCTTTCTATTCTTCTTGGATCACAAATCTTGTACCACTCTCTCTTGAGAGGGTAACTCGCGTAAGCAATCGAAATCGTTGGGCTCGATACCAGCTTGGTATGGCTGATCGATATACGATACAATGTTATGGAACACCCATGCGTCGATACCAAGCCGGGATCCATAACTCATGAAAGTCGGTCGACTCACCGAGATCCGGTAGTCTGGGGCATTGTTATACGAGCAATGACGAACAAAAATCATAGGGCGATAGCCGCGTGCTCGGGTTCCATATACTGACACCAGAAATCATAGCACATACCAACCACTTAGCCACTCCGGGCATCTCTTGAATTGAGCAGTGTGTCGGCTCTCGGTGTTTAGTATAAGTGAAACAGCAATGGTATAAGTATACCACTCACGGTACATAAGACTTTCGATACAGATCCTGAGGCGAGTGTAGAGCATACTTGTCACCAAGCCAGATAGAAAATGAAGTATTCAAGTCGATCTGTGATCCTTATTGGAAGAATAGAAAGAAGAATATTTATTTGGAACTTGAGCTTTTCAAAACTTGAGATTTCGATAAAACTTGTGATTTTAAAAGATAATTTACAATGAAGAAGCTCGCCATTTATAAATGAAGCCATAAACTAAAGTGGGACGGGACCCCATTATTACAACCCTAGATTAGGACACGTTACCTAACCTTGACAAGCAATAATGCAAACTAATAATACAACATGATAATGACATGACAAAGACAACTTAACCTACTTTGAAAAGTAAAGACAAGGACAAAGTCAAGCCTTGGATAAAAGACTTTTACACAAGACTTTAATATATAAAGACAAACTACTTTAAGACTTTTATGGCATATAAGACAAATGCCATTATTAAAGTGAAATAGTGCCTTACGAGGTGTAGTCATCTGTCTCGTGTCTTGCGGATATTTGGGTGTTCTTGAAGACACGTGGTGGATGGGTGCAACCGGACACAATCAGCGAAGTTCGGGGTGTATGGGTGGTGATGGAGGGTGCAGTCGAGCGGAGGATATGGTTACGGCGGATAAGGAGTAGAGGAAGATCCGGTCATCTTGGGAAGATATGGGAGTGAAATCTTGTAGGATCTTGAGCATCTTGGAGAAATCTGTATGATTAGGTTTTCTTCTTTGAGAATGATGCCTCTCTTGATTGGTTGAGAGTGTGAGGATGGAGTAGGAACCATGAACATATCATGCTTTGGTCGAGGATGTGTGGAGAATTGTGGGTTGGCGGAGGAACATGGTTAAGCTCAGTGAGAAATTCTTGAGGAGGTCTTGGTATGGAAGTCTTGCTCAGGCGAGCAAAATGAGAGCAGTTTGCCATTCATGGGAGTCTGAGTCAAAGTCATTAGTGAGGATCTTTGGAAATATGATGTATAATGAGGAGGTCAGCTGTTTGCCTTCTTGATCGGGGAGTTCCACGGGTGATGAGTTTGAGCAATTTGATGTAATTTCTGCGCCACCAGTGGTGAAAACGGGCAGTCAAGTGAGACTTGTTGAGTAGGTTGGATGGTTGAGTCATCAAGAAGAGGAAGGACGGGGAAAACCAACTTTGTGGCATAGAACATAAGACGCAAATGTACAAAGTTCATCTTGTTAACATCTCGGTTGGGAGAATAACTAATCCAAGGAAAAGATGATCGGGATGCATGCTAGGAAGGCATAGGCTCAGGGCTTTTTGTAGACATTCGTAAAAACACAAAGGAATTTTCTGTAGCAGTCACGAATCTGGTGGAGAAGTAAAAGTCGTATTGAGGAAATGACTTTTGGTGAGAGCATGGTTTAGTAAGGATGAGACCATGGCAATGAAAGGAATATGACCCAGTGTGGATAAAGGAAACTATTTTAGAGTCGAGAAAGGTGCAGGATGAGATTTTTATCTGTGATATGTTGGTGAAAATCATACAGAACCGGGTTTAAAGCGAAGAAGATGCTTATGCGTATCTTATTTTTAAATTCCATAATCTTGGAAAAGATGAGTTGTCCATTCGACAATAAAATTGTATCCAATAAGATGGAATTGAACTTGGATTATACTTTGAGATTTCTTTGTAGATCGCGTGGTAATGCTTTTCCGAATTGACTGGAATGAACCACAATGAAATCTTTTCCATCAATATTCTAAAACGCTCCCGGTGCTAAATCAGCATCTGTCTGTAGGATCGTTGTCTGTGGCGGATTCTCGGTGATGAGTCTTGAGTCACTGTTTAATTCTTTGGACGGTATTGTCTGTTCGAGGACCCCGTGGTGCTTTCTTTAGCATCGTTGACAACTTGAGGTGTGGACGATGTGAGGAAAAAGTCTACGAGATAGTTGACAATCCAGGGGAATTGAATTTGCTTGCGGTTTAGATAAGTATGGAAAATGCATCAATTCTTGTGCGATGTGGGGTCCGGGGCGATAATTACCATCTTGGATTATCATGCCAAGAAATTCAATGGATGTCTTCGTGACTTTTTCGGATATCGTGACTCCATGTGATTCCAGTAGCGGGGCGATTGAGTCTGGTGTGAATGATCCTTGGAAAACAACAAAATATCATCAATGTAGATAAGGCGTTTTCGAGGATAGGTTGGAAAATCTTGACCAGCCTTTTGAAAAAGTGATGGTGCCACTTTCGAGCCAAGGGCATCCTCCGATGGGGGCATTTGGAATCTGAAGGCTTGTTTGGGTCGATCATCGGGATGAATACCAATCTGAAATCGACTTGATCGAACTTTGAGAACACGCTGCGCGGAGATGAATGAGCTGAATCTTTGGAACTTATCATCTTTGAGAAAACCATTGAGGGTTGATAGTCAATGACTAGTCTTTTCTTACCGAACAATTTGAAACGTTCTCTAGAATGCTTGACAAGCCCATTCGAATGTGTGGGCTCGATTAAACTATGTGGTGATTGGCATTCGACTTGTGCAAGTTTCGGATCTGAGGCGTCATGCGGATGTGTAACCTTTGTGGGTTCACATCTTCATTAAACGAAGGAAGCAACAAAGGCGGGGTTTTCCACAAAGGAAGGGGTGAAAGAGCTGATGATTTTCGGGACAGCGGCGGGAACTTTGTTTGAAAGACTCGTAGGGTGAGGAAACATCGAAATTGAGTATATCCTCAGGTGTCGATTATAAGGTAGAAATTGTTGCTTGTACATACCTTTGGCGGAGACATTCAATTTGTGGATAAGTTGTAGAACATCAAACCTATGAGGAGGTCCTTATCATTGAGGAAGAACTATGACATTAATCGAGAGAACACCAATGGAAAGAGCGGATACCAGCGGGTTTCTTGGTAGCAGTGCGTATTAAAATATTCACCATTAGCGACTTTGAAGAAATGGGTATGGTGTTCAGCTTCGGGAGGAGTATGGACGGATTAAGCATAGTGTGTTACGAAGGTATCGATGAATCTATAGCGGTGATAGGTTTGGCATAATTGGTAGGAAGGATATTGATGTGTATGGATGGTAGAGACCGTTGCTTAGGAGGAACATGTATGACATGCTCGATGTGATGGATTGTTGCAACGTCTTGGTCGAGCAGTCGAGTCGAGAAGACTCTCTGTTTGTTCTTGACCAACATGAAGGCATTTCTTCATCATAAGCATCTGTTGATCTGAGGATTGATATCATCATCCTCGAGAGAGAGGAGACTCTATTGACATCTTTGATGGCTGATTTTCTTTGGATTGTTAGGGCAAGATCTAGCAAAGTGCCCTTTCTTTTGCGGATGAAACACACAGGAATCTTTACATTGCGGGTGTTGGAGTTTCTTCTGAAAAACGGTAGGTTGGTTTGAGCTTTGAGGTGTTATGCGGAAGAGTGTTTAGGTTTAGGGAACTTATGGAAATGGGATTTTTCTTGGTAGAACAAGTGCGGTTCTTTCGTCCTTGCATTTGATTGCAAGATGAGGTGTTTGCATGCACTCTTGAAGGTTCCTTCTTTTCCATAAAGTGTTTGAAAAACTTTCTCTGCTCACAAGTTTCTCGAGACAGAGACAATCGATAGATCTTACCAAGTAAGATCATCAGTTTATCTGGTAGGAGGTGTCTACGATATCGCAAAATCTCTGTAGGAAGCAAAACATGCTTGAGGGGTGATCATTAAAACCATTTGCTGGTACAAGCTGTCATCCTTTTAGTGCTTATCGAGATCTACGATGCTGTGATGACAATGACTTCAAAATCTCGTCTAGCGATTCACATGCTGGGTTTGGTTCTCCCAGCGGTTGTACACAATCTCAAGACTTGTGATGCAGTTACTGGAATAAGCTGGGTACTGTATTCACATACTTGGAACCAATCACGGAGATCTAAGAATCTTGGCGAATTCTTTAATAACGTAATTATCGGCTCCGGGTTTTGCCATCGAAGATCGCCAAGCGACAGTTCTTGGCTGGAGACATTGTCGAGCCATTAATGGTTGTGAACTTGGATACATCGGTTGTATGAGCCTAACGATTCGATTGGCTTCTGTTGAGTTCCTCTTGAAGAGAGTGGTATATGATAGAATTTGTGATCTGAAGAAGAAGAATAGAAAGATCTTTTACACTCGTGGATTGGGTTCGCTCTGAACTTTAGACTTGGTCTCCGTATCCTCACTTTATCCTTAGGTCTTGTACAACACTATCATAAAATAGAAAACCTTGTTGAATATTCTATGTTCCAGACTACATACAAATTCTGAGTCTTATCTTATTAGTCTTGACTCTACCATGGTTCATGCAGAATTAGATCTCGTTCTTGTCTACTAGGCGTCCTTCTCAAGTATGGGTCTTAAACTTGAGGTGTGGCAAGCAACTCAGCGAGCGATGTAACCCGAAATTCGGAAGAGTTAATCATGTTTGGAAGCGTGAGGTTATACTCGCTCCTGAGGTCGTATGATCTTAACCCGTGTCGTAAAGGCTTGGGGTCTGGAATGCTCTTATGGATCTAGATTGAAATTAGACGTCATTTTGAGTGTTCTTTGACCCTCATGCAGTGTTCTTAACGCTTTTCGAACTTGGCTTATCCGCGAGATCAGAACCGAAAGTCAAATCAGATCAAGGTCTTTGTGTGGTCACAAAATGGCTACTTACGGAATTTGGTTTATGACTTGAATACTCTTGATCTTAAACTCTCGCTGGATACCCTCGTATCTTGTAGCAATGAAACCATTTAACCGTTGTCGAATCAAAATGATCAGCGAGACTTCTCAAGTTGATGCTTGGAATGGCTCTCCAGTATGAAATTCCATCAATTCCAATCCGGACTTGAGCATTTGAAAAAGGCAGGTGATGCGGATGACCTTGACCCGAGTCAACCTGGAACATTTTCATTTTCGCTATGATGTCTGCTGTTCGAGACGGCTGAAAACTTCCGTCCATGGTTTACTGTGGCTATCATGTGAGCAAGGTGCAAGGCCATTTCGTATGGGATGTTCAGTGCTCATGTGTTTGTCCATGAGGATGATGATGATTACGATGGCGGCAAATTCGTCGCAGCTTGAGGAGTAAAAGAAGATTACAAGCGAGGTTCTTGCAGACCTCCACGATCCTTCATCGGATGATGAACAGATTTTACTCGGTGAGACCCAGACCCACTGTCACATGTCTGTCCTGATACCTCGAACACTGTAGGCTGAGTCAACAACCACATCTCGAGCCTGTTCACTGTTATTGGATCTGGTTCTTACCAGAAGTGGTTCCTTCCCGGGAAAACAAACATATCCACAATCTAAAGTGGTTTCGAAACCATATGTCCAATCCACATTCTCTCCTGGGCGGTTTGAGGAAAGCGATGCAAGTCTTGTGGCGACGAATGCGAGCCGAATGTAATCACAGGAATCTCTTGACACGGGATGGAAAATGTCAACAAGTCGGACAACCACAAGAAGGTTGATGCCATTTAAGAATGGATCGGTTATACCACGACCTTGTGCTAAATTGGACATAGAGCTCCGTACCGTGATTATTTGCAATTATTTGGGTCAAAGTTCACCCAAAAGGGCGAGATCGACGAAAGCGAGCTTGAAGAATTGAAGAAACAAGGTCATCAGTGTCCTTGTTTGGTGGTCAAACTAAACCTTTACTGTTCTACACCATGCTTTGACTACCAGCCATATTATCAACGACCTCCTCTCGGTCAAAGACCCGAGTTACACGATTCCTTGGTGTTTCTCCAACATGTACAAACACTCCTCAGTCGTATGTTCGGCCTACTCCTTGAGGCCCTCTCCTAGGCTGTACCCATACTAGACCTCGTGGTTCGCAAGCGACCTCCACCACACACCACCTATCTTTGAAGCAGTTCACACAGGCTATCTTGAGGGTTTCTCCTTCTCCTCGGAAATGATACTTTCTGACTATCCACGAACTGTCGGACCACCCAAGATAAAGAGCCCGCATCGGCTCTGCAGTCTTATAGTTCGAGAAGAAGATATTGATCCGCCAGTTGATTTGAATCCATCGCTTTAGTCTTCTTCCAGCGAGATCGGTTGTATCTTACTGAGTTAGGAAAATTATGTGGAAGTTTAATGTTTATATGGCACAACCATCCATCAATGATCCTCCAATTCACGAGGATTTTCATCGGTGAACCCGCAGTGAAGATGAGCACCCCTGATCGAGTTCGAGGTGATGAGTTTGAGATGCCATGCGTGATACCAAGCGGATCGCTTCTTCATGAAAGTGGTGGACGGAATCGCAAGATCCCAGATGGTTGTGATGGTCCAGCAAATCGTCTTAGATTCGAACTTGCATTGGTTTGATAAAACACGGAGGAAATCATTATTAAAATTTTTCTGCTCGGGGTCTTGATTGAGCGATTGTGTCTTGACTCGGTGTTTAGTATGGCTGACAATGGTATAAAGTATACCACTCTGGATGCATAAGACTTTCGTCACAAGATCCTCTGAGCGAGCATACTTGTCCTGACGGATAGATAAGTATTGATCGCTTGATCATGTGGAAGAATAGAAGAAGATCGAGAGATATCTTGTGTATGTTATGGGTTATCAACATCACATTTTCATATTGTTCTTTTAAAACATCACTTTCATTTCATTTCTCAACCTGAAAGTGTTTTTTCATGTCTAAGTCTTTTGAAAGTTCTTTTAAAACATAGAAGACACGTTTACTCTAAATAAGAACCCATCTAGAACTTTTGTCTTTCAAACACATTGGAAATCAGGATCAAAAATTCTTTTGTATCAAAACATGCATTTAATGTGAGATAAGTGCGACCTTCGATAGTAAGAAATGCTCGATAAATTCAACCCATTTGGCATACTCTTCTACAACACTTTTCCATTTGATGATGTTCACAAGCGAATGGTTTGGATTTCAAAAGCTTCTTCATCTTGGTGACGAACAGAGAGAGTGTTATTAAATACGCAGATTCTTAGGATCTCTCGTGATTGGTTCCAAGTATCGGTGAATGACTAGTTGACATTGTCACAAGTCTTAGAGTTGTGTGGGTTTTGGGATGAATTGAACTAGGGAATCTCTAGGCAGGATTTCATGATGAAGTCTTTGTCATTCGGAGAGATCTTGATAAGCCTGGATGTGACCTTGTACTCTGAGGCTAAATGGTTTTAATGATCCTCCCTCGAAATGGGTCTCTCTGATTTTGAGATATTAGAGACACGAAGTCTCGGATAAACACGATGATCTTACTCTTGGTAAGATCATCGGATCTTGTCTCTTGTCTTGAGAAACTTTGTAGCGAAGAAAGTTTTTACTTTATGGAAAGGAACCTTGTGCATCAAAACACCTCTCTGAATCTGAGGATGAAAGAACCTGCCTTGCGAGAAAAATCATTTATTGTTCACAAATAACACTCTTGGACCGTCCTCACAAATAACCCTGGGTTTTGATGTCAACACCGAGAAGATTGGGTGTTTAAATACCAAAAAGAAGGGCACTTTTCTTTATCTTGATCAAATCGGGGATCTGCGGCGTCAATAAGTCTCTCCTCTCGAGGATGATGATATTGAATCACAGATACGAGCAGGATGCTTATGATGGAAAAGCATCTGTTGGTGAAGAGCAGAAGATGTGATTCTGAACGACTCACGAAGGCATTGCAACGTCTCATCGAGCATGGCTTTTCCTCAAGCATGACTACCTCATGTGGTATCCTTTGAATGGCACATCCTATGTTAGGTTGATCTTGGTTGAAAATATCTTATGTGACTCCTCACGAGTTTGGAAATATTTCTTCAAAGTGCTAATGGTGAATATTTTATCTGGACATTTGCAGAAATTGGTATCGGTTCTTTCAGTTATGCGGATTAATGTCATGTTATTCTCGATGATAAGGACCTCCTCGCGGTTTTGTTCTACAAATCCACTTGATGTCTCATTATCGTACAGCAACAATTTACACCTTATCGACACGAGGATATACTATTCGATGTTTTACTATCTGAGTTCTTTCCATTACATCATAAAGTTCTTTAATTTCCTGTGGAAAAACCCTCGATTCTTTGTTAGCTTCTTTACAATGAAGATATGAACTAAAGTCATGGGCATGGCCTCATCGAAACTTGACAGTGAATGCAAAGTCATGGCGGCTTAATCGAGAATTCAATGGGCTTGTCAAGCATTCTATGTTGAAAACGTTCTGAAATTATTTAAATGAAAAGACTAGTCATTGACTTCTCCACTCATGGTTTCAAAGATAAGTTCGTGCGATTGTCTTGACATTGTCTAAAGTGCATGTTCTTTGGATATGATATCATCTTGATAGCGGCATGATAGATCTGGTGACACGGTGATGGACTCAAAGTGACTCGGATCCACTACCTTTGAGACTTCCATCCGATGATTGCCATATTCTCTCTGCGGTCGAATCCATTATTGTGGCTCTTGTTTCCCAGAATCCGGCGCCGAGGGCATTTCCATATAAATCAGTTAAATGCGTAATTTCGGTCAATCCTGATCAATTCTCATTTGGTAAGTATTCCTCCTCCTCAAAAATGAGTCGAGAGGATGAGACTCTTCCTTTTTGATCTCATAGCTTTCATCTTTTGGCTTCAGTGCCTTGAATTTAATCTTCGAGAAGGTTATCGACGCATGGTTGTAAGTTGAACAGTATCTCTTGACATGGCGTTTATAGTCTTTAATGGCCATACAAAATTGAGCCAACCCAAAATGAGTTATGTGACAGTTTGTTCCACATCGTCAGGACCGGATGCAGAACATTTTTCGAAACACACTTTACTACATCGATGGTGGATGAACACTCGAGTTGGGGACATCATGTCATTAAATGACATCACCTCGGGCTTATTATGTTTTACGGTATTTGGTGACTATACCCGATGGCTCTCTTGTTTGATCCCAACTTGATCCATACCGGTAGCGAGATATAGTAAAGGCGATGGTTGACGAGAATGTTAGCGCTCTATTTTTAGGGATCCTTTGACTCTTGAACTACTGGCTGGCTATCACATTCGGCATCTGCCATTGTGATAGTAAAACTCACTTACCTCAGGGTGTGATGAACCTCTTGTAAATCCGTCATTCACCATGTTGTGAATCCTTTCATTCCATGTGGACAAAGCGTCTCTCAATTTAGAAAAGCTCTGGTAGAAGAATATGGCGTTCCACTCCTCTGATACTCACGTCCTTTATCTCGATGTTCAATCAACTCAGGATCTTTACTTGAAGAAATCGGGAATCATCGCTCTGAAGGAGATCGGGGCCTAATCCTACGGAGATATGATAATTATCTCATCGGAAATGAGATCTGCAGACAGCGGACAAACTGGACTGATTATCCATGGCCTCAACCCGCTTTTTCATCAGATTCAGATACATCAGTCTCTGACTCAGACACATCAGTCTCTTCTTACGAGACTATTTCACTTTAATAATGGCATTTGTCTTATATGCCATAAAAGTCTTTCAGTACTTTGTCTTTACATATTAAAGTCTTGTGTAAAAGTCTTTGCCCTTATCCAAGGCTTGACTTTTGTGTCCTTGTCTTTACTTTTTCAAAGTAGTGGTTAAGTGTCTTTGTCATGTCATTATCAAGTTGTATTATTAGTTTGCATTATTGCTTTACTTTGTCAAGGTTAGGTAACGTGTCCTAATCTAGTGGTTGTAATAGTGGGGGTCCTGTCCCACTTTAGTTTATGGCTTCGTCTATAAATGACGAGCTTCTCTTCATTGTAATTCATCTTGAAATCTTGAAATCTTGAAATCTTGAATAGGTGTTTTGAAATCTTGAAATCACCAGTTCATATTGGATAGGTGTTTTGTACAAGACCTTGGTAAGGATAAAGGTAAGGATATGGAGACCGAAGTCTCTAAAGCTTGAGAGCTTGAACTCGAATCCATGAGTGTAAACTAAACTCGAATCCATGATTTCAAGATAAAACTGGTGATTTCAAGATTTGATACACCATTCAGTTTCAAGTTTGATTTCAGATGAATTCTGATGAGAGGCTGGTCGTTTATCGAAACCATCGTGAGACAGACCATGTGAACAGGTCTGCTGCAAACAATGGCAATAATGCTGTTCTGACGTGACATGACAACTGCTGCTGGCTGAATAGACATTCGCTGGACAGAACTTACTGGAACTGAAGACAAACTACTAAGACTTTTATGGCGTATAAAACAAATGCCGTGTCATGAAATATGCTACGGTGTCGGTCATAGCTGTCTCATCGGTCTTGGCACGGATATTTGGTATGATTTCTTGAAGACCGTGGTGGATGGGTGCAGGACCGCAATCAGGCGATGCGAAGTTCGAGGTGTATGGGTGGTGATGGAGGGCAGTGCAGTGAGTGCGAGCGGAGGATATGGATTGGCGGATAAGGAGTAGAGGAAGATCGGTCATCGGAAGATATGGGGTGAAATCTTCGTAAGGATCTTGAGCATCTTGGAGAGAAATCTGTATGATTAGGTTTTCTTCTTTGAGAATGATGCCTCTCTTGATTGGTTGAGTGTGAGGATGGAGTAGGAACCATGAACATATCATGCTTTGGTCAAAGGATGTGTGGAGGTGTGGGTTGGCAGGAGGAACATGGTTAGCTCATGAAGTCTTGGTATGGAAGTCTTGCTCAAAATGAGAACAGTTTGCCATTCATGAGTCAAAAGTCATTGGTATGAGGATCTTTGGAGTATGGGCGATGTATAATCTTGATCAGGGAGTTCCCTGAGGTGATGAGTTTGAGCAATTTGATGTAATTTGGAAAGAACTGGATAATCCAGAGAACACAATCTGGAAAGAACTGGATACCAACGGGTTTCTTGGTAAGCATGTCTGTATTAAAATATTCACCATTAGGGTATGGTGTTTGTATGGACGGAAGCATAGTGTGTTGGTGGGCATATTTGGTAGGAAGGATCTTGATTTGTATGGATGGTAGAGGCCGTTGCTTGGGAGGAACATGTCGACATGCTCGATGTGATGGATTGTTGCAGCGTCTTGGTCGAGCCAGTCGAGAATCGGAAGACTCTCTGCATTTACATTCTTGACCGGACATGAAGGTTTCTTCGTCATAAGCATCTGTTGAGAATCTGAGGATTGATATCATCGTCCTCGGAGAGGAGGAGACTATTGACATCTTTGCGATGAGTCGGCTGATTTTCTTTGGATTGTTAGGGGCAAGATCTAGCAAAGTGCCACTTTCTTTGAGATGAAACACACAGGAATCTTTACATTGCGGGTGTTGGATGTTTTCTTCCTGAAAAACCGGTAGGTTGGTTTAGGCTTTGAGGGACGGTGTTTGGAAGAGTGTTTAGGTTTAGGGAACTTGTGGAAATGGGATTTTTTCTTGGTAGAACAAGTGCAGGTTCTTTCATCCTTGCATTTGATTGCAAGATGAGGTGTTTTGCATGCACTCTTGAAGGGTTCCTTCTTTTCCATAAAGTGTTTAAAAACTTTTCTGCTCATGAGTTTCTCGAGACGAGAGGCAATCGATAGATCTTACCAAGTAAGATCATCAGTTATCTGGTAGGAGTTCGGTGTCTGAATATCGGCAAAATCTGTAGGAAGAGGCGCACGCATGCTTGAGGGTGATCATTAAAACCCATTTTCAGAGTACAAGGCATCCTTTAGTGCTTATCGAGATCTACGATCATGATGACAACCGTCGATGAAAATCTCGTCTGATTCACATGCTAGGTTTGGTTCTCCCGGTTGTACACAATCTAAGACTTGTGATGCGGTTACTGGAATAGCTGGGGTCACATTCAGATACTTAGGAACCAATCACGGAGATCTAAGAATCTTGAGCGAAATTTTTCATGATAACTATCGGCTCGGTTTGCCATCGAAGATCAAGCCAAGCGAGTTCTTGGAATCTATGGAACCATTTGGCTTTAGGAACATCGTGAATGTAAACCATGGTCCATTAGATGGTTTGGAACTTGGATTAGGGTCATCTTGTGTAGCGTCGTGAGCTGGCGGCATGTATCTCTTGAGCTCATCTTCGTGAGGGTTCAGGGATGAAAATCCTCGGAGTTGGAGGATCGTTGGATGTGGATGGTTGTGCCGTATAAACATTAGAAACTTCCGTAATTTTCCTCGGAATACATTGCGGAAGATACGATTACATTGGAAGAAGACTCGAAGGATGGATTGAGAATCGAGGGATCAACGTTGCAGGCTATAAGACGAGTAGAGGCGATGCATGGGCTCTTTATCTTTGGGTGGTCGATAGGTTCGAGGATAAATTCTTGAAATGTCGGTGTTCTTGAGGAGAAGAGTAAGCATCTCTCGTGGGTTGGTGTTGTGGTGGTGGAGGTCGTTGCGGGCTGGTTGAGGTGCAGGCATGGAGTGCGAGCCTCGTGGGAGAGGGCCTTGAAGGAGTAGGTTGAGCATCGACCTTGAGGTGTTTGTACATGTTTGGAGAAACACAGGAATCGGTGTAACTCTTGGGTCTTTTTTGAGAGGAGGGCTGATAATATGGTGGTAGGTGTCAAAGTATGGTGTAGGAAGGTAAAGGTTTGGTTTGACCAAAGAGGGGTTGATGACCTTGTTTCTCTGATTCTTTATCTGCTTGGTATCGATCTCGAACTTCCTTTTGGGTGAACTTTGGACCCCGAATAATTGCGATCGATCATGGAGACTCTATGTCGATCTAGATTACATCTTGAAGGTTGTGGTATAAGATCCATTCTTGCGAAATGGCATCACCTTGGGTTATGCGGACTTGTGCTTGGACATTTTCCATCACGGTGTCGAGATTCGATTACATTCTGAGCTCATTACGGGTTTGCAGTTAAGCACTTGCTCGTCTTTCTTTGGTTCGCCAGTCGGAGGAAGAGCGAGATTGGACATATGGTTTGGAAACCACTTTGGATTGTGGATCTGTTTGTTTTCCCGAGGAAGGGCGGCTTTGGTAGAACTAGATCGATCGTATAACGAGTTGGAGCAGGTTTGAGGCAGTTGGTTGTTGACTTCTGCTGAGGTTTGAGGTATTGAGACTTGAGAGGATAGGACAACGGGGTTGTGGTCTCGGTGGAGTAAAATCTGGTTCATCGTCGATGAAGGATCGGTGGAGGTGCAGAACCTCGCCTTGTAATCTTCTTTTTACTCCTGCATGGCGACTTGGTAGTAAATCGTCATCATCATCATCATGGACGGTAGGGATCACACATGTGAGCACTGGACATCCCGTATGAAATGGCACTTGCACCTAGGGTACAGGATAGCCATTAGTAGTGAAACTATGGATGGGAAGTTTTTCTTGTTGCGAATAGATATCATGCGATGTATGAAAAGGAAGTTACGGGAGGTTGACTTTCGAGGGGTTGGAAGGTCATCCGGGCGTCTCAGCCTTTTCAAATTGGGCTTACGAAGTACGGATTGGTTGGGAATTATGGAATTTCTCATAGTTGGAAACCGTTCCATGACCGAAGTTGCTTTTGGATCTGTTTGGGATTTGGACAATGGTTGGTATGGTTTCGTTGTTAATTTAAGATCATGAGGGTATGTGGAGGTGTGAGGTTGGAAGATCAAGGCATGGTTTTGAAGTATAAACCGGTGGTGATGTAAAGTAGCCATTTTGAGGTGACCACTTGCTCGGCCTTGGATCTGGTTGGACTTTCAAGGTTTTGAAAGGTTCGGATCTTGAGGATAGGTTGAAGTTTGGGTAAAGGTGAGAAGTACCTGCATGTAGGGTTGTAAAACGTACCGATCGGCATGTTGGTACTCTTTGAATCTAGTATCCATAAGAGCCATTCTCGCCGTGGAAGCAGCCTTTCGACCATGAGCGTTAAGATCATACACTCCTCAGGGTGGAGGTGAGTATAACCTTCGTTTCAGTTGGTGATTAACTCTTACGGAATTTCAAGGGTTCATCTTGCTCTGCTTGAGTTGCTTGCAAAGCCTTGGTCAAGTTTGGAAGATGTACTCTTTTGGGAGAAGGGCGTCTAGTAGTAACAAGAGCGGATAGATCTAATTACGAATTAGATCGGTGGTAGAGTTAGTGACTAATAAGAGGTAGGAAGACTCGAGAAATTTATGCAGTGCGGAACATAGGAATATTCAACAAGGTTTTCTATTTTATTGGATAGGTGTTTGTACAAGACCTTGGTAAGGATAAAGGTGAGGATATGGAGCCAAAGTCTCTAAAGCTTGAGAGTTTGAACTCGAACCCATGAGTGTAAAGTATCTTTCTTCGGATCTGATCTTATCATACCACTCTCTTGAGAGGCGGGTAACTTCAGCGTAAGCGATCGAACAAATCGTTGAAACAAGCGAGATTGGTATCAAAACTTCAAAGATGAATACAATTGAGATATCAATAGATCATGGAACACCATGCTGTCACGATATGCCGGATCCACTCTTCATGAAAGTCGGTGAACTACGGTGGAGATGCAGGCATTGTTATCGAGCGATGGAACAAATGTCTTAGAAATAGCCGCGTGCCATTTTCATATACCCACACAGGAAATCTGACCTACAACCTTTTCTTCATCCGGCATCTTGTGAGCGATTTGTCTTCGGCTCTCTCGGGTGTTTAGTATAGTACGGCAATGGTATAAAGTATACCATGCGGTCTGACAGATAAGACTTTACGATAGAGATCCTGAAGTGTAGGCATCTTGTCCACGGATAGAAATGAAGTATTGGTCGTGATTGGAAGAATAGAAAAGAAATGTTAGCCACTCGTATTTGATAAAGCGTGATTCAGATTTATTTGATTTCAAGATAAATGGTGAATCATCCTTGGAAAACAACAAATATCATCAATGTAGATAAGGCGTTTTCAAGGATAGGTTGGAAAATCTTGACCATAGCCAAAAAGTGATGGTGTACTTTCAACCCAAAGGCATCCTTGTAGCGTGGGCATTTGGAATCTGAAGGCCGTCTTGGGTCGATCATCGGGATGAATACCCGATCTGCCAAAATCCGACTTAATCAAACTTTGAGAACACGCTGGAGATGAATGAGCAGGGATGAATCTTTGGCGAGAACTTATCATCTTTGAGAAAACCATTGAGGTTGATAGTCAATGACTAGTCTTTTCTTACCCGAACAATTTCAAACGTTCTCGTAGAATGCTTGACAAGCCCATTCGAATGTGGGCTCGATTAAATGCGGTAGCATTAAAGTGCAGTTCGGTCTGAGCGTCGGATGTATAACCTTTAGGGTTCATCTTCATTAACGAAGGAAGCTTAACAAAGAGCGGGGTTTTCCACAGGAAGGGTGAAAGAGCTGGGTGATTTTTGGGACAAAGCAGCGGGAACTTTGTTTGAAAGACTCGTGGTGAGGAAACATCGAAATTGAGTATATCCTCTGTCATATAAGGTAGAAATTGTTGCTTACGATACCTTTGGGAACATTCAATTTGTGGATAAGTTGTAGAACATCAAAACCATGAGGAGGTCCTATCGTTGAGGAAGCATGACATTAATCCGAGAACCTGATCACGGAAGAGCGGATACCAGCGGGTTTCTTGGTAAGCATGCATTAAAATATTCACCATTACTTTGAAATTTGGGTATGGTGTTTAGCTTCGGGAGGGAGTATGGACGGATTAAGCATAGTGTGTTACGAACGATGTCAGTGAATCATGGCGGTGATAGGTTTGGCATATTTGGTAGGAAGGATCTTGATTTGTATGGATGGTAGAGGCGTTGCTTGGGAGGAACATGTGACATGCTCGATGTGATGGATTGTTGCAACGTCTTGAGTCGAGCCGGTCGAGTCAGACTCTGCATTTGTTCTTGACCAACATGAAGGCTTTCTTCATGTAAGCATCATTGATCTGATTCAATATCATCATCCTCGAGAGGAGACTACATTGACATCTGCGATGAGTCGGCTGATTTTCTTTGGATTGTTAGGGCAGATCTGGCGTGCCCTTTCTTTTGCGGATGAAACACACGGAATCTTTACATTTGGGTGTTGGTTCTTCTGAAAAACCGGTAGGTTGGTTTAGGCTTTGAGGGACGGTGTTTGGAAGAGTGTTTAGGTTTAGGGAACTTATGGAAATGGGATTTTTTCTTGGTAGAACAAGTGCAGGTTCTTTCGTCCTTGCATTTGATTGCAAGATGAGGTGTTTACATGCACTCTTGAAGGGTTCCTTCTTTCCATAAAGTGTTTGAAAAAACTCTCTGCTCATGAAGTTTCTCGACAGAGGCAATGATCGATGATCTTGCAAGAGTAAGATCGTCGAGTTATCTGGTAGGGTTGTCTAATATCAGATATAAATCTCCGTAGGAAGAGGCGCAAAAAACATGCTTGAGGGTGATCATTAAAACCATTTAGCTGGTACAATTTGTCATCCTTTGGGTGAACTTTGGACCCAATTGCGATCATATGCAGACTATATGTCCCAGCAATTACTGCTTGAAGGTTGTACATTGATCCATTCTTGCGATGGCATCAACCTTCTTGTGGGTTGTACGGACTTGTGCTTGGACATTTTCCATCACCGGTGTCGAGATTGGGATTACATTCAGGCTCGGCGTGCAGGTTTGCCGATTAAGCACTCTGCTGCACGGTTCCTTGCATCAGGAAGAAGCATTGGACATATGGTTTGGAAACCACTTTGGTTGTGGATCTTTGTTTTCCCGAGGAAGGAGCTTTGGTGAAAGATCGATCATATGAGTTGGAACAGGTTTGAGGCAGTTGGTTGTTGACTTCGTCTGTTTGAGTATTGAGACTTGAGAGGGAGACACAGGGGTTGTGGTCTCAGTAAATCGGTTCATCGATGAAGGATCGGTGGAGTGCAAGAACCTCGCCTTGTAATCTTCTTTTTACTCCTGCGGCCGTAGACGACTTGGTAGTCGTCGTGAATCATCATCATCCACAGCATGGACTAGGATCGCACATGTGAGCACACGAACATCCCATGAAATGGCCTTGCACACTGAGTACGGATAATTAGTGGTGAAACTATGGATGGGAAGTTTTCTTGATGCGAGCAATATCATGCGATGTATGAAAGGAAGTTAGGAGGTTGACTTTCGAGGGGTTGGAAGGTCATCCGACGATGGTCTCCTTTTTCAAATTGGGCTTCAGTACGGATTGGTTGGGAATTCGGTGGAATTTCTCATAGTTGGAAACCATTCCAAGCATCGACTTGAGAAGTTCTTTTGGATCTGTTTGGGATTTGGACAATGGTTGGTATGGTTTCGTTGGCTAAGATCATGAGGGTATCTGTGAGGTGTGAGGTTGGAAGATCAAGAGCATGGTTTGAAGTCTATAAACCGGTGGTGATGTAAAGTAGCCATTTTGGTGACCACTGGCACTTGGATCTGGTTGGACTTTCAGGTTTTGAAAGGTTCGGATCTTGAGGATAGGTTGAAGTTTGGGTAAAGGTGAGAAGTACCGCTGCGTAGGGTTGTCGGTACCAATGACGCATGTTGGTACTCTTTGAATCTAGTATCCATAAACCATTCTCGTAGTGACCGTGACCTTTCGACCATGAGCGTTAAGATCATCGCATTCTCCTCAGGGTGGAGGTGAGTATAACCTTCACGTTTCAGTTGTGATTAACTCTTACGGAATTTCAAGGGTTACATCTTTTCTGCTTGAGTTGCTTGCAAAAAGTACCGTCAAGTTTGGAAGACTATCATACTCTTTTGGGAGAAGGATTAGTAGTAACAAGAGCGGATAGATCTAATTGAAATTAGATCGTGGTAGTTAGTAAGGACTAATAAGAGGTGGAAGACTCGAGAAATTTATGCAGTGCACATATGAATATTCAACAAGGTTTCTATTTTATTGGATAGTGTTTTGTCTGGCTTGAGGATAAAGGTGAGGATATGGGCAAGTCTCTAAAGCGATAGTTTGAACTCGAACCCATGAGTGTAAAAGTATCTTTCATTCGATCACAAATCTTGTCATATACCCTCTTGAGAGGCGTAACTCATTTATAAGATGAATATGCGACTCATGGCTGCATCGAGCCACACGTCGAATGGGCTTGTCAAATCTATGTTGAGAAACGTTCTGAAATTGTTCGGGGTGAAAAGACTAGTCATTGACTATCAACCTCGATGGTTTTCTCAAGATGATAAGTTCCGCTTTGCGAAGATTGAGTCCTTGTTCATTCATCTCAGGTGCAAAGGTGTTCTCAAAGTTTGATTTGAAGTCGGGATTTTGGCAGTTGGTATTCATCACGATGATCGACCCAAGGCGACCATACGTATTCCAAATGCCCCTTCGATGGACGGTGATGCCCTTTGGCTTGAAAGTGGCACCGTCCTTTTTAAGGCTATGGTCAAGATTTTCCAACTATCTTGGCACTTATCTACATTGATGATATTTGTTGTTTTCCAAGGATCATGATTCACCGAGACTCCTCGATCGGTTCACTGTCAATAGTGGAATCACATGGAGTCATGATATCGAGAAAAAGTCACGGTGGGCGGACATCCATTGAATTTCCTTGGCATGATAATCCAAGATGGTAATTATCGTCTGGACCCCACATCGCTGAATTGATGCATTTCCAGATACTTATCTAAACCATAAGCAAATTCAACAATTCTCGGGATTGTCAACTATCTCGAGACTTTTTCCTCACATTGGTCCACACCTCGAAGTTGTCAACAATGCTAAAAGCGGCCCCATGGGGTCTTGACGGAACAACGGTATCCGGCTCAAACGGTGACTCGGCATCACTTCTGCGAGACTTCCATCCGATGATTGCCATGTTCTCTGCGGATCGAGAATCACCATTATTGGCAAACTCTTGTTTATTTCTCATTTGGCGCTTCACCATATTCCTCCTCCTCAAAATGAGTCCCAGGAACCAGCAAGCAGACTCTTCCTTTTTCAGTCTCATGGCTTTCATCTTTTGGCTTCCAGATTGCCTTCAAGATTTAATCTTCCAGAAGGTTATCGACCACAAGCATGGTTCCATAAGTTCAAACAGCTATCTCTTGACATGGCGTTTATGGTCTTTAATGGCCATACAAGAATTCAGGCCAACCCAAAATGAGTTATGTCAGCAGCCATTTGTTCCACATCCTAATCCAGACGGATGCACGAACTTGTTTTCACACTACTTTCTATCCAGTAGTGGATGAACACTCGAGTTGGGGACATCATGTCATTCGTGACATCACCCCTCAGGCTTATTATGTTTTCTGGTATTTGGTAAACCTATACCCAGTGGCTCTACTGTTTGATCCCAACTTGATTCATACCAGTCGCAGATACAGTAAAGGGCGATGGTTCGACAGAATGTTCGCTCCTATTTTTAGGGATCCTTTGACTCTTGAACTCACAACTGGCTATCACATTCGGCATCCTACCATTGTGATAGTAAAGCTCATGACCTCTGGTGTCATGATGAACCTCTTGTAAATCCGCCATCATTCACCATGTAGAATCCTTCATTCCATGTGGACAAAGCGTCTCACCAGAAAAGCTCTGGCGAAGAATATGGCGTTCCACTCCTACAATACTCACGGTCCTTTATCTCACGATGTTCAATCAACTCGGATCTTTACTTGAAGAAGAAATCGAATCACCTGGCTCCACGAAGGAGATCGGGGCCTAATCCTACAAGATATGACAATTATCTCGTGAAATGGCGGATCTACCAGACGGCGGACAAAGCGGTGATTATCCATGGCCTCGGCCGCTTTCATCGATTCGAGATACATCGGTCTCGACTCGAGACATCGATCTCTTCTTACGAGGCTATTTCACTTTAATAATGGCATTTGTCTTATATGCCATAAAAGTCTTAAATCGATCTTTGTCTTTATATATTAAAGTCTTGTGTAAAAGTCTTTGCCCTTATCCAAGGCTTGACTTTTGTGTCCTTATCTTTACTTTTTCAAAGTAGTGGTTAAGTGTCTTTGTCATGTCATTATCAAGTTGTATTATTAGTTTGCATTATTGCTTTACTTTGTCAAGGTTAGGTAGCGTGTCTAATCTAGTGGTTGTAATAGTGGGGTCGCATCCCACTTTGGTTTATAACCCGTCTATAAATGGCGAAAGCTTCTTCGTTGTAAATAGAATCAAACAGTTTGAAGAATCGAAATCGTTTATAAAAAATCTTATAAATAAGTATCTTGAAATATTCTTCTTGATAAATATCCCGATAACTTGAATGAGATTTTCATTCTTGTAGGATCTTGTGTATCGAGAAAGTCTTATACTGTTGTGCAGTGGTATACTTCTTATACCATTCTTTGTTTCGCTATACTAAACACACGAGAGCCATGAAGACACCTGCTGTTCACCCGAAGAGATGCCGGAGTGGCTAAGAAAAGGGTTGGTATGTGTGCTATGATTTCCTCCGTGGTGTTGGGTATATTGGTGGAAACAGGCATGCGGCTATTGGCCCTAAGGCGATTTGTTCGTCATTGCTCTGGTATAACAATGCCCGTACTCCATTCTTTGGATCTCATGTGAGTTCAGGTGACTTCTATGAGTTAGTGGATCCTGGCTTGGTATCAATATGTTATGGGTGTTCCATGATCTATAGTAGTCACAGCAAAAATGGCTACTTTGCATCACCAGTTGGTTTATGACCAAACAAGAAAGGTTGTTTGCCTTGCCTTTCTGCATCAATTCTTTCAAGTTCAGCTTTTGCTGTCTCGATCTGTCTTTTGGCTGAACTTTGGTCCCCAATAATTGATTCGATCATGGTACGAGCTTCCATGGAGTCGCTTGTACCAGAATTACATCAGCCTAGTTTGGACTTGTGCTTGAACAATATCGATCCTAGTATCAAGAGATTCCGGGGTATTACGAACTCGACATTACGAGTTTGCCAGTTAAGCGATTGTCGTCTTGGTTTGGTTCTCTGTCATCGAGAAAAGGAGAACATGAAATTTGGACATATGGTTTGGAAACCACTTTGGTTTGTGGATCTGTTTATTTTCCTAAGGAAGGAAACTGACTTTGATGATTGTGGAGAGGATTGAGATAGAAGTAGGTTGTTGACTTCTTTTTTACAGGTTGTGGAGATAGAAGTTTGAGGTGTGAAAACAACAAGAGGTGTTGTCTTAACTGGGCTTGGAGTGTATTCTGGTTAAACTGACCATTCTATGGTCTCTGGGTCATCACTAGAAACCAGAACCGGTGGGGATTCAAGTTGGTCATCTGGTGGAAGTTCAGATGGAGGTTTACAACTGCTTCGTTTTGCACTTTTCTTCTTCCTGCGCCTTATGCGCCTGTGGACGACTTCCCAATCGTCATAAGACTCATCATCGTCCAATGGCGGCTGGATCACAGAATATCCCAGATGAAATATCCATCTATGATAAGTAGACAAGATAACCTTTGGAAGAGAAACTAGGAATTGGTAGATCTTTTCGAGCTATGTTAACAGCCGTGATCATAGCAGTGTATGAGAAAGAGGTTCTGGAAGGTTGACTTTCTGGAGGTTGAAAGGTCATTCAGGCGATGTCCGGCCTTTTTTTCATATTGGGCTTGTTTTGGTGGAACTTTTCATAGTTGGAGAGCCATTTTAACGGCATCAACTTAAGAAGTTCGGCTTTTTAGATCTGTTTGGGGATTTGGACAATGGTTGGTATGGTTTCATTGTTGGCTAAGATCATAAGGGTATCTGTGGAGGTTTGAGACTTTGAGGTGTAAGAAGATCAAGAGCATGGTTTTGAAGTCTATAAACCAACTGGTGATGTAAAGTAGCCATTTTTTGTGTGTCTTGAGGATAGGTTGAAGTTTGGGTAAAGGTGAGAAGAGCACTACTGCGTGTAGAGTAGTGAAAATGATGCAATGTTGCATGTTGGTACTTGGTAAATCTTGTGTCCATAAGAGCCATTCTTGTCGTGACCGGCAAGCCTTTTCTGCCGTGAAGAGTAAGGCTTATACGTACTCCCCCTAGATGGAGGTGAGTATAACCTTCTCGTTTCCAGTTTGCAATGAGCTCTTTTGGAATCTCCGGGGTAATATACTGCTCTGCCTTGTTGCTTGTAAAGCACACTTCAACACATACCAGCCTTTCTGAAGTCCTCCCACTCTCATGCCGAGAGAACAGAAGCTCATCGGTTCATTAGCATATCAAATATGCATTACCCAGGGACGAACCAACAACGATGCCTTACACAAGGCCATGTCCTCCATAGCCTTCACCCAAGGCCTCGGCCTAGACCACAACCACAACTACAACCTCAACCTCCTCCTACATCTTGAAACAATTCATCCTTCTCCTTAGCAAATTCACGAATACTTTGAGCCTCATACCAACCATCAAAGGATAAAGAGCCCATGCATCAGCTCTATTCTAGTCTTATCCTTCCAGACCCAGGTGTCAATCCTTCTTCAAATGAGTCTTCTTCTCCAACAGAATCAGTTGCTTCCTCTCGTGATAGATTGAAGGAAAACTATGAGGAAATCCCTGCTCAACTTATGGCTCAGCCATCCACATCTAGTGAACCTCCTCCTCCAGAGGACTCTTCTCATAGGAGACATCCTTTTGTCGATGAACCGGATGATGACGTGCCTCCGGCTCAAAACGTGCTTCCTGCACAGCCTAAGCCAACCAATGGGCCATGGTTCTCATTTGATAATGTTCCTAAAGCTAAATGGCTCCTCAAGTTCCAAGAAATGGCTACTTGGATTAATGTTCAAATGCTTAGACCTGGAGCAACCTCTTACGATGTTCTTAAAGAATTCTGCTCTCGATTCTTAAGCTCTCTTCGTGATTGGTTTGTAAGCTTACTTGAGTACAGACAGCTACAGCTGTATCAAGCACCAATCCCTCAAGTTCTAGAGCTTATCTATGATCACTTTTTGGGCGACCTTAATCTAGCAAAAGAATCTGCTAGAAAAGAGTTTCATTAGATGAAGTGCTATTCTTTAAAGATTAAAGATCTTGATCTGCACTACAGACGAATGTTCAAGCTCAATGGTTTCAATGATAGCTCTCTCAAGCATGTCTTTATTCAATCTCTTCCTAAGGAGATTCTACCAGAACTTCAGAGACAGTTCCATGCCCTCCAGATAAACATTGATGATCTTTCCCTCGGAAAGATTTACCAGATTACGACCTCTTGCCTTGAAAAGCTCTACGAACAGAAAGAGTTTTTCAGAGACCTCATGGAACAAAAGGAACCTTTCAAAAGTGCGTGCAAAAAGCCTCACCTTGCTATCAAATGCAATGATGAAAGAACCTGCACTTGTCCTACAAAGAAAAAATCCCATTTCCAGACGTTCTCCAAAACCAAACACTCTTTCAGACACCGTCCTTCAAAGCCTAAACAACCTCGCGGGTTTTTGGGCGGAAGACATCCAACAGAACAAAGATTCCGGTGTTTCATACATGAAATGAGGCCACTTTTCCAAATCTTGCCCTAACAACCTAGCCAAGTCAGCCAGGCTTATTCAACACCTTGACCAAGTCTTTCCTCTCTACGAGGATGATGATGTTGAATTTCATTCTATCGCATTTGGCTTATCAGAGTGATACCTCTGATTCCGAGGACATTCCAACCATTCACCACACTCAACAAATCAACCTTGTTGAAAGTCCTCTTCCCTCCATAAAAATCAGTATCCTTCCCTCTAAATTTGCCAAGCCTATTTCCATCATAGGTTTTATTGATACTGGTGCTCAATCCCGGAGTACTAGAAAAACCACACTAAATATTTCAAAGCAGCTGATGATGAGTTCTTCCAAACAGATTTGATTACCAAAGCTGCACATCCGGGTATGACACCCTCAGATCTCAAGCCGACAAATTGCGACATGCGAGGCCTCGTTGAGCTGCTGGCTCGATTGATTGATTCAGCGAGTCGTTGAAAAACGATCTGAAATTGTCTGGGGTAAGAAAAGGTTAGTCATTGACTATCAATCCCTCAACTGTTTTCTCAAAGACGATAAATTCCCTTTGCCAAAAATTCAGTCCCTGCTCATTCATCTCCAAAATGCAAAGATATTCTCCAAATTTGACCTTAAGTCAGGATTCTGGCAGATTGGTATTCATCCAGATGAATGACCAAAAACAGCCTTCTGTATTCCTAATGCCGATTACGAATGGACATTGATGCCCTTTAGTCTGATAATGGCACCATACCTTTTTCAAAAGGCTATGGTCAAAGTCTTTGAACCTATCCTTGAAAATGCTATCATCTACATCGATGACATCTTGTTGTTTTCCAAGGATCATGAATCACATCAACGACTCCTTGAACAGTTCCTGTCAATAATTGAATCATATGGAGTCATGTTATCTGAGAAAAAGTCATAAGTGGGCCAAACATCCATTGAATTTCTTGGTATGATAATTGAAGACGGTCATTACCGTCCTGGACCCCACATCGCACAAGAATTGATGTACTTTCCAAATTCTCACCTACCCCGCAAGTAAATTCAACAATTCCTCGGGATTGTCAACTATCTCCGAGACTTTTTTCCACACATTGCGGCCCACATCTCGAAGTTGTCAAGGATGCTAAAGAAATCAGCCCCACCATGGGGACCTGAGCAGACAACAGCTGTCCAGCAGCTCAAGCAGATGACTCAGTAGCCTCAACCGCTGAGACTTCCGTCCACAAGACAACACATCCTCCCAGTATATCCAAATCTCCATTATTGGAGCACCCTGTTCGTGAAAGAATCCAAGGAGTACAGGAGAATCCATGCCTATAAATTTAGTTCAGTGAATGGCATCCCACACCATCATCTATCTTCAGAAGACCAGTTTCTTATCTAGCAAATCACCATATTCTTAAATCTCCTTCTCAGCATGAGTCCCAAAAACCAACAGGCTAGTGTTTCTTACCTCAGTCTTTTAACCTACATAGCTTGGCTTCCAGAAAGCCTACATGAGCTAATCTTCCAAAAGGTTATTGACCACAAACATGGTTCCAGAAATCATCCTCTGACATGGCGCTTATGGTTGAATTCAGGCCAACTCATGATGATTTATGCCAACAACTATTTGTTCCACATCCTAATCCAGACCAGATGCACCAGCTGATCTTTAAAGTCCAGACTACTTTCCACCATGTGGTCGATGAGCACACCAGTTGGGGACATTATGTCATTCGTGACATCACTCCTCAAGCTTACTACATTTTCTGGTATTGGCTAAATTTATACCCAGTGGCTCTTCTTTTTTATCCCAACTTAATCCGCACCAGTCGTAGATATGGAAAAGAAAGATGGTTTGATAGAATGTTTGCCCCATCTTCAAGGATCCTTTAACCTTTGAACTTACCACCGGTTATTACATCAGGCAGCCTACCATCGTAATTGTAAAACTCACTAACATATGGGGTCGATGTACCAATCCCATTGTTAGAGCTATAAAGCACCACCATGCCTATGAAACTTTCCATTCAATATGGACAAAATGTCTCACAGCTAGACAAGCTCTAGCTGAAGAATACGGCACAGCTCCCACGTACATCACCCACAGTCCTTTATCTCCTGATGTCCAGACCACACCAGATCTCTATTTCAGAGAAGAGATCAGAAATCATCGTCTTCATTCTGAAGGAGATGAGGCTATGGCATTACAGCACAGATATGATAACTACCTCAGCAGACATGGTAGATCCCAAATCCTGTGGCCAGAAACAACGGACCAACAGTGGCCTCAACCAAGCCTAGCCCTCCAGCCTGATGATGCCCAGATGAATCCTTATTCAGATTCTGACACATCAGTCTCTTCATACAACACTATTTCACTTTAATAATGGAGTTTGTCTTTAGTGTCTTAAAAGTCATAAAGTAGTTTGTCTTTTATGTTTAAAAGTCTTTGTCATTTTCTAATAATGGCTTGACTTTTATGTCATTTACTGTTTCAAAGATAGTGGTTAAAGTGTCTTTGTCTTGTTGTAATAATGGTTTGCTTTACTTTTGTCAAGATTAGGTGACTTGTCCTAATCAAGTGGTTGGAATAGTGGTGAAGCTCTCATCTATAAAAGGCGACCTTCTCCTCTTTTCGATATACTTCCTTGAACTCTTAGTTTTCAATACACTTCCTTTAAAGCTTAATCTAAGTTTTAAGCTTCTCTTAAACATGAGTGGCTAAACACTTCTCTTTCTATTTTTCTAATAAAGATCACAGATCAGCTTAAATAGTTCATCTTCTATCCGGCTTAATGACAAGTATAGATCTTGTGTATTAGAAAGTCTTATTCCGTTTTACCAGAGCTGATTGTTATTTCGACTGTACCAAAAACTAGAAACAATTATCAAATACACTATTCACCTGTCATAATGCCTAAGGAGTAGTGCCAGTTAAGGGTGGTAGATGCTATGGTTACTTCTCTGGTATTGGGTATATCAGCTGCAAACCCGAGCATGCAGGCTACTGGCCCTAAGGATGATTTGTTCGTCGTTGCTCTGGTATAACAACGCCACATACTCCGCTGCCACCGAAGTGGGTGTTTCGCTTCAGAGTTGTGTCTCGACTCTCCCCGAGTGGTCCATCCCAAATGAAATGTCCATCTATTTTATCTGGGTAGACAGGATAACCTTTGGAAGAGAAACTGTGAATTGGTAGATCTTCTCGAGCTGTGTTAACAACCGTGATCATGGCAGTGTATGAGAAAGAGATTCTGGGAGGTTGACTTTCTGGAGGTTGAAAGGTCATCCGGATAGTACCGTCTGGCCTGTTGATTTCTGGGACTTATGCTGAGAAGGAGATTTAATATGGCAAATTGTCGGATAAGAAACTAGTCTTCTGATGATAGATGATGGTGTGGGATGCCATTCACTGGGCCAGTCTTTATTTTGGGTTATCAGAGTGATACTTCTGATCCCGAGGACATTCCAACCATTCACCACACTCAACAAATCAACCTTGTTGAAAGTCCTCTTCCCTCCATAAAAATCAGTATCCTTCCCTCTAAATTTGCCAAGCCTATTTCCATCATAGGTTTCATTGATACTGGTGCTCAATGCAGTATGCTCAATCTATCCATCCTTCCACCATAGTATTGGGAACACCACACTGAATATTTCAAAGCAGCTGATGGTGAGTTCTTCCATACAGATCTGATTACCAAAAAACTCATTAGTATCAAGTTCTTCCCAGACTGTGTTTTATGGATTAAGCTTATAGATTCTTCTCTCCCCAATAAGGACCTCCTCATAGGATTTGATGTTCTTCAGCTTATCAAACAGTTGAATATCTCCTCCACAGGTATTAAGTATAAGCAAAGGTTTCTTCCTTATACTGATACTTTAAGGTTGTATTCAATTTCTAATGCACCTTCTTCCTATGAGTCTTTCAAAACCAAATTCCTACAGTCTTTCAACCCTCAGTTCCTTGTTAAGCTACCCTTCAAGCTTAATGAAGATGTCAACCCTACCAAAGCTACACATTCGGATCTTAAGCTAGCCCAAGTTGAATGCCAACACCTTATGGCACAAGGCCTCATTGAGCCCACCCGTTCTGATTGGGGTTGTCAAGCTTTCTATGTGGAAAAATGATCTGAAATTGTTCGGGGTAAGAAAAGGTTAGTCATTGACTACCAGCCCCTCAACTGTTTTCTCAAAGACGACAAATTCCCTTTGCCAAAAATTCAGTCCCTGTTTATTCATCTCCAAAATGCAAAGGTATTCTCCAAATTTGACCTTAAGTCAGGATTTTGGCAGATTGGTATTCATCCTGATGAAAGACCAAAAACAGCCTTCTGTATTCCTAATGTCCATTACCAATGGACAATGATGCCCTTTGGTTTGAAAGTGGCACCATCCTTTTTTCAAAAGGCTATCCTTCAAAGCGCCTTTATCTACATTGATGACATCTTGTTGTTTTCCAAGGATCATGAAACACATCAACGACTCCTTGAACAGTTCCTGTCAATAATTGAATCACATAGAGTCATGTTATTTGACAAAAAATCACAGGTGGGCCAGACGTCCATTGAATTTCTTGGCATGAGCTTCGTACCATGATTGAACTAAATTATTGGGGACCCAAGTTCAACCAAAAAGATGCAGAGATCAGACAACTTAAGGCTGAACTTGAAAGAATTGATGCAAAAAGGTAAGGTAGACAACCCTTCTTGTTTAGGCAACAAACAACCGTACCCATGCCTTCACCATACTTCAACACATACCAGCCTAATGAAAGAGTATTTGTCCCTTTCTTGCTGAAGGTGGTATATTATAGATGGTCTGTGATATGAAAAAGAAGAATAGAAAAACTATTTTACTCATGGCTTCAACTTCAAACTCTTAAGCTTCTGAAACTTCGGTTTCATTATCCTCTCCTCTATCCCTTCCTAGATCATGTACAAAACATCTATCCTCTAAAATAGAAAACCTTGTAGAATATTCCTATGTCCCAGATTCTGTACAAATTTCTGAGTCTTCTTTTACCCTCATAAACCCATATAAACTGTACAATCATCCCAACTCTATAACTAGAATCCTCAGAACCTTGATCTCTACCTGACGACATGCTCTAAAAGAATATATTCAGTCTTCTAGACTAGATTAGTGTGCTTTACATGCAACTCAAGCAGAGCAATATATTACTCTGGAGATTCCAACAAAGCTTATTGCAAACTGGAAGTGAGAAGGTTATAATCACCTCCATCTAGGGGGAGTACATATAATCCTTACTCTTCATGGTAGAAAAGGCTTGCCGGTCATGGCAAGAATGGCTCTTATGGACACCAGATTTACAGAGTACCAACATGATGTCATTGATGCTCACTCTATTTGCGGGTGGTGCTCTTCTCACCTTTTACCCAAACTTCAACCTATCCCTTGAAGATCCCAATCTTTCAACTACTTTGAAAGTCCCAGATCCAAGGTGCTGAACAAGTGGTCACCTAAAAAATGGCTACTTTACATCACCGTTCTGAAAATAGGGATTCAACATCATCATCATCGGAGAGAGGAGAGACTTGGTCAAGGAGTTGAATAAGCCTAGCTGACTTGGCTGGGTTGTTAGGGCAGGATTTGGCAAAGTGGCCCTTTTTCTTACAGATGAAACACCGGGAATCTTTTTGTTGCCTGGTGTTGGATGTCTTCCGTCTGAAAAACCTGTAAGGTTGTTTAGGCTTTGATGGACGATGTCTGGAAGAATTTTTGGTTTTGGAGAACTTCTGGAAGAGTGTTAGGCTTTGAAGGATGGTGTCTGGAAGAGTGTTTGGTTTTAGAGAACTTCTGGAAATGGGATTTTTTCTTTGTAGGACAAGTGCAGGTTCTTTCATCCTTGCATTTGATAGCAAGGTGAGGCTTTTTGCACGAACTTTTGAAAGGTTTCTTTTGTTCCATGAGGTCTCTGAAAAACTTTTTCTGTTCGCAGAGATTTTCAAGGCAAGAGACTGTAATCTAGTAAATCTTTCCCAGGGAAAGATCATCAATGTCTATATGGAGGGCATGGAACTATCTAACAAGCTCTGGTAGAATCTCCGTAGGAAGAGATTGAATAAAGACAATCTCTGAAGTTCTATAAACCAGCTGGTGATGTAGAGTAGCCTTTTTTTAGGTAACCACTTGTTCAACACCTTGAATCTGGATTGGACTTTCAAAGTAGTTGAAAGATTGGGATCTTCAAGGGATAGGTTGAAGTTTGGGTAAAAGGTGAGAAGAGCACTACCCGCATGTAGAGTTGTGAGAGTAGTACCAATGACAACATGTTGGTACTCTGTAAATCTGGTGTCCATAAGAGTCATTCTTGTCATAACCGGCAAGCCTTTTCTGCCATGAAGAGTAAGGATTATACGTACTCCCCCTAGATGGAGGTGAGTATAACCTTCTCGTTTCCAGTTTGCAATGAGCTCTGTTGGAATCTCCAGAGTAATATACTGCTCTGCTTGAGTTGCATGTAAAGCACACTGATTCAGTCTAGAAGACTGAATATATTATTTTGGAGCAGGTCGTCTGGTAAAGATCAAGATTCTGAGGGTTCTAGTTACATAGTTGGGACGATTGTACAGTTTATATGGGTTTATGATGGTAAAAGAAGACTCAGAAATTTGTACAGAATATGGGACATAGGAATATTCTACAAGGTTTTCTATTTAGAGGCTAGATGTTTTGTACATGATCTAGGAAGGGATAGAGGAGAGGATAATGAAAATGAAGTTTCAAAAGCTTAAGAGTTTGAAGTTGAAGCCATGAATGATAAGAATTTTCTATTCCTCTTTTTCAGATCACAGACCTTCTACAAGGTGATGCCCTTGAATCCCACATCGGTCCCGAGTGGTCACTGTGGTTATAAGAGGCGTGATACTTACCTCACAAGGCGTCTTTTGGGGTCAAGGGCCTCGAGTTCCCAAGAGAGGGACAACGTTTAATGTTCAAGCACAAGTCTAAACTACTCATAAGAAGGTTGATGCGATCACAGCGAGGATGGAACAGCTGTATCAAAGCATTCATTAAAGAATTGCTAAATTGAACTGAACTATTGGGGACCCAAGTTCAACCAAAAAGATGCAGAGATCAAACAACTTAAGGCTGAACTTAAAAGAATTGATGCAGAAAGGCAAGGCAGACAACCCTCCTTATTTGGCCAATAAACAACCATACCCATGCCTTCACCATACTTCAACACATACCAGCCTTTCTACAGTCCTCCCACAACTCCTTCTCAGAGAACCCGAGAAGCTCATCAGTTCATTAGCTTATCAAATATGCATTACCCAAACAAACTAAGCCAGTAAACAAGGTAGTTTTTTAGCCCTTTGTTCTCCACGTTCTACTGGGAACCCAAACAAATTTGAAGCTCTTGTCCAAACTCAAAATGCCATGGTTCGAAACATTGTCCTGGAATCTCTTTATACCAGGCTTGATCATGTTCAAGCACAAGTCCAAACTACAGACAAGAAGGTTGACAAGATTACACCGGTTGGATCAGATCTTAACCTCAAGTGAGCGATGGCTATGACACAGAGCTTATGATGACTATCGGGGACCGTAGTTCAACCAAAAAGAATCAGAGCGGAAAGAAGTTGAACTTGCCATGATAGATCTTGAGAACAACGACAACCATCTCTATCGTAAATCTCAAATGCTATGCTACTCCATCTTCCTCTTACCAACCTTTCTACACACCTTCTAGATAACCCGTGGATTATGCAAAATTCTTTGGGTCCACCTAGAAACCAGACAGTCAACACCTCCACCACAGCCGAAGCCTCAACCAAAACCGACTACTTATGGCGGTTACTCTTCTTGCGCTTCGATCTTCCCAGATTGTATTCTCTGGATTAAACTCATCCTGATGAGAACCTACTCACAGGCTTTGATGTTCTTCAACTTGTCAAAAATTTTAATGTATATTCAAAAGGTATTCGGTATAAATAAAGGTTTCTGCCTTACACTGAGACCTTGATGTGATATTCAATCTCTGATGCACCTCCTCTCTACGAGTCTCTCAAACCCAAATTTCTTCAAGATCGCCCCGAGAGTCACCTTCGCCGTCCCATCCTCATCCTTCGCGAAAAACTCGCTTCTTTGTTAAGTTACCTTTCAAGCTTAATGAAGACATAAACCTTACTAAGGCCACACATCCGGGTATGACACCCTCTGATATGAACTTAGCCCAAGCTTAATGCCGGTGACTGGCCCCAATGCCTTATTGAGCCCACTCATTCTTATTAGCTTATCAAGCTTTCTATTTTAAGAAAAGGTCATAAATAGTTTGGGGTAAGAAAAGACCGTCATTGACTATCGCCCTCAACTGCTTTTCTCAAAGATGATAAGTTTTCTTTGCTAAAATATAGTCCCCTGCTTGTTCATCTCCAAGGTGCAAAGGTATTTTCTAAATTTGACCTTAAATCAAGATTGCATCAAGATTCATTCACGATGACCAAAAAGCCTTCTCAGATTCCAATGCCCACTACCAAAGGGACAACATGCCATTTGATTTGAAAGTGGCACTATTTATGCTCCAAAAGCTATGGTCGTAATCTTTGAACCTATCTTGAAAACACCTCATCTACATCAATTTTAATTTTACTTGGGGTCTGTCACTGCAAGGCTTTATGGCCGCCTTTCTCCTCATTGTAAGATAGACTTCTCGCTTTTAATCTGTTCAAGTTTTCAAGAAACATGAGTGGCTAAATTTTTCTTCTATTCTTCTAATAAAGATCACAGATGCTTAATAGTTCACTTTCATCCGGGCTTAACGACGAGTATACTCTACACTTGCATCTCAGGATCACGTGTATCGAGTGTTATTGCCCTCAGACGTATTTTCCTTGACAAACGCCGTAACCCGTCACCGAAACATCGCTTATCCTTCGTTATGCCCGCGCGAGGCTCCGCCGTAGATGTACCATGGTTACTTTCAGTATTGGGTATATAGTCGGAAACCCAAGCGGGTTATCGGTCCAAAGGACAATCAGAATTGTCGTTGTTTGCATAACAACGCCACGACTCTTTTCACCCCGAGCTGGCCACGATATATAGCCGGTATCGCCTTGCTCGCTACGATAAGACTAAAATTGTTGATCCGGAAAGTGCATCAATTCTTGCAATGTAGGGTCCCAGAGTGGAACCATCTTGAATGATCATGCCAAGAAATTCAATGGATGTCCGCCCACTTGACTTTTCTTCTCGTATAATACATGATTCCATATGATTCAACAATCAAGGAACCGAGTCAAGAGTCGTTGATGAGACTCATGGTCTTCGAAAGAAAGCAGTGATATTATCGATGTAGATAAGAGCATTTTCAAGGATAAGCTTTCAAAGATTTTGACCACGGTTTTTGAAAAAGGAATGGTGCCGACTTTAGGCGAAGAATACGTATGCGTTATACCAATAGCCCACATGCTCGGGTTTCCAAATATATACCCAATACTGTAGAGAATAACCATAGCACATCATACCCAAATCGAGCCTCTTCGGGCATAACGGGGTAAACAAAGTGTTTCCGTGACAGTTCTCGTGTTCGATACAAGTGGAAATACCCAATACAAGGGCAATAGGACTTTATGATACAGTGATCCTACAAGAGATAAGATAGAGCATACTGCCGTGATAGAAGTAAACTACTAAACCGATCCGTGATATTTATTAGAAGAATAAGAAAGGAATTTAGACCATGTTTCTTGAAAACTTCAAACTTAGATTAAAACTCAAAGGAAGTTTATCTTACAAACGAGGAGAAGGCCTTATATAGAAGCCTTCAAAGAGACAGGCCCTCGCTATAATTACAAAGCGATAAGATGAAAGGAAAAGTCAAAGCAAAAGTCTTTACTTTGAAAAGCCGAAAAGACAAAGATAGACATGTCCCTATCTTGAATAAAGTAACTTGGAAAAGTAAAGCAATAATGACAAAGTGACAAAACTAAAGCATAAAAGTCAAGCAATTATTACAACAAGATAAACTACTTTTCAAAGGGAAATAAGGTTTTCACCGGACGATGAGGACTCTCGCTGTGGTCTTGATCAAGGTCCTTGTCTTTTTTGAAAACTCTGTCTGGATGAGAACAACTAGGAACACATAGGCAAGGGCAATTTTGGGATTTTGATGTTGGAGGTGAAAGTCATATCTAAAGGGAAGGGTTTTTTAGTAAGAGCTGAATTAGGGAGAGAGAATACCATGGCTATGACTGGAATAGAACCGAAGGTGTGTAGTAGGGAAGTCGATCTGGGAGGTCGAGAGAGAAGATCATGGATAAGGTTTTTATAGCCTTTAATGTGTTGGACTGAAAAATCATACTTGGAAAATCAGGTTTTAAGCGAATAAGGTGTTTGTCCGGTAGTACCTTATTTTTAAATTCCATTATCTTCGGGAAGGAGGAGTTGTCCAATTTGACGATAAAGTTGTGGCTGATGAGATGGAATTCAAACTTCTGGATACCATACTTGACTGCCAAGATCTCTTTGTAGATCACATGATAATATTTTACATTAATAGTCTTTTCCGTCAATGTTTTCCAAGAGTACTGCTCCCCAGTACTCATCATTGGCATCTGTTTCAAGAATGCGTTGTCCAATGGTAGGAATTCGCAGTGGGCAGCCGAGTCATCCGCTTGGAATATAGGATACCGTGCTCCGCCAGTCCCTGGTAGGCTGATTTTTCAATATCCTGGAAAGCCGTGAAGTGTGGACCGCAATGTGCGGGAAAAAGTCTCTGAGATAATTGACAATCCCGAGAAACTATTAAATCGCTTTTAGATAGATCGATTTGACAACCTTGGCCAAGATGCATAATTGCAGCCACTCAAGCAATATCCCTCAAGTCTTGGGACTTATCTATGAGCAATTCCTTAGAGAACCTACAGGCACAAAAAAGCAGATGAGAGTTCCATCAAATGAAGTGCTGCTCATTAAAAATCAAAGATCTTGATTTCCATTACAGAAGGATGACAGCCCTCTATTACAAGCTTAATGGCTTCAATGACGCTTCTCTCAAACATGTGTTCATAGCGCCTTTACCTAAGGAAATCTTACGAGTTACAACGACAGTTCCATATTCATCAAATGGATGTTTGTAATCTTTCTCTGGGAAAGATTTACCAGATGGCAGTCTCTTGTCTTGATAAACTCTGTGAATAGAAAGAGTTTTTCAAAGATCTCATGGACAACCGAGAACCTTTCAAAAGTGCCCGTAAGAAGCCACACCTTGCTATCAAATGTAAGGATGAAAAAACCTGTCTTTGTCCTACCAAGAAGAAATCTCACTTCTTTAAATACTTTCAACCTAGACACCCTTCCAAACACCGCTCTTCCAAGCCTAAATAGCCCACACAACTCTATCGGTTTTACCGAAGAAAGCTACCTAGTTCCATCACCAAGCAACTAAAAGACTTCCAGTTTTTCATTTGTAAGAAAAAGGGCCACTTTTATAGATCTTGGCCTAACAAGCCAGCCAAATCTGCGCAGTTACTTGAACACCTTGACCACGTATCTCCCATCTTCGATAATGAGGATGTTGAGTCCCTGTTCTCAGAACAGGAGAGTTGCAATGATGATACAATTTTTATCCTAGCAGAACAGAGTGCCAGTTCTGATTTCATCACATGCAACAGATCAACCTTATCAATAGTCCTCTTCCTTCCATAAAAATAAGTCTCTTCCCTTCAAAATTTGCTGCCATCCTATTTCATTGACCGAGCACATAGGTTTCCATCCATCCGAGCACAAAGTACACCTAATATTTTAAAGCAACTGATGGAGAATTTTTTTCATACTGATCTGATTACCAAAAAAACCCATTGGTATTCAGTTCTTTCCAGATTGTGCTCTCTGGATTAAACTCATAGGTTCTTCCCTTCCTGATAAGGACCTACTCATAGGCTTTGATGTTCTTCAACTTATCAAGAAGTTGAATATCTCTTCCACAGGTATTCGGTATAAACAAAGGTTCCTACCTTATACTGAAACCTTGAGGTTATATTCGATCTCTGATGCACCTCCTCTCTAGTTTTCTATTCTTCTTTTACTCCTCAGAGAGTGGTATATTGTAGAAGGTCTGTGATCTGAAAACGAAGAATAGAAAACTTTAATCTCATGGCTTCCTCTTCAAGTTCTCAAACTTTTGAAACTCCTGTTTCCCTTTCTTCAACTATTTCTCTTCCTAAATCTTGTACCAAACATCTTACTTCTAAAATAGAAAACCTTGTAGAGTATTCATATATTCCCGATTTTGCACAAATTATTGAATCTTCTCTTCCTTTAATCAGTCCTTATAAAGTCTATCAGAGACCCAATTCTCTAACTAGAACCATCAGAACCCTTATCTCTACTAGACGTCCTGCTCCTAAAGAATATATTTAGTCTTCTCGACTGGATCAGTGTGCTTTGCAAGCAACTCAGGCAGAGCAGTATGTTACCCTGGAAATTCCTACAGAACTTGTTGCTTAATGGAAAAGAGAAGGTTATACACATCTCCATCTTGGAAGAATCCGTATAATTCTTATTCTTCATGGTAGAAAAGACTCAAATTTAATTAAAAATTAATGTATAAAATATAAAATTAATATATAATAATGTAAAATGTTATTATAACTAATATAATATACTAATGCAATAAGTCTTAATTACAATTGAGTAATAAGGATATTGCATTATAACAATGTAATGTAATGCTATATAATCCAAATACACCATAGTATAATATAATTTTAATGCAATAAGTCTTAATACAATTGAGTAATACGGCCCTCGCCGATAAACATCCTATACTAATAAAGCTGTTTTCCGCAAATTGTGTATATTTTACATTTACTTGCAAATACCCGAAGGGCGCGGTCTTAAATGTTACCCTAAAAATCTATAAGGTAGTGCATTTGCCTTCGGCAATTAGCCAAGTATCCGATCAGAGTGAAAAGGATAGCGAAAATACAGAACCCATTCATTGATCATTTCACAAAATCAAGGACGAATGGCACTGCAGTGGATTACTTGCTTATTGCGGTGGCAGCAGAGGCCGCGATAGCCATTCTCTTGACAATTCCCTCACCTAAGCTCTTAAAGAATCGATTGGTTTCTAGTCTCTCTCTGATTTGCTTATTTATAGTGCTAGCATGAATGGAGAATTTATTTTCATCAATTTATTCAGTTGCGTTTTCATAATTGCTATGATTTTCCTTTGTTTTGAATATAATTTTCTATTATATTTTTTCATTTTATTCAGGATTGACGATTTTCTTGATTTGAGGACTTGGTTATGTTGTATGAGAGCAGGTTTTAAAAAGAAATTGTGTTGTATGTTTTGATACCTTACCAATGTGCGAACTAGTCTTATGTTTAGTAGCAGACATCATAGATGTGCTTAAGTTGCGGCTGCTGAAGATAGTATGAACCAAGTGTTTCTCCTTTTTTCCTTTCCTTTATCGGAACCAGAAAGTTGTTAATTTTATAACACTGTAAGTTTTTGATAATCCATCCATCAATCAAAGATTTTGAAGGAAGTGAGTTGATTGGCAAAGTCTAGAGTGTCCTAAATGTGCTTCAGAAGCAGGAAAGAGGCAAGCTTATATTCTACACATATGCTAGCATGAATGGAGAATTTATTTAACAATATTCATTCTTTCATTATCTTCCCTTTTATTTTTATTATCTCTTCTTTCTTGAACAATTGATTAATTTTGAGAGCAGGTTTTTGTCAGAAATAATTTTGTGAAAGAATTGTGTGGTATCTGGTGAACTTTCTTGGTCTTATTTAGTAGTATTTGAACCATTCACTCTTCTATGTTTTCTACCTTTTTTCCTTTCCTTTATCGGAACAAGAAAGCCATACACTCTATAACACTGTAATTTGATAATCCATCCATCAATCAAAGATTTTGAAGGAAGTGAGTTGATTGGCAAAGTCTAGGAGTGTCCCCAAATGTGCTTCAGAAGCAGGAAAGAGGCAAGCATGCTAGCATGAATGGAGAATTTATTTTCATCAATATTCATTCTTTTCATTATCTTTTTATTTTTATTATCTCTTCTCTTTCTTCATTTTCCTTTCCTTTCTCATTAAGTCATGTAATAAGAACTTAAGGTTTGTCATAGATTAATTAAGAAATAGAATAATTTCTTTTTTATAATTGTTTACCTTTTGGTTTTGCTAAATTTCTGTCATATGTCTATGTACTTTATATTCTTTTCTCTGGGGCCAATGCTGTTTCTTCTTTTTTTTTTATACTATTTATTATTTTCTTCCTTTCACTTTCTTTCTCCATTATAGATCATTACTCTTTGGTTGTGTGGCGCCCTAAATTTGATTCTGAACGCTTATACTTTGTACAATTTACTTAATAACTTAAAATATCAATTTTACCTAAACACTCTTCGGATGTCACAGTCCTCATTAAACACTTTCTTTAAGATGCTTTTTGTTTCTGCTTTTTACACCTTGCAAAATGTTCCTCTATTTTAAATGTGTTAGCTTTCTATTTCTATTTCTTTCCTCATTCATTGTTCTTGCTTGATTTGTATTGTTTTATTCAATGATATATGTTGTGGCTTCAAGCTCCAGTATTATTTTGTTTCAAGATGCTCATCATTCATGTATCGTGATTTAATTATGTTATCACAGGGAGATAATGAACATTGATTTTACTTTTCATGGGAAATATTACTGACTTGAAGATAATTCACTAAGTAATAATTATCTATATAGTTTTTATTAGATTTGATGTTGAAAATAATAAGTTTACGGTAGAGTAGATTTGATGTTGAAGAGGATTAGGGTATAAGATAAAATAATTGCAGATAGTGGGTGTATTGGATGGGGTGCAGAGAGTAATAAAAAAATAAATAAATTATGTATTAGATTTTCCGTAATAGTAAATAACATTAAGGATATTTTAGTAATATAAACATTTATTAAAATGTGAGTGTTCAGATTAAACTGTAGAGTGCAAATAGCCCCACCCTTAGTCCTTTAGGAGTCTAGCATCCAGAAAACTGTTGTTGCGGTGTTTGGCTTCTTCTCTATAACTGTTACTATATTTATATACAATATTTGATATCAGTATTCAATTGTTTAAATATATTAGTTGCAATACTTGTGTTTCTTAAGGATGAGCTATATGTGGTGTGAATTCAATGCTTGAAGAATTAAATGTTGAAAAATTCCTGACATTGCGATTTATGGATTAAAAATAAAGGGGAAAAAAATATAGAAACCTTATGTTTATCTTGTCAATTCTATTTGATTTGTGGTCAAAAAATGAAATGACAAATTTTATTGATGATCAGAAGCTTTATTGTTACGTATTGGTTTGCTTTATCCAAAGACAGTTGTCTTATCATATTTGATTTTTGACATATAGAAGGCCAGTTTAGTATTGTGGTGACTTAAATAGTTATTATTATCTTTGCAAATTAGTTGTCAAATAATTAGGCATTTAATAATTAGTTAAACTTTGAGTTAGTGCTTATTGAAGGATTTGCTGCAGAAGGAAATGAATGATGATGATTTCAAATCATTGATTTGTAGAAAAATGAGATGGCATTATGATTATAAAGAGTTATCTGTGAGAATCTGTGTAATCTCCTTGGTGATTGAATGAACGGAGAAGCAGCAGAAAAGCAAAGAGAGCTCAGTTTCTACATGTGTTGCAATTTAAGTGTGTACTTTATAAAGCATCACTGGATAAGGAAGCCTTGATTCTTTCATTGACTGCACTAATGATTTTTCTGTCTGAGAATTGTGCTCTTACATGTAGTTCTTGGCAAAGGGCACAGCCATCCAATCCCATGATCCAATTTCATCAAAGCATTTACATTTTCTTTTCAAAGTTTCTTTGTTACTGTATATCTGTTCTGGTATGGTTATTTTTATTATACTTACTGTTTTGGTGATTTCTGCAGATCTACAAGGCTCAAAGGAATGTTATTCTCTGTGCTGCAGCATGCCTTCTGTACTGGTACGTGGCGGCAGTCTATTAGTTTCATCTTCAGAAACTTCCTTTCAAGAATTATATTTAGATAATATTTGTTCATGGTTACAGGTCTATCTTCCGTATTTGCAAGTATTACAAGGATGTTCAAAGTTTGGAGGAAGTAGAAAAGAGATACAAGGAAGAGTAACGTTTGTCATTCTGCCATTTGGGCCAACGGCCGAATAGTAGGAATTCAGTTTAGATAAATGAGTTGATTTACATAGTATTGGCCATTAGGTATGGAAACTTGACATTCCATTTCCGCATTATCTTAAATTAGATGTATTTGCTATTGTGTTAACTGGTGTGTTAATCTTTCTTCTGCTAGAAACATATACTTGTCCTTGCTTTAAAACTGCTGCAATCTGTGAGAAATAAATTGTGTTGAATTTAAGCAAACACATATATGATATATTTATTAATTGTGTTGAAACATCAAAGTATGGATACAATTTGTTTATTATTCGTGTTGACTCGTTTTAGCTTATTTAATATAAAAATAAAAAATATGTAAATATTATTCTTAAAAAGAGGTCATAAATAAGTTAATATGATATAAATATCGTATGACTAAATTTATAAGACAATATTGATATGACACAGGAAAATTAATTTAGTGTTTAGTATGTATGTTAGTTAACTTTTTCAATAGTATTATTACATATTAAATATTAATTGATATTTGTGTTATAAATGTGTAATCCCTGTAGAGGTGGTTTAACATGTATACGACATAATTATTTATTATTTCTTGTTAATGTTTGTTTTTCTTCATATCTATACATGTTTCTTGTTTGAATGTTTTTGTTTTATTTATTGTTGTTATTAATCTTCTAACTATGAGCAAGAGTTTGGGGAAGGTAGTTAAACTATATCTCAAGAGCCAACACACAACCCATGTATAGCTATTGTTTTAAAATGATAGATATTTCCTATAATATCCTTTTTAATGACAAATTTAACATTAATTAAAGTCAATCCTCATGAAATCCTAATCTTTCCCGATATCCATTTGAGCTTTTCGATTCTTAAATGGGGCAAAAAAAATTGGAAGATGTCCTACAAAACAATCGCTTGTATTAAAAAAAAAAAAAAAAAAAAACTTTTGTAGACTTTTTTTTAATTTATATAAATTTTTTTTATTTGCTTGCTCTTGGTTTTAATGACAGAGATGTACATGTAATTTTTGGTTTAAAAATAAAATGGGGTTTATAATAAGAGTGTAAACGTATTTAACATGTGGTTTGGTTAGGTATATTAAACGTATTTAACATGTGGGTTGGTTAGGTATATTGCGTCAATAAATGCAATTTCAACAAAAGGTAAATTTTATAAATATTTAAAATGAATTTGAGAGAATTTTGGAGGGGTGCCAATAATTGAACTCTAAAAATTAAAGGTTTGTACAATGATACTAATAATAATTCTGCTCCACTAGAAAAAGATACCAAGGATAATTGGATTAAAAAAAAAAAAAGTAGCTTGGACAATCAATAGACTCTTTTTTTTTTTTTTAAGTCTCTTGACCATCTTTGGCTAGTTAGGTAGTGTGGCTTAAATGCTTTAGTTCTAAAATGTTTGATAAAAATTTTATTGTTGTAATTTAGAAGGTAAGTTTATTTTATTTTATACTTATATAATGAAAAATATATAATATCTTTACTATTGTTGTCATAATTATTATTTAAAGTCATATTGATCCCACAATATCAACTTTATATTACAATTGCAACCTCCTTTTTTTTTGGCATAACACCTCAATACTATACAGGGCTTTAGAATGCCTTGTGTTAAGTCAAAATTTAGACAATTTTGCCATTACAATAAATGGCCATGTATCATAATTTATTAATTATTAGGTATTTACTTTATCACTTATATAACACTTTTAAATGAAACATAATATTTTTAGTACCCCAACGTATAAATGGCAAAAACTTCACTGGAAGTAAATTCTAAGAAATATATTGATATGAAACCCACTAAGAACTGACGTGACCCTAATCAATCTAGTCTCCAAGATCGAATTTAAATTTAGAATTGAATGGAACTACGACCCAATGCTCAATAAAAGCACGAATCTTGATATGTGAGGACGCCACAATCAATTATGGATGATCTGATTGATAAGTTAAGAGTTTGAATGTCACGGAAATCCGACAAGTTTAAAGAGTAAGTTTTAGAAGCAAAGATAATTAACTCTCTCACTAATTGCATTAAAACTAATATGTCTTTCTTATCGGATGCGAGTACATTATATAGGGCTGGTTACAAGAAATTCTACCCCATAATTACTCTTGGTATTTTCATAAATAAATTTTAAACCAAAATCAAATCAGAATCCTAATTCAAAGAAAATAAAGAAAGAATGTAAATTAAATCAGAATCCTAAGCAGCTTAAATGCCTTACATCAATCAAAATGGAAGCTAGGCAATTAAAAGTGAAATAACTAATTTGTTTCGCCATTTGTCATTTGCCTCCTCAAGAAACGAGAAGATATCTGAAAAGAAAAATAGTATATTCTCGCAACGAGAAAATATCCAACACTATAAAAGAAAAAAATGACAATAAATGACAAACACTTTGTGATAGATTCTAAGAAAAATGGCGTAAGCCATAAAAGCATGATAGATTCATGATAAATTTTTTCTATCAAGTATTCATGACGGACTCGTGAGAGAAATAAATTATATCAAGAATATATGTCGACTTTGTGATAGAATATATTACATCAAGAATTCATGATAGAATTTTAATGTTGACTCGATTTTGATGATTTTTTGATTGAAATTTTTGGTATTATTTAAAATAAAATATTAAATGAATCAAGAAACTTTGTCTTTTCACATACTATTAAAATAAAAATAAAAAGTTAAAATAGAAAAGAAACCCTTGATTTTTTATTTCTAAGTGTTGAGGTTCCCACCTATTGTCTAATCAAACTCTTCTCTTATAAAACCCCCTGCGACATAGGTAGATGCTCACATCCATAGCTACCATGGTGGAAGCATTGCAATCGGGCTACGTTTCTTGATGTAGCGTAAGTGTGGCCGTGCTCATGGCCATTGCTGGTCGCATGCGAGGCCCGGCTTGGGCTGGCTACACGTGGTGACCACAAAAAGAAGCAGTAAAGTTGTGGCAAAGCCTATTTCATGGTGGTTGCAGCTGTCACAGACTAAGAGGTGAGCTTCTGATGGACATTTCCGGCACAAATCAGTTGCTGGCGGTGGCGATGGTCATGCAGCGTAATGAAGGCTCTCTCCTTGTGCTGACGACATCATAGAAAAGCACTAGTGTAGGTTGCTATTTGAAACGGCTACAATGGACGCAAGGCAATTGGCAGCTATGGGGAAAAGGAATAATGAAATTAGGTCTTTCATCATGCCAAGCGTAACAATGTAATGTTCACATAACATCATCAAAGGAGGTTTGTCCAAACTTTGAAGGATACCATTCATTCTATCATTCTATATGTATCCCCACTTCAATTTCATTTGTGGGAAATCTATTTGTGTTCTTAAGCCGACCGATTAGACTTGATAGTTGCTTAAGGAATATTAATTAAATATTGCAGATTCTAATCGCATCACTAAAAGAAAATATTAAGATGTTTTACTATTCTTTTCTAAAAATAATAGTAGTATTAACAATAACGACTATTTTGCAGATTAATTTTGTGTCCGGGTATATTGGGAACTTGATATACGATGTTGATATATGATGTTATGTGTCACTTTTAGTAACTGCTCTACTGAGGACCTTAGTTTTTCAGGGAGAATTTCTGCTTTGAAAACTTTCTAGTGCATTTCTAATGAAGTTGAAGTTATTCTTCTTGGTTTTTGAAACTACATTGTTATGTTTAGTATGACGGTTCTCATTCTGACTTTTCTTATTCTCTTATTCCTCGTATAGGACGTGGAAATGTAAAGCCTGCGAAAATAATTGGAAAAAAATGAACAAGTCCCATTGGATTTAATTATTTTAGTTTCACTAAAGATAAGTAGTCTCTAATTGGGTAATATGATTGGTACATATTACTTATGGTTTGTAGGAGCAAAAATCGAAGGTGATCTAGACATTGCTTTCTCTTGTTTTGAACACACTGTTGTAATCATTCTAATTGGCACACATTTGCATGCTTGTGTAATTTGTGAGGCAAGATTCTATTTGTGACTAGGATTTCTGCATCAGTTTGCATTAACTTTTCCTTTTCTTTTATATGTTTATAAAATTGGTGTCGCTTTTAAAATCTATTGGTCTTTTTATCAAATTAAAATTACAATTTTTGTTGATCATTTTGGTTTAATTTATTATTATTAAAAAAAAATAAAAAAAAAATAAAAGAAGAAGAAGCTGATGCCTTTTTAAGTAAGCTATTTAATTCAATATTTTTTATATTAAGATTTAAGTAGTTTAAAGATTTTATATCCTATAAATGATTTATAGAAACTTTATTGAAGAATGCCTATCTTTATCTGATTTGAGGTCACATTGTTTCTCATTGCAATTAAGTGGTTAATTATGTTGGCCTAGTCATAAACTTAATTGCTTTTACGATAACATTTTTTAACAAGTAAAAAGAAATATAGAAAATACTAATACAGCATGCCTGTTAAAGTAATTAATTATAAACTTATCCTTGTAGCAATACATGGAGCATGGAATTTCTAGTACTTTTTAAGTTTAATATTTTGATATAATAGTGGATTTGTAGTTATTGGAGATTCCACCATAGATGTCATGTTCGTTGAACGTTATCATAAACCTCAAGCATTTTAGTTTGCACTTTGACATCATGTAGAAATTAAATTTTCCATGCCGTCTTGCTAGAATATGATATTCAATGAGCATAAATTGATGTCATAAATTATCATTTTTGCTTTTGAGTACCTGAGGAACATGAACTTAATTGAGCCTCTTATTTAAAATGAAGAAATGCGACTTTCATACTACTGTTAATAGTATTTTCTTTGCCATTTGGTGTTATTTGACAAGGAAAATTTTCATCACAGGAATACTCAACTGTCTTAAGCAAATTTGAGAAAACATTGCCTAATATTAATGAATCAGCTTCAGATATATCATATGTTAACTTGTTTATGCTTATTTTTCTTGCTACCAAAACAGTTGCGAAAATTGTATCAAAAAAGTTCCATTGTAGTTTCTTTTTATTTTATTCTTTATTTCTTTACATTAAGCTTTTACTAATATTTATCCAAGTTATGTTGAATAAAATTGACGCATGTGACTCAACAACATTCCAGAACTTATAATAATGTTGGTGCAAGGTAAAATCTGTTTGTTCTCCACTTACATGCCATTTTAAGCTTAGTTCTATGCATTATGCTACAAGTGAGAAAGAGAAGCAAGAGATGAGAGGAGTTCCTTATGCTTCAGTAGTTGGTGGTCTGATGTATGCCCTAGTTTGTACAAGGTCAGATATTGCTTATGCAATGGGTATAATCAATCGATTTCTCTTTAATTCGTGCAAAGAGCACTAGACAGTAGTAAAATGGATTCTAAAATATTTTAGAGGCACTTTCAGAGCATGTTTATGTTTTGGTGGTGACAAACCTATGCTACAAGCGTACACAAATGCAGATATGGTAGGAGATGTTGATTTCACAAAATTGCTATTAGGATATTTGCTCACCTTTATAGGAGCTCTCATCTATGTATAGAGTATATTGCATTACTTAAGGTTGTAAAGAAACTTTGTGGATGAAAAATTTCCTATGAGAGTTGTGTGTAATTCGACATATCATTCGAAATCTAAGTATATTGATGTGAGAAATTATTGGATACGAGACATGGTTGAGAAGAAATAGTTGCAGATTGAAAAGATTCACACAGCAGAAAATGGGTGAGGTATGATGACACAATCAGTGCCCAAAGAGAAGGTGAAAAGCTATATGTAGAGAGAGGGCTTGGTGGTGCCCTTTAAATGAGCTTGAGGGCGGGATTTGTAGGGTCCATCTCATTTTAGTAGACTGAAATGCCCAAAGTCTGATTAGGTTTGTAGGGTCCATCTCCTCGGAAACTAAGCTGTGTGAAGCGAGATGAAAGGCCATAAGCATCTACTGCACCTAAACTAAGATCCGAGCCTCCAAGCACAATTCGCAAGGTAACTCCGTGACTGTTGCAAGACAATGGTGAGATTGTGACTGAAGACGAAATGAAAGAAAATGAGATGCCATCATTGGAGGACATCGAAGATAAAGAGTATATAGCCCTTGGAGATTTGACTTAAGTAAAGGAAGACGAAGTAGTGTAATGGGAAAACATTTTCCATACTTAGTGCCATGTTCAAGACAAAGTATGTAGTATGATTATTGATGGAGGAAGTTGTACTAATGTTGCTAGTACTATCGTGGTAGAGAAGTTAGGACTTCCAACGCTTAAACACTCACGGCCATACAAACTACAGTGGTTAAATGACAGTGGTGAGGTGAAAGTGAACAAGCAGGTACTAGTGACTTTTCGGATTGGCAAGTATGAAGATAAGGTGCTTTGTGATGTAGTACCAATGCAGGCTGGACACTTATTACTTGGGCGGCCTTGGCAATTCGACAGACGCGTGAAGCATGATGGCTTCACCAACAAATATTCATTTGTATTTAATCAACGCAACATCACTCTTGTTTCATTGACACCAAAGCAGGTTTATGGAGACCAAGTGAGCTTACAGAGAGAGAGTGAGGAAAAGAAAAAGAGAGAAAAAGAGAGTGAAATTCAAAAAGAGGCCGAGGAAAAAGTGAGAGAACAACTAAAGAAAAATATGGCCATTGAGCGAAAATTAGATGGAAAACAAAAAATTTTTACACGAGAGCGAGTGAGATAAAAAAGCATTGTTTTCACATTAGCCGATGATTGTACTTTTGTACAAAGAGCATTTTTGAACATTAACGAATTTGACCCTAGTTTGCCTAGTCATATTACTTCATATCGTTTACCTCCAATTTGAGGAATTGAGCACCAGATTGATTTGGTGCCCGATGCAGTCATTCCAAACAGACCAGCCTACAGGAGCAATCCGGAGGAGACCAGGGACCTTCAAAAGCAGGTTAATGAATTGATGGAAAAAGGGTACGTGAGAGAAAGCATGAGTCCATGTGCAGTTCCCGTTTTATTAGTTCCTAAGAAGGATGGGACGTGGAGGATGTGTGTTGACTGTCGAGCCATCAACAACATAACGGTAAAGTATCGACATCCCACTCCTAGGCTAGATTGCTTGATGAATTACATGGGTCTTGTGTATTTTCCAAAATTGATTTGAAAAGTGTATATCATCATATTAGAATGAGAGAAGGAGATGAATGGAAAGCTACTTTTAAAATAAAATATGGTTTGTATGAATGGTTAGTCATGCCTTTTGGTCTAACTAATTGCCCGAGTACTTTTATGAGACTTATGAATCACATCTTGCGATTACTTAGTGGGATTAGCTTGTTATAAGTAGGAGGCGAAATAGAGAACATCTAGTTGAGACATGGGATGAAATGAAATCATTGATGATGAGGCGATTTGTACCTAACCACTATTATCCAGACTTGTACAAAAAATTACAACGTCTTACGCAGGGTAACCGTTATAAAGAAATGGAGATTGCCATGATTAGAGCAAATGTGGAGGAGGATAGAGAAGCCACCATGGCGCGATTCTCAAATGGTCTTAACCGGGAGATTGCAGATAAGGTTGAGTTGCAACATTGTGTGGAGATTGAGGAGATGGCCCATAAAGCCATCAAGATTGAGCAGCTACTCAAGAGGAGGCGTAACACTCGTGTAGCCCCAAGCTCGAGTTCCACTCCTTGGAAGCCGAGCTATGTGAAACGAGACGAGAGGCCACAAGCATCTACTACACCTAAGCTAAGATCTAATACACAAGGCAACACTGTGACTCCTACTATTAGGAATCACGACATTAAGTGCTTTAAATGTCAAGGCAGAGGGCATATCGCAAGTGAATGTGTGAATAAAAGAGTTATGGTATTGCGGGACAATGGTGAGATTGTAACTGAAGATGAAACAGAAGAAAATGAGATGCCACCATTAGAGGATGTCGAAGATGAAGAGTATATAGCCTCTGGGGAGTACGTAGTATGATTATTGACGGAGGAAGTTGTACTAACGTTGCTAGTACTATCATGGTAGAGAAGTTAGGGCTTCCAACACTTAAACACCCACGGCCATACAAACTACAGTGGTTAAATGACAGTGGTGAGGTGAAAGTAAACAAGCAGGTACTAGTGACTTTTCGGATTGGCAAGTATGAAGATAAGGTGCTTTGTGATATAGTACCAATGCAGGCTGGACACTTGTTACTTGGGCGGCCTTGGCAATTCAACAGACGTGTGAAGCATGATGACTTCACCAATAAATATTCATTTGTATTTAATCAACGCAACATCACTCTTGTTCCATTGACACCAAATCAGGTTTATGGAGACCAAGTGAGCATACAGAGAGAGAGTAAGGAAAAGAAAAAGAGAGAAAAAGAGATTGAAATTCAAAAAGAGGCTGAGGAAAATGTGAGAGAAAAACCAAAGAAAAATATGGCCATTGAGCAAAAATTAGATGAAAAACAAAGAAGTTTTTACGTGAGAGCGAGTGAGATAAAAAAACCGTTGTTTTCACATTAGTCGATAATTGTACTTTTGTACAAAGAGGCATTTTTTGACACTAATGAATTTGACCCTACTTTGCCTAGTCCTATTACTTTTCTTTTGCAGGAGTATGAGGATGTCTTTCCTGAGGAAACACCATAGGTTTACCTCCAATCCAAGGAATTGAGCATTAGATTGATTTTGTGCCCGGTGCAGCCATTCCAAATAGACCAGCCTACAGGAGCAATCTGGAGGGTACGTGAGAGAAAGCATGAGTCCATGTGTAGTTCCCGTTTTATTAGTTCCTAAGAAGGATGGGACGTCGAGGATGTGTGTTGACATCCCATTCCTAGGCTAGATGACATGCTTGATGAATTACATGGGTCTTGTGTATTTTTCAAAATTGACTTGAAAAGTGGATATCATCATATTAGAATGAGAGAAGGAGATGAATGGAAAACTGCTTTTAAAACAAAAATGGTTTGTATGAATGGTTAGTCCTGCGTTTTGGTTTAACTAATGCCCCGAGTACTTTTATGAGACTTATGAACGATCATGTAGTACATTTGAAATTTGTTTTAGATGTGCTTAGAAAAGAAAAGTTGTTTGCTAATTTCAATAAGTGTACTTTTTTTACCGAAAAACTTGTGTTTCTGGGATTTGTTGTGAGTGCACAGGGTATACAAGTTGATGAGGAAAAGGTAAGTGCAACCCAAGAGTGGCTGAGTCCCACAAGTGTAAGTAATGTGAGAAGCTTTCATGGGCTTGCTGTTGCGTGTTAGAAAGCGTATATTTATAAAAGATAAAATCGTCATTTTACACTTCAAGTCTCACTAACATTGCTACTTTTATGTATTTAAGTCTTTTATTTTTCAATTATGTGTGTTTTGTTATAATGAATTATTTTATGTATTTTAGGGGCATCATGATGAACGAGCGATCAGACAGCAAAACGGACATCACTTTTGAACTCAGGATGGTCGAAGGAAAAATGGCACTGTTCACGACACTGTTCCCATATACGGTCCGATGATGTGGCATTGACCGATAATGTGGCATTGACCGATAATGTGGCATCGACCAATGACGTGGCAGCATTTGATTGGACAAATGATGTAGCATTGACTGCTTATGTGGCGTTGACCGATGATGTGGCACTGACTGATGATGTGTCACGATCCTATTAGATTAAAATTCTTATGTACTGTTGATCGGTGACGTGGAAAATCTTGCATACGATACATGCACACACATGGGATTATTTACTATTCGAATCGTGCTACTGTGCAAACCGTGGTCAAACCACGTACTGTTGACTGGTGATGTAGCGCAATCCTAAGCGTCCGAACTATTTTTAATCCGATGGTCATGATTTACTCAATGTATTTACAAAAAAGGGGGAGAGCCCCTCCTAATTTGATACCACTGAATCAATTTTTGAGCTTAGTTTTCTGTAATTCCTTCTCCATCTTGTATTTTCTACGTATTTTATTAAATTTTCATTTTACCCCTAGTTCAAAAATAAGTAGCTAATTTTCTTTCAAGCTTGGGTTGAAGGTGAAGTCTCAACATGTTCCATGGGCTTAATTTGGTAAATTTATTTTCTCTTCCCCTCTAATATTTATGGATGTTTTGACTTAGACGAATGCCATTATTAAAGTGAAATAGTCTCGTAAGAAGAGACTGATGTGTCTGAGTCTGGGACTGATGTATCTGAATCTGATGAAAAAGTGGGTTGAGGCCATAGATAGTCAGTCCAGTTTGTCCGCTGTCTGGTAGATCTGCTGTAACGCCCGAAAAAAAAAAAAAACCATTATGGAATTGGGCTTTCACTAGGATTTATGGAGGCCTTTTTATTAGAAAAGGGTAGAAAAGGGTATTAAGTTATTATGAGGTTAATTATAAGTTAGTTTTGCAAAAAGGGCTATTTCTCCAAAATTCCATTCCCTATAAATTCATCTTTTATCTCCCTTTTTCATAACCCTAAAAACCTATGATATTCTTGTTTCCTCTCTTATCAATTGATCATAGTTTTTCTTCACTCACACCATAGGATTCAATTCTTGTTTAGGAGAGAATCAAAGCAATCGGTATGTATACCATCTTCAATCCCTTCAAGATTTGTTTTAAATTATTCTATGTAAGGTTTATGTTGACATGATTTGAGATTTTTTTTAGATCTTGATACATGATGTGTTTGGGTTTTGTTTGGGGTTTTGATTAATTAGGAGATTGGTTAATCAACCTTTGGCATAATAAGCATGTAGGATGATTTCTGGACAGCATGATATCTTGATTTTTTTGACTGATATTTTGTGAACGAATTTTTCTTAGAAATTTATATTCTGGAAAGTAGACATATAGAACCTCCTTAATAAATTTTATTTCATCAAATTTGATTTCGTTTTAAATTTAATATGTATTTTCGAATTAGAAACCACTGCACTGGAAAACTGTAATTCCAACAGTCCAATCGGGTTTACAGAATTATTTTCACTATCAAATGAACTCTGAAAATTATGAAATTTTATACAGATGTTAATATATGTGCTTACTATCTCCGGTTTTAATTTCATAATTTTCTGATAAGTATTTCATTTTATAAAATTCTCAGAACCTGTTCTGTTCGGTTAAGGTTATGAGAAAACAGTTTTGGAATTGTTGAGAAATAAATAGTTTTAAAAATGTTTTTGATCTCAGATCCTGTTCAAAATTTTAGATGAGGTACCCATGGATGTCCAGAATAGTTTTGTAGAATATTATGTCATTCCGAGGTTTAGATTAAGAGTTAAAATTCTAAGATCAGACCTGTGCGGGAATGAATTAGAAAGACAAATTCTTAGAGTGAGTTTTTAATAGTTATGTTTTGATTTGTTAAGGTGTTGAAGGCTCTTAGGGATTTAGAAGTGTGTAGTTCAAGATCTTCTTATCAAGGTAAGTAACTTCATTCCTAGTATACTGGATATGTATAAGTATTTTGATATTATTATTATAAGTATAAATGTTTTTATACTACTTAGAAGCTTAATAGATTTTAGTCTTTATACTACTTTGATGATTAAAGGATTTTTGTAGCAAAATCAGTTTATGAAAATATTTTCAAAAATGAATTCTTTTAACAAAATATTTTATAAATGCCTTTTAATGTGTAAATTGTTTTGGCGACATGACTACTTATTATGATTTATCTGCAAAGTAGTTTGCAAGCCTAAATTATTTTTATGGAATTTTCAACTGACACTGAATATTTTGCACTCATGTGAGATTTCGCTTATTGATGATTGTATGGAATTCTTAATGTTTTGGCTCATTATCCATAGTTATTCGATTCTCGATTTCGATTCGATCGAATATACGATCTATCCGTCTCGACCAAGATCGGGTATAAGTTCGAATGTGCACACAATATTCGATTCTCGTTCGGGCCGTCACCGGACTATAGTGATACTATGTGACATGAGCTAACTTTTCATTTTCGTACATGTGAATATGATTTGCCATAATAAGTAACTCGATTTTGATATTCGAATTTCTATGGAATTACGTTATCTAATTAAAATACGTGCTATTCCTTCATGATATATATAGTTTTTATGAAATTTATGGATTTATGAAATATGTTTTGCTCAAAGAAGGCTTGCAATATTTTGAGTATTGATAGCCTAGTGTGTTAGGAATGGTTTTACTTTATCGAGTTGACTCACCCTCGTCATTACTTTTTGCAGATTAAGTTCCTTTGAGAGGTATGCTTAGCCCTGGTGTTAGGGATTTTCGTTTCTGTTCGCCATTCGAATAAGAAGAAGAATAGACTCATGTTTCTTTTTAGTTTATTTCGATCTTGAACTTGTAATTTGGGTTTTAGACTTTGTTGTTTTTATTTTATATTTCTAGAGAGTTTGTTTTTTTTAGTGTTGGATGTATGAACTTGTGGATTATTCTTATAAGAACTTGAGGTATACCAGTTTGGTATTTGTGAGTAGAGATTTCGATTTCGTGAGTAACCTCCTTCTTTCATGTGCTCTGCACGTGTTAGATTTGGGGTGTTACATCTGCCATTTCTGATGACTGAGATATCATGCATCACGGAACATCCATAACGCACTGATACCAAGCCAGGATCCACTAACTCATAGAAAGTCAGTCGGAACTCACACAGAGATCCAGCAGCGGAGTACGGGGCATTGTTATACCAGAGCAATGATGAACAAATCGTCCTTAGGGCCAATAGCCCGCATGCTCGGGTTTCCAGCCAATATACCCAACACCACGGAAGAAATCATAGCACACATACCAACCCTTTTTCTTCGCCACTCCCGGGCATCTCTTCGGGTGAACAGTGTGTCTTCTGACGGCTATCTCATGTGTTTAGTAAAGGCGAAACAGCAATGGTATAAGAAGTATACCACTCTGGTACAACAGGCATAAGACTTTCTGATACACAAGATCCTACAAGAGGCGAGTGTAGAGCATACTTGTCACCAAGCCAAATAGAAAATGAAGTATTCAAGTCGATCTGTGATCCTTATTGGAAGAATAGAAAGAAGAAGATATTTAGCCACTCATATTTGATAACAAGCTTTTCATAAAAGTTTTTCGATAAAACTTGAGATGATTACAAATGAGGAGAAGCTCGCCATTTATAGACGAAGCCTTTTAACTAAAGTGGGACAGGACCCCCACTATTACAACCACTAGATTAGGACATCTCACCTAATCTTGACAAAGTAAAGCAATAATGCAAACTAATAATACAACATGACAATGACAGGACAAAGACACTTAACCACTACTTTGAAAAAGTAAAGACAAGGACACAAAAGTCAAGCCATGGATAAGGGCAAAGACTTTTATACAAGACTTTAATATATAAAGACAAACTACTTTAAGACTTTTATGGCATAAAAGACAATTGCCATTATTAAAGTGAAATAGTGCCTTCTGAGGTGTCAGAGTCATCTGTCTCATCAGGGTCTTGGCCTGGATATTTTGGCTATTTCTTGAAGACACGTGGTGGATGGGTGCAACCAGGGACACAATCCCAAAGGCAGTCTGCAGTTCCCGGGTGTATGGGTGGTGATGGAGGAGGGTCTACGAGTACGTAACTGGAGGATATTGTTCTCATGGATAAGGAGTAGAGAAGATCCGTGGTCATTGAGAAGATATGGGAGTGAAATCTTCATAAGGATCTTGAGCATCTTGGAAGAAGAAATCTGTATGATCAGGTTTTTCTTCTTTGAGAATGATACCTCTACTGATTGGTTGGGAGTGTGAGGATGGAGTAGGAACCATGAACATATCATGCTTTGGTCCAAGGGATGTGTGGAGAATTGTGGGTTGGTCTGGAGGAACATGGTTGAGCTCCATGAGGAAATTCTTTAGAGAGGCCTTGGTATGGAAATCTTGCTCAAGGTAGGCGAAATGAGGAACAGTTTGCCATTCATAAGCCTGATCCTGAGTCCAAAAATCATTGGTCTGAGGATGCTGGAAATATGGACGATGAATAATGAAGACTGAGGTCCATTGTTTGCCTTCTTGATCAGGGAGATCCCTGAGGTGATGAGTTTGAGCAATTTGATGTAATTTTCTGCGCCACCGCCAAGTGGTGAAACCATCAAACAGGGTCCAAGTGAGACTTGTTGAGTAGGTTGGATGGTTGAGCCTGTCAAGGAGAGGGAGGACAGGGAAGACCAACTTTGTGGCATACAGGACTGTAAGACACCAAATGTACCAAAGTTCATCTTCGGTAACATCTCGGTTTGGGAGAATAACTAATCCTGTGAGGAAAAGATGATCAGGATGCATGCTAGGAAGAAGCATAGGTTCTGGGCTTTTTGTATAGACATTCATGAAAAACCTAAAAAGGAATTTTCTAGCAGAAGTAAAAGTCATATTGAGGGGAAATGACTTTTGAGTGAGAGCATGGTTTGGTAAGGATGAGACCATGGCTATGAAAGGAATATGACCCAAAGTGTGGATAAATGAAACTATTTTAGAGGGTCTAGAAAGGAGATTTGGGATGAGATTTTTATCGCCTGTGATATGTTGAACTGAAAAATCATACTTGGAGAACCATGTTTTAAGGCGAAGAAGATGCTTGTCTGATACCAACTGAGATATCAATGCATTATGGAACACCCATAACATACTGATACCAACCCAGGATCCACTAACTCATAGAAAGTCAGTCGGAACTCACACAGAGATCCAGCAGCGGAGTACGGGGCATTGTTATACCAGAGCAATGATGAACAAATCGTCCTTAGGGCCAATAGCCCGCATGCTCGGGTTTCCAGCCAATATACCCAACACCACGGAAGAAATCATAGCACACATACCAACCCTTTTTCTTCGCCACTCCCGGGCATCTCTTCGGGTGAACAGTGTCTTCTGACGCTCTCTCGTGTGTTTAGTATAGCGAAACAAAGCAATGGTATAAGTATACCACTGCACAACAGGCATAAGACTTTCTGATACACAAGATCCTACAAGAGGCGAGTGTAGAGCATACTTGTCACCAAGCCAGATAGAAAATGAAGTATTCAAGTCGATCTGTGATCCTTATTGGAAGAATAGAAAGAAGAAGATATTTAGCCACTCATATTTGATAACAAGCTTTTCATAAAAGTTTTTCGATAAAACTTGAGATGATTACAAATGAGGAGAAGCTCGCCATTTATAGACGAAGCCTTTTAACTAAAGTGGGACAGGACCCCCACTATTACAACCACTAGATTAGGACATCTCACCTAATCTTGACAAAGTAAAGCAATAATGCAAACTAATAATACAACATGACAATGACAGGACAAAGACACTTAACCACTACTTTGAAAAAGTAAAGACAAGGACACAAAAGTCAAGCCATGGATAAGGGCAAAGACTTTTATACAAGACTTTAATATATAAAGACAAACTACTTTAAGACTTTTATGGCATAAAAGACAATTGCCATTATTAAAGTGAAATAGTGCCTTCTGAGGTGTCAGAGTCATCTGTCTCATCAGGGTCTTGGCCTGGATATTTTGGCTATTTCTTGAAGACACGTGGATGGAAGCAACTGTGGACACAATCCCAAAGGCCTCAGCTCTGTATGGGTGAAGGATGAGGAAGTCTCAGATAGTTGACAATCCCGAGGAACCGTTGAATTTGCTTGTTTAGATAAGATTCCGAAAATGCATCAATTCTTGTGCGGGGTCCAAGACGATAATTACCATCTTGGATTATCATGCCAAGAAATTCAATGGATGTCCGCCCAATGTGACTTTTTCTCGATATCATGACCCACGTGATTCCACTATCGATGTGAATCGATCGAGGAGTCTCGGTGTGAATCATGATCCTTGGAAAACAACAAAATATCATCAATGTAGATAAGGGCGTTTGCCATGATAGGTTGGAAAATCTGACCATAGCCTTTTGAAAAAGTGATGGTGCCACTTTTAAACCAAAGGGCATCACCGTCACCGATAAGTGGGCATTTGGAATACGTATCGTTGGGTCGATCATCGTGATGAATACCAACCGCCAAAATCCCGACTTTAAATCAAACTTAGAGAACACCTTGCGCCTTGGAGATGAATGAACAAGGACTCAATTCGCAAAGCGGAACTTATCATCTTCGAGAAACCATTGAGGGGTTGGTAGTCAATGACTAATCTTTTCTTACCCGAACAATTTCAGTAACGCTTTCAACATAGAATGCTTGACAAGCCCAATCGTAATGTGGGCTCGACAAGCCTCGCGCCATGAGTCACAGGCATTCCAAATGTGCAAGTTTCGATCCGAGGGCGTCATGCCCGGATGTGTAGCCTTTGTAGGGTTCACATCTTCATTAAGCTTGAAAGGAAGCTTAACAAAGAACTGAGGGTTTTCCACAAAGGAAAGGGGTGAAAGAACTGCCGATGATTTTCAGGACAAAACGGCAGGAACTTTGTTTAGAAAGACTCATAGGGTGAGGAACATCGAAATTGACTATATCCTCGGTGTGATAAGGTAGGAATTGTTGCTTGTACATGATACCTTTATGAGACCTTCAATTTATGGATAAGTTGTAGAATATCAAAACCTATGAGGAGGTCCTTATCATTGAGGGAAGAACCTATGACATTTATCCGGAGAACACAATCTGGAAAGAACTAGATACCAACGGGTTTCTTGGTAAGCAGTGTCCAGATGAAAATATTCACTATTAGCAGCCTTTGAAAAGTCGGGTACGGTGCTTCCAAAACTCGTGAGGGAGTATGGACGGATTAAGATAGTGTGTCTCAACCAAAGATCAACGAATCCTATGACAGTTGATAGGTTTGGCATATTTGGTAAGGATACCGATTTGTATAGATGGTGTAGACCGCTGCTTAGAGGAACGTGTCCGACATGCTCGATGCGTGGATTGCTGCAACGCCCTCAAGAATGTAATCGTAATCGAGTCGTAATCGTGAGACTCTTCGCTCTTCACCAAAGATGAAGACTGCTTTCTTCATCATAAGCATCCTGCTCGTAATCTGTGGATTCAATATCATCATCCTCGCAGAGAGAGACTCTATTGACATGCCGCAGAGTCCGCTGATTTTGGATTGTTAGTGGCAAGATCTAGCAAAGTGCCCTTTCTTTTGCGTATAAAACACTGAATCTTTCTCCGGTGTTGGCAGCTTTCTTCCCGAAAACCCAGGTTGGTTTGGGCTTTGAAGGACGGTGTCCGAAGAGTGTTTAGTTTAGGAAATTTATGGAAATGGGATTTTTCTTGGTAGAACAAGTGTGTTCTTTCATCCTTGCATCGATTGCAAGACGAGGTGTTTTGCATGCACTTTTGAACGGTTCCTTCTTTTTCCATAAAGTCTTGAAAAACTTTCTCCGCTCACAAAGTTTCTCAAGACAAGAGACAAGACCGATAGATCTTACCAAGAGTAAGATCATCCAAGTTTATCTCGGTAGGAGTTCGATGTCTCAATATCCGCAAAATCTAGGAAGAGACCGCACAAAACATGCTTGAGGGAGTGATCATTAAAACTATTCAGTAGATAAGACTCGCCATCCTTTCAGAAGTGCTTATCAAGATCTCCGATCCAGAATGAACATCACTTCATCTCGATGAAAATCTGCCCAGCAGATTCCTACGCTAGGTTTGGTTCTCCCAAAACCGGGTTGTACACAATCTTAAGACTTGTGGTACGCTTGTTCGAATAACCTGGAGTGTCAGATTCACCGATACTAGAACCAATCAGAGAGATCCTAAGAATCTTGAGCACTTTTAATAACATGATAACTATCTCCGTGTTTTGCCATCTCAAGATCAAGCCAACCAAGAAGTTCTTGAATCTATGGAACCATTTGGCTTTAGCGAACATCATCAAAAGTAAACCATGGTCCATTAGATGGTTCGAACTGATTAGGTCAAGGCCCAAAGATCATGAACTGGTGGCATGCGATCTCTTCAGCTCATCATCATCAAGGGGTTCATCGCATGAAAATCCTCGTGAAATGGAGGATCATTGGATGTGGATGGTCGCTATAAACATTAGAAACTTCCACATAATTTTCCCTAACTGCTAAGATACAACCGATTCTGCTGGAGAAGAAGACTCAAAAGATGGATTCAAATCAACTGAGGGATCAACATCTTCTTCCTCGAACTATAAGCACCAGAGAAATGATGCAGCTCTTTATCTTTGTGTGGTCCGACAGGTTCAGTGAATAGGTCCTGAAAGTATCTGTGTATTCACGAGGAGAAGCGAGTAGAACTGCTCAAGATAGGCCGGTGTGAACTGTTTCAAAGATAGGTTGGTGCTCAGGTGGTGGAGGTCGCTGCCTAGAACCGGTTGAGGTCTGTGCATGGGTACAGCCTCAGAGGAGAGGCCTGGGGCGAGGGTTGAACATACGACCGAGGAGTGTTTGTACATGTTTGGAGAAACACCAAGAATCGTGTAACTCTTGGGTTTTGAATCGAGAGGAGGAGGTCATGATAATATGGCCGATAGGTCAAAGTATGCGCAGAACAGGTTTAGTTTGACCACCAAACAAGGACGGTTGACCTTTGTTTCTAGCTTCAATTCTTTCAAGCTCGCTTGTTCGTCTGATCTCGCCTTTGGGTGAACTTTGGACCCAAATAATTGCAGTCAATCATGGTACGGAGCTCTATGTCCAGTCTAGCAATTCTGTCATGAAGGTCGTAGTATAACTGATCCATTCTTGCAGAAATGGCATCAACCTTCTTGTGAGTCGTCTGGACTTGTGCTTGACATTTTCCATCCCGGTGTCAAGAGATTCCTGTGATTACATTCGGCTCGCATTCGGGTTTGCCGCCTAAGCACTTGCTCGCATCGCTTGGTTCTTCAAACCGCCCGCAGGAGAGAATAAGCGGATCGACATACGGTTTGAAACCACTTTAGATTGTGGATCCGCTTTGTTTTCCCGGAAGGAACCGACTTTGGTAAGAACCAGATCCAATCATGTAACAGTCGAACAGAGGTTTCATGGCGATGGTTGGTTGTTAACTCACGCCATGTGCTCGAGGCATCGAGACTTGGGAGGATAACAACAGGGGTTGTAGTCTCACCGAGTAAAATCTGGTTCATCATCCACGATGAAGGATCGTGGAGGTCTCGCAAAGAACCTCGCTTTGTAATCTTCTTTTACTCGCGCTTCGTGGGTCGACGGTCGCCCACATCGATTCATCATCATCCCGGCATGGACACCGGATCACACATGTGAGAACCTCGAATATCCCATAAGAAATGGCCTCGCACCTTGCTAGGTACACAGGATAGCCACAGAGAGTGAAACTGGATGGAAGTTTTCGTGCCGTGAACAGCAGATATCATAGCAGTATGAAAAGGAAGTTCGGAGGTTGACTTTCGGGTTGAAGCGTCATCCGACAAGCACCCTCGGCCTTTTTCATATCGGGCTTCAAGTCCGGATTGAGGGAATTTGATGGAATTTCTATACTGGAGAGCCATTCCAACGGCATCAACTTGAGAAGTTTGGCTTTTGGATCCGTTTGGGATTCGACAATGGTTGGTATGGTTTCATTGTCGCTAAGATCACGAGGGTATCCGAGGAGGTGTGAGGAGTTGGAAGATCAAGAGCATGGTTTTCAAGTCCAGAAACCACCGGTGGTGATGTAAAGTAGCCATTTTTGAGGTGACCACTTGCTCAAGACCTTGATCCGGATTTGGACTTTCAAGGTTTTGAAAGGTCGGGATCTTCGGATGGTCAAGTTCGGTAAAAGGTGTAAGTACATCGCCGCACGGGTTGTCAAATGCATCAATAACAAAGATGTTGGTACTCTTTGAATCTAGTATCCATAAGAGCCATTCTTTCCGTGAACCGCAAGCCTTTTTCGCCATGAAGCGTTAAGATCATACGACTCCCCGAGGTGGAGGTGAGTATAACCTTCACGCTTCCAGGTGATTAGCTCATCCGGAATTTCAAGGGTTACATATTGCTCGCTTGAGTTGCTTGCAAAGCACACCGATCTAGTTTGGAAGACGTATATACTCTTTGTGAGAAGGACGCCTAAGTGACAATAGAATCTGGATAGATCTAATTATGCGTAATTAGAACGGTGATAGAGTCTGTAGAGACTAATAAGAGGTAGGGAAGACTCAGAAATTTGTACACAGTCTGGAACATAGGAATATTCAACAAGGTATTTTATTTTATTGGATAGGTGTTTTGTACAAGACCTAGGTAAGGATAAAGGTGAGGATATGGAGACTGTGGAGACCCCAGTCTCTAAAGCTTGAGAGTTTGAACTCGAACCCATGAGTGTAAAAGTATCTTTCTATTCTTTTTCTTCAGATCACAAATCTTCTATCATATACCACTCTCTTCAGGAGGGGCAGGTAACGCCGCTAATAGCCAATCGAACAAATCGTTAGGCTCTGATACCAACTGAGATATCAAGCATCACGGAACATCCATAACGCACTGATACCAAGCCAGGATCCACTAACTCATAGAAAGTCAGTCGGAACTCACACAGAGATCCAGCAGCGGAGTACGGGGCATTGTTATATGTTGAGTGTTAGAAAGTGTATATTTATAAAGGAGAAAATCGTCATTTTACACTTCAAGTCTTACTAACATTGCTACTTTTATTTATTTAAGTATTTTGTTATTTAATTATGTGTGTTGCATTTTAATTAGGTATTTTATGTATTTTAGGGGAATCACAATGGTTTCACAATGAACGAGTGATCGACAAAGAAACGGACGTCACATTTGAACTCAGACTACGAAAACCTTGAAGGAGAATAAAAGAAAAATGTCATCGTTTCACATATACGGCACTATTCATACGTATGGTAATCGCTCATGATATCAGATATAATAGTACCACCGCATAAAACCGCTTAATGTACAAAAATCGCTTATCGACAAAAACCGCCATCGTGCAAAACCGGCCATCAGGCAAATAGTGGTCAAACCGTGAACTGTGTAAATACAGATACTGCTCAAATAGTGGTCATGGATCGTTGATCGATGACGTGGTGCAATCTGAAAGGCCCAAACTGCTTTTAATCCGATGGTCATGATTCACCAATGTATTTATAAAAGGGGCTTCTAATTTGAGATCCTCAATTCATTTCTAAGCTTAGATTTTGTAATTCCTTCTTTCTTGTATTTTCTATGTATTTTAATAAATTTCTATTTTACCCTAGTTCAAAAATGAGTAGCTAATTTTCTTTAAGCTGGGTTGGCGAAGTCTCAACATGTTCCATGGGCTTAATATGGTAAATTTACTTTCTTCCCCTCTAATATTTGTGGTTGTTTTGATTTTCGACATTAACACAATAATAGTCTTGTCTAGATACCGGTTAAACCTAAGACACTAGTACAAGGTTATTATTATTCGCGATAAAGCCCTTAGCACCATATTTATTCGAGTGGTTCATGAGGTGTGAACTCTTCATGATTTAATTGGTATTAATATGGAATATTTAGCTCACGGAGCACGTTGATGCATCCTGATACCCAAGTGTTTTATTTCAATAGTTTCAGCTTAATTTATTCCCGCCATTGTAATTTAATTTCATGATAGTCTCAATTTAAATTCTAGCATAGTTTAAATTCCTTTCACCATAAATTCATCCACCCATTTAAAGAAAAATTAATTCTACACACAATTAAAATCAACCTCCTGGGATCGACATCACACCATTGATCTATTCTACAATAGATTCGTGTCCTCATGAAGTTCAATAAAATTTGCACAACATTATACAGCAATGACGAACAAATCGTCCTTAGGCCAATAGTGCATGTTTCCCACCAATATACCCAACACCACAAGAAATCATAGCACACATACCAACCCTTTTCTTCGCCACCCCGGCATCTCTTCTGAACAGGTGTCTTCCGACTGGCTATCTCGTGTGTTTAGTATAGGAAAACAAAGAATGGTATAAGTATATACCACTGCACAACAGGCATAAGACTTTCTGATACACACGATCCTACAAGAGGCGAGTGTAGAGCATACTTGTCACCAAGCCAGATAGAAAATGAAGTATTCAAGTCGATCTGTGATCCTTATGGGAAGAATAGAAAGAAGAAGATATTTAGCCACTCATATTTGATAACAAGCTTTTCATAAAAGTTTTTCGATAAAACTTGAGATCATTACAAATGAGGAGAAGCTCGCCATTTATAGACGAAGCTTTTAACTAAAGTGGGACATGACCCCCACTATTACCACCACTTGATTAAGACATGTCACCTAATCTTGAAAAAGTAAAGCAATAATGCAAACTAATAATACAACATGACAATGACAGGACAAAGACACTTAACCACTACTTTGAAAAAGTAAAGACAAGGACACAAAAGTCAAGCCATGGATAAGGGCAAAGACTTTTATACAAGACTTTAATATATAAAGACAAACTACTTTAAGACTTTTATGGCATATAAGACAAATGCCATTATTAAAGTGAAATAGTCTCGTAAGAAGAGACTGATGTGTCTGAGTCTGGGACTGATGTATCTGAATCTGATGAAAAAGTGGGTTGAGGCCATGGATAGTCAGTCCAGTTTGTCCGCTGTCTGGTAGATCTGCCATTTCTGATGAGATAATTGTCATATCTCTGCTGTAGGATTAGGGCCTGATCTCCTTCAGAGTGGAGACGATGATTCCTGATTTCTTCTTTGAAGTAAAGATCTGGAGTTGATTGAACATCAGGAGATAAAGGACTGTGAGTATTGTAGGAGGGTGGAACGCCATATTCTTCGGCTAGAGCTTTTCTAGCTGTGAGACAGTTTGTCCACATGGAATGGAAGGATTCACAGTCATGATGGTGAATGATGGGAGTTACAAGAGGTTCAGTCTGGCGACCCCAGAGGTCAGTAAGTTTTACTATCACAACGGTAGGATGCCGAATGTGATATCCAGTTATAAGTTCAAGAGTCAAAGGATCCCTAAAAATAGGAGCGAACATTCTGTCGAACCATCGCCCTTTACCGTATCTGCGGCTGGTATGAATCAAGTTGGGATCAAACAGTAGAGCCACTGGGTATAGGTTTACCAAATACCAGAAAACATAATAAGCCTGAGGGGTGATGTCACGAATGACATGATGTCCCCAACTCGAGTGTTCATCGACTACTGGATAGAAAGTAGTGCGAAGCTTGAAAACAAGCTGGTGCATCTGGTCTGGATTAGGATGTGGAACAAATGGCTGCTGACATAACTCTTTCTGGGTTGGCCTGAATTCTCGTATGGCCATTAAAGACCATAAACGCCATGTCAAGAGATGGCTTTTTAAACCTGTGGAACCATGCTTGTGATCGATAACCTTTTGGAAGATTAAACCTTGAAGGCCATCTGGAAGCCAATAAATGAAAGCCATGAGACTGAAAAAAGGAAAAGTCTGCTTGCTGGTTCCTGGGACTCATTTTGAGAAGGAGGAATATAGTGAAGCGCCAAATGAGAAATTGATTTTCTGAGACTGAGTGCTGATGCTAAATATTGTGCACGAACTCAGATTTATAGGCATGGATTGCCCTGTGCGCTTTGGATTCTTTAGGGAACAGTGTTTGCCAATAATGGTGATTTTGATCTGCAGAGAGAACATGGCACCTTTGGATGGAAGTCTCGGGTAGTGATGCCGAGTCACCGCTGAGCCGGCCGGACAAATTGTCCGCCAGACCCCATGGGCCGCTTTTAGCATCCTTGACAACTTCGAGGTGTGGACCGCAACATGTGGAAAAAGGTCTCGGAGATAGTTGACAATCCCGAGGAATTGTTGAATTTGCTTGCGGTTTAGATAAGTATCTGGAAAATGCATCAATTCTTGTGCGATGTGGGGTCCAGGACGATAATTACCATCTTGGATTATCATGCCAAGAAATTCAATGGATGTCTGGCCCACCTGTGACTTTTTCTCAGATATCATGACTCCATGTGATTCCACTATTGACAGGAACTGATCGAGGAGTCTCTGGTGTGAATCATGATCCTTAGAAAACAACAAAATATCATCAATGTAGATAAGGGCGTTTTCAAGGATAGGTTGGAAAATCTTGACCATAGCCTTTTGAAAAAGTGATGGTGCCACTTTTAAGCCAAAGGGCATCACTGTCCACTGATAGTGGGCATTTGGAATACAGAAGGCTGTTTTGGGTCGATCATCAGGATGAATACCAATCTGCCAAAATCCTGATTTCAAATCAAACTTTGAGAACACCTTTGCACCTTGGAGATGAATGAACAAGGACTGAATCTTTGGCAAAGGGAACTTATCATCTTTGAGAAAACCATTGAGGGGTTGGTAGTCAATGACTAATCTTTTCTTACCCCGGACAATTTCAGAACGTTTCTCAACATAGAATGCTTGACAAGCCCAATCAGAATGTGTGGGCTCGATTAAGCTCGCGCCATGAGCTGGCATTCCAGTGCAAGTTTCAGATCTGAGGGCGTCATGCCCGGATGTGTAGCCTTTGTAGGGTTCACATCTTCATTAAGCTTGAAAGGAAGCTTAACAAAGAACTGAGGGTTTTCCACAAAGGAAAGGGGTGAAAGAACTGCCGATGATTTTCAGGACAAAACGGCAGGAACTTTGTTTAGAAAGACTCATAGGGTGAGGAAACATCAGAAATTGACTATATCCTCAAGGTGTCAGTATAAGGTAGGAATTGTTGCTTGTACATGATACCTTTGGCGGAGACATTCAATTTATGGATAAGTTGTAGAATATCAAAACCTATGAGGAGGTCCTTATCATTGAGGGAAGAACCTATGACATTTATCCGGAGAACACAATCTGGAAAGAACTAGATACCAACGGGTTTCTTGGTAAGCAGGTCTGTATGAAAATATTCACCATTAGCAGCTTTGAAAAGCTGGGTATGGTGCTTCCAAAACTCAGGAGGGAGTATGGACGGATTAAGCATAGTGTGTTCTGAACCAGTATCAATGAATCCTATGACAGTGATAGGTTTGGCATATTTGGTAGGAAGGATCGATTTGTAGATGGTAGACCGTTGTTGGGAGGAACGTGTCTGACATGCTCGATGTGGTGGATTGTTGCAACGTCCTCAAGAATGTAATCGTAATCGAGTCGTAATCAGGAGACTCTTTCGCTTCTTCACCAAAGATTAAGACTGTTTCTTCATCATAAGCTTCCTGTTCAGAATACAGGGATTCAATATCATCATCCTCAGAGAGAGGAGAGACTCTATTGACATGCTGCAGTAGTCTGGCTGATTTTGCTGGATTGTTAGGGCAAGATCTAGCAAAGTGCCCTTTCTTTTTGCAGATGAAACACCTGGGATCTTTCTGTCGCCGGGTGTTGACAGGTTTCTTCCTGAAAAACCGGTAGGTTGGTTTAGGCTTTGAAGGACGGTGTCTGGAAGAGTGTTTAGGTTTAGGGAATTTATGGAAATGGGATTTTTTCTTGGTAGAACAAGTGCAGGTTCTTTCATCCTTGCATTTGATTGCAAGATGAGGTGTTTTGCATGCACTCTTGAAGGGTTCCTTCTTTTCCATAAAGTGTTTGAAAAACTTTCTCTGCTCACAAAGTTTCTCAAGACAAGAGACAGCAATCTGATAGATCTTACCAAGAGTAAGATCATCCAAGTTTATCTGGTAGGAGTTCAGATGTCTCTGAATATCTGGCAAAATCTCTGTAGGAAGAGACTGCACAAAAACATGCTTGAGGGAGTGATCATTAAAACTATTCAGTCTGTAGTATAAGACTGTCATCCTTTTGTAGTGCTTATCAAGATCTCTGATCTGTAATGAACATCACTTCATCTGATGAAAATCTCGTCTAGCAGATTCCTATGGTAGGTTTGGTTCTCCCAAAAACTGGTTGTACACAATCTCTAAGACTTGTATGCTTGTTCGAATAACCTGGAGTCGTCAGATTCACCGATACTTAGGAACCAATCACGGAGAGATCCTAAGAATCTTGAGCAGAATTCTTTAATAACATGATAACTATTGGCTCCAGGTTTTGCCATCTGAAGATCAAGCCAACCAGCAAGTTCTTGGAATCTATGGAACCATTTGGCTTTAGGAACATCATCAAAAGTAAACCATGGTCCATTAGATGGTTTGGAACTTGGATTAGTCACCAAGCGCCCAAAGATCATGAACTGGTGGCATGCGCATCTCTTCAGGCTCATCATCATCAAGGGGTTCACTGCGATGAAAATCCTCAGGAAATGGAGGATCATTGGATGTGGATGGTTGTGCCATATAAACATTAGAAACTTCCACATAATTTTCCTCGGAATCTGTTGCAGAAGATACAACTGATTCTGTTGGAGAAGAAGACTCAAAAGATGGATTCAAATCTGAATCTGAGGGATCAACATCTTCTTCTGGAACTATAAGACCAGAGTAGAGCTGATGCATAGGCTCTTTATCTTTAGGTGGTCTGATAGGTTCAGGAATAGGTCAAAAGTATTCTGTGTATTCACTTTGAGGAGAAGGAGTAAAACCGCCTCAAAGATAGTGGTGTGAACCGTTTCAGCATAGGTTGGTGTTTGTGGTGGTGGAGGTCGCTTGCCAGAACCGTTGAGGTCAGGCATGGCACAGCCTCAGAGAGGGCCTTGAAGGCGTAGGTTGAACATACGGCCTTGAGGAGTGTTTGGCATGTTTGGAGAAACACCAAGGAATCGGTGTAACTCTTGGGTTTTTTGGCTGAGAGGAGGAGGCTGTTGATAATATGGCTGATAGGTGTCAAAGTATGGTGTGGGAACAGGTAAAGGTTTAGTTTGACCACCAAACAAGGACGGTTGTTGACCTTGTTTCTCAGCTTCAATTCTTTCAAGCTCTGCCTTAAGCTGTCTGATCTCAGCTTCCTTTTGGGTGAACTTTGGACCCAAATAATTGCAGTCAATCATGGTACGGAGCTCTATGTCCAGTCTAGCAATTCTGTCATGAAGGTCGTGGTATAACTGATCCATTCTTGCAGAAATGGCATCAACCTTCTTGTGAGTTGTCTGGACTTGTGCTTGGACATTTTCCATCCTGGTGTCAAGAGATTCCAGGATTACATTCTGGGCTCTGGCATTCTGGGTTTGCCAGTTAAGCACTTGCTCGTACTGCTTTGGTTCCTCAAACTGTCCAGAGGAGAGAACAGGGGATTGGACATATGGTTTGGAAACCACTTTAGATTGTGGATCTGTTTGTTTTCCCAAGGAAGGGAACTGACTTTGGTAAGAACTAGATCCAATCATGTAACAGGTTGGAACAGAGGTTTGAGACAGAAGTTGGTTGTTAACTTGCTGCCTACAGGTTTGAGGTATTGAGACTTGGGAGGATAGAACAACAGGAGTTGTAGTCTCAGCTGGAGTAAAATCTGGTTCATCATCTGATGAAGGATCAGGTGGAGGTCTGCAAGAACCTCGCTTTGTAATCTTCTTTTTACTCCTGCGGCTTCTGTGGCTGACGAAGTCGTCCACATCAGATTCATCATCATCCTGGCATGGACAGCCGGGATCACACATGTGAGAACCTGGAACATCCCATAAGAAATGGCCTTGCACCTTGCTAGGGTACACAGGATAGCCATTAGTAGTGAAACTGTGGATGGGAAGCTTTTCTTGCGCTGTGTGAACAGCAGATATCATAGCAGTGTATGAAAAGGAAGTTCTGGGAGGTTGACTTTCAGGGGGTTGGAAGGTCATCCGGACAGTACCGTCTGGCCTTTTTTCATATTGGGCTTCTGAAGTCTGGATTGGTTGGGAATTCTGATGGAATTTCTCATAGTTGGAGAGCCATTCCAACGGCATCAACTTGAGAAGTTCGGCTTTTTGGATCTGTTTGGGGATTTGGACAATGGTTGGTATGGTTTCATTGTCGGCTAAGATCATGAGGGTATCTGTGGAGGTGTGAGGAGTTGGAAGATCAAGAGCATGGTTTTGAAGTCTCAGAACCAGGTGATGTAAAGTAGCCATTTTGAGGTGACCACTTGCTCAAGACTGACCTTGGATCTGGATTTGGACTTTCAAGGTTTTCAAAGGTTGGGATCTTGAGGATCAAGTTTGGGTAAAGGTGAGAAGTACACACTGCATGTAGGGTTGTAAGAATGCACTAATAACGATGTTGGTACTCTTTGAATCTAGTATCCATAAGAGCCATTCTCGCCAGAATCGCAAGCCTTTTTCGCCATGAGGCGTTAAGATCATACGACTCCCGAGGTGGAGGTGAGTATAACCTTCACGTTTCCAGTTGGTGATTAGCTCATCTGGAATTTCAAGGGTTACATACTGCTCTGCTTGAGTTGCTTGCAAAGCACACTGATCTAGTTTGGAAGACTGTACATACTCTTTAGGAGAAGGACGTCTAGAAGTGACAATAGAACGGATAGATCTAATTACAGAATTAGAACGGTGATAGAGTCTGTAGGGACTAATAAGAGGTAGGGAAGACTCAGAAATTTGTACAGAGTCTGGAACATAGGAATATTCAACAAGGTTTTCTATTTTATTGGATAGGTGTTTTGTACAAGACCTAGGTAAGGATAAAGGTGAGGATATGGAGACCGAAGTCTCTAAAGCTTGAGAGTTTGAACTCGAACCCATGAGTGTAAAGATATCTTTCTATTCTTCTTCTTCAGATCACAAATCTTCTATCATATACCACTCTCTTCAGGAGGGGCAGGTAACTCGCTGTAAGCCAATCGAACAAATCGTTAGGCTCTGATACCAACTGAGATTGGTATCAAAACTTCACAACACAATATGGCTCTGATACCGCCCTGGTTAAACCGGCACCCTAGTACAAGGTTATTATTATTTGGCACGATAAGCCCTTAGCACCATATTTATTTGAGTGTGGTTCATGAGGTGTGGAAACCCCCTCATGATTTAATTGGCATTAATAAGGAATATTTAGCCTATGGAGCATGTTGATGCAGATCCAGATACCTAAGTATTTTATCTCAATAGTTTCCAGTCTATTTTATTCCTGCCATTCCAATTTAAATTCTAGCACAATCTAAATCACTTCCACCACAAATTCAACCACCCATTTAAAAAATTAATTCTACACATAATTAAAATCCACCTCCTCGTGGGATCGACACTCGTCACCATTAATCTATTTTACAATAGATTCGTACGCTTGCGAGTTCAATAAAATTTGTACAACAAGTTTTTAGCGTCGTTGCCGGGGAGGTAAATATTTTAATTCGTTGAATTAGGTTTTTTTAAATATTTATTTTTTTAGTTGTTTTCTTGTAATTTTTTTCTTAAAAAAAAAGAAAAGAAAAAAAAGTGAATCTGTATTTTAAGTTTAGAATTTTATTTCTTTTTTTCTCTTCTTTAAATTTGTCTAATTTAATTTTCATGTTATTTTTCTTTGTAATTTATTTTTTTTATCTATTCTTCTAATAAAGATCACAGATCGGCTTAAATAGTTCATCTTCTATCCGACTTAATGACAAGTATGCTCTACACTTGCGTCTTGTAGGATCTTGTGTATCAGAAAGTCTTATTCTGTTTTACCAGAGCTAGCATAATCTTTTATACCATTACTATTTTGCCTGTACCAAACATCAGAACCAGTCATCAGAAACACTGTTCACCCGTTGTTATAGTTAAGGGTGGTAGGTGATATGATTACTTCTCTGGTATTGGGTATATCGGTTGGAAACCCGAGCATGCGGGCTGTTGGCCCTAAGGACAATTTGTTCATCATTGCTCTGGTATAACAACGCCACGTACTCCGCTGCCACGAAGTGGGTGCTCCGCTTCCCCCCGAGTGGTATCAGAGCATACTACTCTCCCCCGAGTGGTATCAACACCCAGCTGGAGCTTGAGGTAAATTCAATAAGAGGGCGATTTTAGTTTGCTTTGTGTGTGTTTGTGTGTTTAAGTTTGTCATCCCGGTGAAGTGGCGGATAATGGTACTCCGTGACAATCAAGTCGGTTACTTCAGTTTCCCATAATAACTGATATTCTGAGACGAAGGTATGGACAGAGACGAGATTTTGGCAAAGCTTCACAAACGATTCCCTTCGCTTCCTCAGAATGCCCTCCTTTCAATCTATAAAGCTCGGTCCGAGCGCATGCGATTGCTTATGAGGAATAATAAGGCCAAAGTACGTTTGGCAGGTGAGTTACCTCCCAAATTTATTGCATACATGTCTGGTTGTGGTAAAGGAACCAGACTTTCTGTTGCTTGTCATAAGTATGCTTGAATAAGATGCGATAAAAAACCATGTTCTTTAGGAATTGTGTCTGATAACAGGGAAGATAAGATTAAATTCATTAGGGATGGCTTGAATAAAGAGTCATTGGATAATATCATTTTGTCTCTTGAAACGCATCTCAGTGGATACGTACAAAGAGCAATTCTCCAGTTATGGCCGTTATTCCAGAAAGAGCATGCACGATACAATCCAGGGAATTGACTATAAACGACCCTGTTTGCCAGTTTGTAAGAAAACTGGATGGGAAGCCTATCCTCGACCCATAGAGGGCGTTCAAGCCGTTTCTGGACGTAAAACCAGAGGAAGATGTCAGCCACAATCACATTTACCTTATTCTAATGGCAGCTACTCCCAGTAAACAATTCAAGAACATTTGTGTGCTCTCTAGATTTAACTATGGCAAACATAAAGAGTTCTTTGAGGTAGCCATAGACCTTGGTCGAAGAATAAGATAGAGAAAATTACACTTGGTGTATGGAGGAGGAGATCATAAGCTGCATATGTCAGAGGGAGCCAAGTGCTAGGTATCATCCCTACAATCCTAAAACCTTTGGGCTGTTTTTCTAATTCACCAACTGGGGAAGAGGTAGTCGTCTCAGGTATGCAAGAAAGAATAGTTGAAATGCTAAATCATACCAATGCTTTTATTTTCCTTCCAAGAGATCTTGCAACTCTGGAGGTACTAATAACATTAGCATCTTGGGCCCATCTGAACATTCTTAATAAATGTCAATAACGTTTATGATGGCTTTATCGCATTTCTTAACCATGCAATAAAAAATTATTTCATTCATTCCTCAGTGAAAAAAGTTTTTACTTGTGCACATACTGCTAATGAGCTACTTGATCTGTTACAAACTTATCGACCAGAACCAGATCCCAGAACCTATGTGTTAGAGTGTTCAAATAATGATGGTAACAGTAGCTGCAGTAAGAAGTACAAATTAGATTTAACTCTGCCCTTGTAAATATTTTCTTCTGTGTTGTACTACCCAGGTGATGTCTTCTAAACTCTACTTCTTTCCTTTCAAACATTGTGGACAATATTTCATTCTGGTTGGGGGGAGGGAATAGTTGACAATTGTGGAATGTTGGTTAAGTTTGATGTGAATCCCACATTGAAACTTTGAAACTCACACTTAATTTGAAGTTTCAACTTCCCAAGAAAGTTCTATACAGATTTAAGACAAACAAAACCTTGACCCAATGCTTAAGAAAACATGAACCAAAGGTATAGAGAATGATATTGACGCCACACTCAAGACTTAGATGAGAAGGTGAGTGATAAGTCTAGATTTGGAACGCCACAAGAATGTAAATTCTTGATAAGTTCACTAGTTCTCAAAAAGAACCAAAGAAAGAATAATTCTTTCAAATTCAAATAACATTAATCTCTAATTGTCTTACATAGCAAGGTTGCTGAGTTTAAATAGACCAATAGAGACCCAAAATTCGAAAAATACAAATGAAAACATTGGAACACCCCTCCAAGTATAAGTTTGTCAAAGCATGCTTCAAAAGTCTTCACCAACCCACCATAACTAATGCTATCATTGACAAACTTAATGCTAGCCTACCATAATTAATGCTATCATTGACAAACTTAATGTTAGCCCACCATCATTGATGTTAGACTTACCTTACACATTGACAAACTTGAAATAAAACAACAAATGAAGTTGAAAAACAAAGAAGTCGTTGAAAATCCCAAGTCTGAACAGGCTGTAATGAATTGGTCATAACTCCTTCTAGAGAACTCCAAATCTAACTCTATAAAATTCTTTGGAAAGCTAACTTAATTATCTTTCCAACGGTATATAGCTTGCACATTAATTCCAGCTCAATCAATACCAGTTTTATTCCAAAATTGACCTTTTTGCATGTGATCCGAATTGTGTATTTGGCTGCCCAACAGCTTGAATAATGCCCACAATGCCTTGACTTCTCTTCAAGCACAATTCATGATGTCTTGCATCTTGAATTGCAGTTTCAATCCATATTTTCTCAATTAATCCATTTAAAGCAGCTTGCATCTTTTTGGCTCTAGCTCTTGTAATTGGGCCTTCATGAATGTGCAAAGGGTCACTTAAAGCTTTAATGGTATTCTCTTGATAGTTCTCATCATTCCCCCTCTCCTCAAAAGGATTCGTCCTCGAATCTTCACCTACATCAAAAGGAGAAAGATCAGAAACATTAAAAGTAGCACTCACATTATACTCACCAGGAAGGTCCAATTTGTAGGCATTGTCATTGATTCGTGCAACCACTTGAAATGGACCATCTCCCTTGAAGCAACTTGAACGCCTTTGTGCTGGGAATCTCTCCTTTCTCATATGCACCCAAACCCAATCTCCGTGCTGAAAACCACTTGCTTACGTCCTTTGTTGGCTTGAGTAGCATATTGTTCAGTCCTCTTTTCTATGTTGTGCCGCACTTTCTCATGCAATTGCTTAACAAATTCAGCTTTCTTTTTACCATCCAAACTAGCATGCTCATCAATAGGTAACGGCAATAAATCCAAAGGAGTTAATGGATTAAAACCATATACAATCTCAAATGGTGAAAATTTAGTAGCTGAATGGACAATTCTATTGTAAGCTCTTCAAATTAGCATACAACTTTTCCTTCCTTAAAACAATCAATACACTTTGCAAATGCTCAATGTGTTCTTCTAGACTTTTGCTATAGATCAAAATATCATCAAAATAGACAACTACAAACTTACCAATAAAAGCACGCAAAACATGGTTCATTAACCTCATAAAAGTGAGTGCATTAGATAACCCAAATGGCATCACAAACCACTCATATAAACCATATTTTGTTTGCGGTTTACCACTCATCTCCTCTCTAATCCTAATTTGATGATATCCACTTTTAAGATCTATTTCACACAAGAACCATGCAATTCATCAAGCATGTCATCAAGTCTAGGAATAGGATGTCGATACTTTATGTTGATCTTATTAATTGCACGACAATCAACACATCTGCCATGTTCCATCCTTTTGGGCAGTAGAATGGTACATGGACTCATGCTCTCACATTTTAAGTGTGTTCTTTCTAACTTTTTCTTTTGAGTCAAGAAGATGACTGAATATGGAGTAGTGACTCTAGAAACACATCTTTTTAGTTAAAAAATTCCAAAATATTTTTTTCTATCATTTTAAGTGTAACTTTCTAATTAGTTTTTGCAACATTGTCACCTTCTGCATGCATATTTTCTTTTACGTTTAGAATAGGTTAAAAAAAATTTGTAATTTTGTATGAGTTTTTAACATTGGATGACCCGATGACTTTCAAATTTTAGTATTTGTATTATCATTGGTCTTGAGTACTCTACATGTTGATGTCGAAGACAAATATGAGTTGCTTGAAGGAATGCACATATCGACATGAGAGTATTTGTGATCTCTACATTGGATAAACAATATTTGTGATCTCTAATTATTACAAGACGACAAAGACACTTTAACCACTACTTTCAAAAAGTAAAAACACAAAAGTCAAGCCACGGATAAAGGCAAAGACTTTAACACATAAAGACAAACTACTTTAAGACTTTTATGGCATATAAGATAAATGCCATTATTAAAGTGAAATAGTGCCCTCTGAGGTGTCAGAGTCTTCTGTCTCATCAGGATCTTGGCCCGGGTACTTTGGCTATTTCTTGAAGACACGTGGAGGATGGGAGCAACCAGGGACACAATCCCAAAGGCAGTTCATGGACTTTGATGTAGGAGATGAAGGAGGAAGATCTGGCTGAGTACAGAATGGAGGATATGGCTCTGGCGGATAAGGAGTAGAGGAAGATCCAGGGTCATATTGGGAAAATATGGGAGTGAAATCTTCATAAGGGTCTTGAGCATCCTGGAAGAGGAAATATGTATGATCAGGCTTTTCTTCTTTGAGAATAATACCTCTACTGATTGGTTGAGAATGTGAGGATGGAGTAGGAACCATGAACATATCATGCTTTGGTCCAAGGGATGTGTGGAGAATTGTGGGTTGGTCTGGAGGAACATGGTTGAGCTCTATAAGGAAATTCCTTAGAGAAGCCTTGGTAGGGAAGTCTTGCTCAAGGCAGGCAAAGTGAGGAACAATTTGCCATTCATAAGTCTGATCCTGAGTCCAAAAATCACTAACTCTGATACCAACTAAGATATCATGCATCACGGAGCATCCATAACGCACTGATACCAAGCCAGGATCCACTAACTCCATAGAAAGTCAGTCGGAACTCACACAGAGATCTAGCAGCGGAGTACGAGGCGTTGTTATACTAGAGCAATGACGAACAAATCGTCCTTAGGGCCAATAGCCCGCATGCCCTCTAACTCCGCACACCTCCACAGATACCCTCAAGATCTTAGCCGACAATAAAACCATACCAACCATTGTCCAAATCCCTAAGCAGATCCAAAACGCCGAACTTCTCAAGTTGATGCCGCTAGAATGGCTCTCCAACTATGAGAAATTCCATCAGAATTCCCAACCAATCCAGACTTCATAAGCCTAATATGAAAAAGGCCAGACGGTACTGTCCGGATGACCTTTCAACCCCCTGAAAGTCAACCTCCCAGAACTTCCTTTTCATACACTGCTATGATATCTGCTGTTCACACAGCTCAAGAAAAGCTTCCATCCACGCTTCACCGCTAATGGCTATCCTGTACCCAGCGTGCAAGGCCATTTCATATGGGATGTTCCAGGTTCTCACATGTATGATCCCGGCTGTCCATGCCAGGATGATGATGAATCTGACGACGACGACTATGAAGTCGTCCACAGAAGCCGCAGGAATAAAAAGATGAATACAAAGCGAGGTTCCTGCAAACCTCCATCTGATCCTTCATCAGATGATGAACCAGATTTTACTCCAGTTGAGACTACAACTCCTGTTGTTCTATCCTTTCAAGTCTCTATACTCAAACCCCAGGCAGCAGTTAACAACCAACTTCGCCTCAAACCCTGCTCCAACTGTTTTATGATCTAGTTCTTACCAAAGTCGGCCCTTCCTTGGGAAAACAAACAGATCCACAATCGAAAAGTGGTTTCAAATCATATGTCCAATCCCCTGCTCTTCCTCCGATAATTTGAGGAACCAAAACAAGACGAGAAGTGCTTAATCGCAAAACCTAGAATGCGAGTCCAAAATATAATCTGGAATCTCTTGACACCGGGATGGAAAATGTTCAAGCACAAGTCCAGACGACTCATAAGAAAGGTGATGCCATTTCGCAAGAATGGATCGATTCTACCACAACCTTCATGAATCAATTGCTAGACTGGACATGAGCCTGCATGATTGATTGCAATTATTTGGGTCCAAAGTTCACCCAAAAGGAAGTCTGAGATCGCATGGCGAGAGCTGAAAGAATCAGTTCGAGAAACAAGGTCAACAACCGTCCTTGTTTGGTGGTCAAACTAAACCTTTACCTATTCCTACCCCATACTTTGACACCTATCAGCCATATTATCAACAGCCTCCTCCTCTCAGTCAAAAACCCCAAGAGTTACATCAATTCCTTGGTGTTTCTCTAAACATGTACAAACACTCCTCAAGGCCATACACTCAACCTATGCCTTCAAGGCCCTCTCCTACAAGGCCTGTACCCATGCCTAGACCTCAACCAGTTCCTAGGCAACGACCTCCACCACCACAAACACCAACCTATGAAACAACACACCTACCGAGACAAATACTCCTTCTCCTCAAGAACACCGAATACTTTCAATACCTATCCTCGAACCTATCGGACCATCTAAAGACAAAGAGCCCATGCATCGCTCTACTGGTCTTATAGTAAGAAGATGTTGATCCTCGATTCAGATTTGAATCCATCTGAGTCTTCTCCAATAGAATCATTGTATCTTCCGCAATGATTCCGAGGAAAATTATGGAAGTTTCTAATGTTTATATGGCACAACCATCCACATCCAATGATCCTCCGATTCTCGAGGATTTTCATCCTGAACCCCTTGAAAGATGAGCTCAAGAGATGCGCAAGATGTCACGGCTTCATGATGCGCTTCCAAAGAAGCCTAATCCAAGTTCCAAACCATCTAATGGACCATGGTTTACTTTTGATGATGTTCCTAAAGTCAAATGGTTCCATAGATTCCAAGAACTTGCTTGATCTTTAGATGAAAACCTGAGTCGATAGTTATCATGTTATTAAAGAATTTCCAAGATTCTTTGGATCTCTTCGTGATTGGTTCCTAAGTATCGGTGAATACAGGCAGCTCCAGTTCTTTCCAGATTGTGTTCTCTGGATAAATGTCATAGGTTCTTCCCTCAATAATAAGGACTCTTTCTGTTCTTCAGCCAGCATGAAGACTGTTTCTTCATCATAAGCATCCTGTTCGGAATACAGGGATTCAATATCATCATCCTCAGAGAGAGGAGAGACTCTGTTGACATGCCGCAGAGTCCGGCTGATTTTCTTTGGATTAGGGCAAGATCTAGCAAAGTGCCCTTTCTGTTGCATATGAAACACCGGAATCTTTCTGGGTGTTGATAGTTTTCTTCTTGAAAAACCGGTAGGTTGGTTTAGGCTTTGAAGAACGGTGTCTGGAAGAGTGTTTAGGTTTAGGGAATTTATGGAAATGGGACTTTTTCTTGGTAGAACAAGTGCAGGTTCTTTCATCCTTGCATTTGATTGCAAGAAGAGGTGTTTTGCTTGCACTTTTGAATGGTTCCTTCTTTTCCATAAAGTGTTTGAAAAACTTTCTCTGCTCACAAAGTTTCTCAAGACAAGAGACATCAATCTGATAGATCTTACCAAGAGTAAGATCATCCAAGTTTATCTGGTAGGAGTTCAGATGTCTCTGAATATCTGGCAAAATCTCTGTAGGAAGAGACTGCACAAAAACATGCTTGAGGGAGTGATCATTAAAACCATTCAGCCTATAGTACAAGGCTGTCATCCTTTTGTAGTGCTTATCAAGATCTCTGATCTGTAATGAACAGCACTTCATCTGATGAAATTCACGTCTAGCAGATTCCTATGCTAGGTTTGGTTCTCCCAGAAACTGGTTGTACACAATCTCTAAGACTTGTGGTACAGTTGCCTGAAATAACTGGAGCTGCCTGTATTCACCGATACTTAGGAACCAATCACGGAGAGATCCTAAGAATCTTGAGCATAATTCTTTAATAACATGATAACTATCAGCTCCAGGTTTTGCCATCTGAAGATCAAGCCAAGCAGCAAGTTCTTGGAATCTATGGAACCATTTGACTTTAGGGACATCATCAAAAGTAAACCATGGTCCATTAGATGGTTTGGAACTTGGATTAGGCTGTACTGGAGGCGCATCATGAACATGGATTGGATATCTGGTTTGGAAACCACTTTAGATTGTGGATCTGTTTGTTTTCCCAAGGAAGGGAACTGACTTTGGTAAGAACTAGATCTAATCATGAAACAGGTTGGAACAGGGGTTTGAGATGGTTTGTTAACTGCCGCCTACATGTTTAAGGTATCGAGACTTGGGAGGATAGAACAATGAGTTGTCCGAGTCGAGTAAAATCGTTCATCATCCGATGAAGATCGTGGAGGTTTCAGAACCTTGCTTTGTATTCTTCTTTTACCCCGCGGCTGTGGACGACTTCGTAGTCGCTGCCGATTCATCATCATATCCCGCATGGATGATCACACATGTAGAACCTGGAACATCCCATATGAAATGGCCTGCACCGCTGGTACACAGGATAGCCAGAGTGAACCGTGACGGGAAGTTTTCTATGTGAACAGCAGATATCATAGCATATGAAAAGAAGTTCTCGGAGGTTGACTGTGGATTGAAAGGCCATCCCATGCACCCCGCCTTTTTCATATCGGGCTTCAAGTCCGGATTGGTTGGGAATTTCGATGGAATTTCATAGTTGGAGAGCCATTCTAGCGGCATCAACTTGAGAAGTTCGGCTTTAGATCCGCTAGGATTTGGACAATGGTTGGTATGGTTTCATTTGCTAAGATCACGAGAGTATCTGTGGAGGTGTCTGAGTTGGAAGGTCAAGAGCATGGTTTGAAGTCTATAAACCACCGATGATGTAAAGTAGCCATTTTGAGGTGACCACTTGCTCAAAGACCTTGATCCGGATTTGGACTTTCAAGGTTTTGAAAGGTTCGGATCTTGAAGTTTGGGTAAAGGGTGAGAAGTACACCGCCTGCATGAAGGGTTGTAAGCATCAATCAATAACAGCATGTTGGTACTCTTTGAATCTAGTATCCATAAGAGCCATTCTTGCCGTAACCGGCAAGCCTTTATAACCATGAAGCGTTAAGATCATACGTACTCCCCCGAGATGGAGGTGAGTATAACCTTCACGTTTCCAATTGGTGATTAGCTCATCTGGAATTTCAAGGGTTACATACTGCTCTGCTTGAGTTGCTTGCAAAGCTCACTGATCAAGTCCGAATACATATACCGACGAAGTAACAATAGAACGGATAGATCTAATTACAGAATTAGAACGGTGGTAGAGTTCGTAGGGACTAATAAGAGGTAGCAAAGGCCTAGGAATATTCAACAAGGTTTTCTATTTTATTGGATAGGTGTTTTGTACAAGACCTAGGTAGGGATAAAGGTGAGGATATGGAGACCGAAGTCTCTAAAGCTTGAGAGTTTGAACTCGAACACATGAGTATCAAAATATCTTTCTATTATTCTTCTTCGGATCACAAATCTTCTATCATATACCACTCTCTTCATGGGGGGCAGCGTGACTCGCTGTTACCAATCGAACAAATCGTTTGGCTCTGATACCAACTAGGATAACCAATCAAACTTTTCCCCACCTGGAAATAATAAAACAGCAAAAAAGGGTTACTCTCATGTGTCCAGCAGCGGAGTACGGGGCGTTGTTATACCAGAGCAATGATGAACAAATCGTCCTTAGGGCCAATAGCCCGCATGCTCGGGTTTCCAGCCAATATACCCAACACCACGGAAGAAATCATAGCACACATACCACCATTTTCTCTTCGCCACAGGAATCAAGTATAAGAAGATGTACATACTCTATACAGATGTTTTACGTTTGTATTCACTCCAAGATGTTTCTTCTTCTTATCAGCCAATCACAGATAAACTTCTCCTATTTTGTCTATTATCTCTGAGATTTTCTCCCACATGTTGTAGTTCACACCACTCCTTTATCCCGAATTTTGAGAAAGAATGCTCCACCATGGGATTCTACCTATACAACAGCTGTCAGAACACTGAAACAGATAACTCAAAAGCCTTTGCCTTTGAATATCCCCACTATCGGACAAAGGATTTTGTAAACAGATGCTAGTGATGAGTATTGGAGAGCTGTCCTTCTAGAATCTATCAACTAAAAAGAGTCTTACTGTGCCCATGCCAGTGGTCAGTTCAAAGAATCTGAAAAACACTACCATGTGATTTACAAAGAATTATTAGCATTCAAATATGGCATCAAAAAATTTAAATTTCATCTTGTTGGCCATCACTTTCTTGTCAGAATTGACAACTCATCCTTCCCAAAGATTCTAGACTTCAAGAACAAAACCCTTCTAGACAAACAATTGCTCCGTCTCAAAAATTGGTTTGCCCGTTATGAGTTCTCAGTTCAGCATATAAAAGGAGATAAGAATTTAATCCCTGATATGCTATCCAGATCCATTTCGGCTGCCATCATAACTTCCATCCAATCTATCCTAGTCAGCTACATGGCTCCTTCTCTTTCCAATTCAGCTACGGTAAAAAAATCTATCCTTCTTAACCTTCATCAAATCAGAGATTTCGCACAAAAGTATGAATCCAGCAAAATACTCCCTCTAGTTTTCTGAATTTCTTTCCAGAAGCCCCTTTTCAACGACTCCTTTGTTTTTCAACTTCATTTGTTCTTTTGTTTCAAGTTTGTCAATGTGTAAGGTAATTCTACCATCAATGATGGTGGGATAACATTAAGTTTGTCAATGATAGCATTAATTATGGTAGGCTAGCATTAAGTTTGTCAATGATAGCATTAATTATGGTGGGTTGGTGAAGACTTTTGAAGCATACTTTGACAAACTTATAGGGTTGTTCCAATGTTTTCATTTGTATTTTTTGGATTTTGGGTCTCTATTGGTCTATTTAAGCTTAGCAACCTTGCTATGTAAGACAATTAGAGATTAATGTTGTTTGAATTTGAAAGAATTATTCTTTCTTTGGTTCTTTTGAGAACTAGTGAACTTATCAAGAATTTGCATTCTTGTGGTGTTTCAAATCTAGACTTATCACTCACCTTCTCATCTACATCTTGAGTGTGGCGTCAATATCATTCTCTATACCTTTGGTTCATATTTTCTTAAGCATTGGGTCAAGGTTTTTGTTTCTCTTAAATCTGTTTAGAACTTTCTTGGGAAGTTGAAACTTCAAATTAAGTGTTGTCCTCAAAGTTTCAATGTGGGATTCACATCAACAGGTCAAAGGATTTTGCAAACAGATGCTAGTGATGAGTATTGGGGAGCTATCCTCCTAGAGTCTATTGATGGAAAAGAATCTTACTGTGCCCATGCTAGTGGTCAGTTCAAAGGATCTGAAAAACACTACCTTATGATCTACAAGGAAATAACGGCAATCAAGTATGGCATCAAAAAATTTGAATTTCATCCTATCGGCAATCACTTTCTTATCAGATTTGACAACTCATCCTTCCCAAAGATTCTAGATTTCAAGAACAAGACTCTTCCTGACAAACAGTTACTTCGTCTCAAAAACTGGTTTGCCCGTTATGAGTTCTCAGTCCAGCATATAAAAGGAGATAAGAACTTGATCCCTGATATGCTATCTAGACCCAATTCAACAACTATCATAACTTCTATCCAATCCATCCCAGTAATCTACATGGCCCCTTCTCTTCCATTTTTAGCCCTAATAAAAAGGACTTTCCCATTAAATCTCACTTTCGCTTCTCTTCAACAAATATGAGATTTTGCACAAAAGTTTGTTATCAGATATCTTATCCGGATCTAGCAAAAAACTCCCGCTAGTTTTTTGAATTTCTTTCCAAAATGCCCTTTTCTCACAAGCCTTACTCTGCATCCTCCATAGGATATTACAGAAGATGAGCTTTGGTATATTTGGTGTTTGTCCACTTATATGCTGCACCCTTGATAACTCCTGTTCAAGCTCTTCACCAGCACCTTCATGATCCAAGTAATGTAACCTCTCTTCTATGGACCCTTCTTGAATGGTTCTCGCCTATTCTTTGGTGGCGACAACAACTTACCTTGATCAGTCAAAGGCATCACCGTTACCTCTTTCTAAAAAGCCGAAGAACTAAATTAACCTCTGTTTTTATTATTCACCGTCCTTATTTCTAGCACCCAGTTACCAAACTTTTCTGGACCCAAGACCAAGCCTATGAGTCAAAACCAACTTAACTAAGACCTAGAAATCTTGACTCACCACACCTGCTTCATCACCAAGCCACACCAGTGGTATAGTCATCAAAGAAGAGAGTCCTGATTATACAGACTTGCTATTCCAAGATGCATAAGACCCATGGGAAGACTTTACGTCCCCACTATCCCAACCAGATCCTTGCTCCAACATGGAGATAGATAAACCATCAACATCCACATCCATGGAAAAGGACCCTTATGAGTAGTACCGTAAAAACCCTAGTTATGAACCCTTTGAAATTGATAGTGATGTGGATAATTTTTTTGATACAAAGAGCTGTGATTCCTCCAGTAGCCCACGTGATTTCCACATGTCCCTTTTAATCTTAAAATCGAGGTTTGGATGCTTTGTTTTAAGTCTTTGTGGTTATTATGCCAAAGTCTTAAAAATCTTTGTACAAGTCCAAAAGTCTTAATCATGTTGTCAACATGATGGGTACAGTGTCATGTATTTTCTTACTTTTAAGTGTATTTATGATGTAAGTGTGTTTGAAAAAGTAGTCCTACGGGACCCATGTACCAATAATGATAAGGCTTAGCCTTATCCTCCTCCTTATATAAATATGTATTGAAATGAATGGAAAAGCAGAGTTTGAATTCCATTAAGAAAATATTCTTCTCTAATGATGAGTTTCTAATTCCTCCCTAAGCCCTCTATCTTCCTGAATAAATAGAAATTTTGCTTCCTTGTGTATCAGAAAATGTGTAGCCAAGCTCTACAGTTGCCTCTCTAAGGATCCTGTGTATCAAAAAGCTTAGTCCAAATTCATATTCACGTCCTAGAGTTTTTTTTATCAAGGTTCACCTAAATAGACATAGAAGTGTCTAAACTAAAGTGGTGTGTGGTCTTTACTCTTGGCTTGAATATCTACTTGACTACTATGTATATTGACCGGAAACCCACGACATATATTCTGATGGCCATCCCGAATGGGGGTTAGATCAGTCTGTACTGTGGGTATAACAAGTAACGTAAAATCTCCCCCATGAGCTTCACGCACAAGCAATTCACACAAAGAACTATGAGGCACACACAATTTATTCTCTCTAAGTAACAACCCATCATGCCTATAGAACTTATCAAATACAACTTTCTCATAAGCATTAAACACATTAGCAAAATCAGGATCATTAACATATAATTCTTTAATGTACTCAAATCCTAACAACTTTGAATTTAATGTAGAGATAAGTGCATACCTTCTAGAAATTGCATCAGCCACCACATTCTCCTTTCCTTGTTTGTATTTGATTACATAAGGAAATCGCTCAGTAAATTCAACCCATTTAGCATGTCTCTTATGCCCTTTCAAATGCTTCAAGGACTCGCGATCAGTGTGTATAACAAACTCTTTAGGTAGAAGATAATGTTGCTAAGTTTCCAATGCTCTCACTAATGCATGCATCTCCTTGTCATAGGTAGGATAGTTTAGGGCTACTCCACTCAATTTCTCATTAAAATAGGCAATTGGACACCCTTCTTGTATCAAAATAGCTCCAATACCTATACCTGAAGCATCACACTCAATTTCAAAAGTTTTAGAAAACTCAGGTAAAGTAAGTAATGGTGCATAAACCAATTTCTCCTTGATTAAATTAAATGCCCATTCTTGTTCACTACCCCACTTAAATCTCACATGTTTCTTCACAGTGCAGTTAATGGTGCAGCAAGGGTGCTAAAATCTTTCACAAATCTTCTATAAAAACTAGCCAAACCATGAAAACTTCTTACCTCGCTTACACTATTAGGTGTAGGCCACTCCTTAATAGCCTTTACCTTCTCTTTATCAACCTCAATTCCTTTAGCACTTACAACATAACCAAGAAAAACAATCTGATTTGTACAAAAAGAACACTTCTTCAAATTAGCATACAACTTTTCCTTCCTCAAAACAGTTAATACATTTTGCAAATGCTCAAACTGTTCTTCCAGACTTACCAACAAAAGCACGCAAAACATGGTTCATTAACCTCATAAAAGTGCTGGGTGCATTAGATAACCCAAATGGCATTAGTAACCACTCATATAAACCATATTTTGTTTTAAAAGCAGTTTTCCACCCATCTCCCTCCCTAATCCTAATTTGATGATATCCTCTTTTAAGATCTATTTTACTAAACACACAAGAACCATGCAATTCATCAAGCATGTCATCAAGTTTAGGAATAGGATGTCAATACTTTACAGTGATTTTATTAATTGCATGAAAGTCAACAAACATCCTCTATGTTCTATCCTTTTTAGGCACTAGTAGAACTGGTACCGCACATGGACTCATGCTCTCCCTCATATATCCCTTTGCTAAGAGTTCTTCAACTTGCCTTTAAAGCTCTTTTGTCTCCTCGGGATTGCTCTTATATGCGGGTCTATTTCCAGGGATAAAGTCTATTTGATGCTCAATTCCTCTAACAGATATTCGTTTGGAAACACATCTTCAAAGTCCTACAAAAGAGTCACGATAGCACTAGGCAAAGAAAAGTTAAGCTCATTAGTATGTAAACAAGTCTCTTTGCACAAAAGTAGAATGATAGGCTGTTTTGAAAAGAAAGCCCTCCTAACCTCGCTCTCTTTTGCAAACAAGTTCACCTGTTGCCTTTCTTTTCTCTCAACAATATTTTTTTCTATTCTCAATCTCTCTTTCTTTTGTACTCTCATTTTCTTTTTTGTATCACTCTCTTTTTGTATTGTCATTTGATCCTCATACACTTGCCTAGGTGTTAAAGGTACAAGAGTGATTTTTTTTTATTATTCTTTAAGTAACCATCATGTATCACTCGCCTATCATATTGCCAAGGTCGCCCCAAAAGAATGTGGACAACATGCATGGGTACTACATTACATACAACCTCATCCTTGTATCTCCCAATAGAGAATGAAACCAACACTTATTTATTTACTTTAACCTCCCCACAATCATTCAGCCATTGTAACTTATATGGCCTAGGATGTTTCAAAGTTTTCAAATTCAATTTTTTGACTAACCTAGTGCTAGCTACATTAGTACAACTTCCACCATCAATTATCATACTACATACCTTATCTTTGATGTGGCATCTAGTATGAAATATGTTATCACGTTGTACCTTAGCATCCTCTTTTACCATCAACAGGATACTCTGCACCATCATTAGCATCCTCCAAAGGTGGCATAGGATCATCATCTGATTCACTCTTGGTTTCCACATCACCATCATCCCTCAAGATCATTGCTCTCTTATTGAGATGCAATATGACCTGCCCCAAACATTTAAAACACTTAATATCTCTATTTCTAGATTGTTGGAAATCAGATTTACCTTTGCTTTGGTTGCCTCCCTCTTTATCTTAGGCTTTGAAACAACCTTTTCATCTTTGCTCCATTTTGACTTCCATGAGGAAGATGAACCCAAATTAGTTCTAGTGGAACCTTTCTTTTTCAGCTTTCATGGCCATATGAACCATGTCTTCCAACTCAACATAGTACTGCAAGTCAACCACATTAGCAATATCTTGATTTAAACCATGTAAAACTTTGGCCATAGTGGCCTCTCGTTCTTTTTCAATGTTGGCTCGAATCATGATTATTTCCATCTCCTTGTGGTAATCTTCCACACTTCTAGAACCTTGTGTAAGACTTTTAATTCTTTGGTGCAACCCTTATACTAATGACTAGGAGCAAATCTTCTCCTCATGATGGCCTTCATTTCCTCCCAAATGTTTATTAGCCTTTCATGATTTTGTCTCCTACTAAAAATAAGTTGATCCCACCAAATTATAGCAATAGCTAGTTTTACCTTTTTCTCCTTAGAGTAGTTGTGGCAATCAAATACTAGCTCTACCTTTTGTCCCACTCTAAATAAGCTTTCAGATCATTTTTACCTTGAAAAGAAGGAATTTTCAGTTTGATACTCCCCAAATCACGATCTATACGTCTTGTCCCCCTATTATCTCTTCCATGCATGTCAATGGTGGTCTGGTCATCAAAATTATCTAGGTCATCACCATCTTGATCTCTCATGGTAGCACGCCCTTGATTACCGCTTACATTAAGAACTATTGGTTGTTGCCCCCTTTATAGATTAGCTATAGAAGTCTTGCCTCCAATTTGTCACGGATCTCTCCAAACATCAGATTCATGTGCTCAAATTGTTGTTGCATGGGTTTGAGAACTCACAATATTCCCTCACGTGTTTCACTCAATTTGATGTCGTTTAACTCTCGTGATTATCACACAAATTGGCTTACCACACTTAATTCTCTCTTTCAGTGTTTTATAAACAAAATCAAGAAAAAAAACAGGTGGCACACCAAATATGACAAAGAAAAGAAATTAAGAGGACACAAAGAATGACAAAGGAAATTAAAGAAAGGAAAACAAGCAAGAAAAGGAACACAATTAATATTGTGTGCAAACAATGTCAAGGAAAATGAATAGTTGAATCTTTTTACAATCTGATTTTTTTTTTTTTTTGCTGTACATTTTTTTTTCTTTTGATAATCAAAATAAATAAGATATTTAAACCTGATTTGAAACTAGCTCTGATACCACAATGAAACTTTGAAACCAACACTTAATTTGAAGTTTCAACTTCTTAAGAAAGTTCTAAACAGATTTAAGACAAACAATACCTTGACCCAATGCTTAAGAAAACATGAACCAGGGTATAGAGAATGATATTGATGCCACACTCAAGATGTAGATGAGAAGGTGAGTGATAAGTCTAGATTTGGAACGCCATAAGAATGCAAATTCTTGATAAGTTCACTAGTTCTCAAAAAAATCAAAGAAAAAATAATTCTTTCAAATTCAAATAACATTAATCTCTAATTCTTACATGCTGAGTTTAAATAGGCTAATAAAAACCCTAGATCCTAAAAATACAAATGGAAATATTGGAATAACTATCCAAGTATACGTTTGTCAAAGGATGCTTCAAAAGTTTTCTCCAACCATCATTATTAATACTAGTCATTGACAAACTTAATGCTAGCCTACCATAATTAATGCTATCATTGACAAACTTGAAACATTAAAAAACTTACCTCAAATAGTTCTTGCTGAAGGTGGTAGACTTACATAACATTGAAAAACTTGAAACAAAACAAACAAACGAAGTTGAATAAATAAATTGGTCATAAACAAACCTAATGTCAATGGAATTCCCAAGTCTGAACAAGCTGTAACAAATTGGTCACAACTCCTTCTAGAGAACTCCAAATCCAGCTCTGTAAAATGCATTGGAAATTTAACTTAATTATCTTTCCAATGGTATATAGGTTGCATATTACTTCTAGCTCAATCAATACCAGTTTTATTCTGAATTTGCTCTTTTTGCATTAGATCCAAGTTGTGAATGTCCACAATGCTTTGTCTTCTCTCCAAGCCCAATTTATGATGTCTTGCACCTTGAATTGCATTTCAATCCATATTTTCTCAATTAATCCATTTAAAACAGCTTGCATCACTTTTGCTCTAGCTCTTGTAATTGGGCCTTCATGAATGTGCAAAGGATCAATTAAAATCTTTAACCATATATCCCTTGATGGCTAGCCAAGTGACGCATTTGCCAAACCATGTGAGCAACTTAAATCTATTATGATTAAAACACAAGCCTGGATGTTGCTTCAAACTTAAATTACCATAACACATTGATGCTTCCCTGAAACGCTATTGTTTACTTATTCTCCACCTTAAATCAAATAACTTGCATCAATCCTTTCACCACTCTTTGCAAATTAGTGATTGCATACACTATCTAAGTCCAAGCACTTCTTGAACTTAGCTACTGAAACCACCTTGTGTGATCACCATTTTTTGCGAATTTATTCCTTACTAGTTTTTTCATGGTAACCAGAATTCTTGCAAAGATACAATGCAATTAAACTGTCATAGGAGATTTAAATAGACTCTTATTTAAAGCCAAGCTCAACTAATAACCCTTTAAGCCTTATGGCTTCTTTTATTGATTTAGCATTTGTTGTGAACTCTATTTACGTTTTAGAGAGTTTAAGAACATGTTGTAAGCTTCGATTTCAATTAATTAGACAGCCATTATGCATGAACATATAGCCTATAAGAGACCTCCTTCTATCAATATCTCCAGAATAATTAGAATCTAAATACCCCCTAAGCCACTGTTGTATCGTAGCCTAAGTTAAAAAGTGCCTCTAAGATACCTTATTATCCACTTAACTCCTGGCTATTGCTCTTTGCCTAGTGATGCCATGTATCACTAGCATGTGAGATGTCAAGAAGTGATATGAACTCGTTTTTGTCATTTCACCATTGTAGTTTGTATGGCTGTGGGTGTTTAAGTGTAGGAAGCCCTAACTTCTCTACCATATGATAGTACTAGCAACATTAGTACAACTTCCTTTATCAATAATCATACTAATACTTTGTCTTGAACATAGATCCAAGTATGGAAAATTTTTCCCCCTTGCACTGCTTTGTCTTCCTTTACTTGCACAGTCAAAGATCTCTTATCTACTAAAGTCAAATCGCCAGGGGCTGCATACTCTTCATCTTTTATGTCCTCTAATGGTGCCATCTCATTTTCTTTCATTTCATCCTCTATGCTTGCCATGTTTGAGCAAAGTCCCACATCGCTTGGGTGCGCTTGGTCTTGGCAGTTTATAAGCCTGGGCAGTCCTCACCTCTCAAGACATCTTTTAAAGGAGTTAGGACCAAGGCCCACCCCTTGGTATCAGAGCCTAACACTATCTGGTCCCCTATGGATGCCATGTTTGAGCAAAGTCCCACATCGCTTAGGTGCTGGGTCCTGGCAGTTTATAAAGCCTGGGTAGACCTCACCTCTGAAGACGTCTTTTGAGGGAGTTAGGCCTAAGGCCCACGACTTAACCTTGATCTATGAACTCTAGGACTTGAATATGAATGTGGACTCAGCTTTCTGATACACACGATCCGTAGAGAGGCAAGTTGATATGAATCCCACATTGAAACTTTGAAACTAACACTTAATTTGAAGTTTCAACTTCCCAAGAAAGTTCTAAACAGATTTAAAAGAAACAAAAACCTTGACCCATTGCTTAAGAAAACATGAACCAAAGGTATAGAGAATGATATTGACGCCACACTCAAGATGTAGATGAGAAGGTGAGTGATAAGTCTAGATTTGGAACACCACAAGAATGCAAATTCTTGATAAGTTCACTAGTTCTCAAAAGAACCAAAGAAAGAATAATTCTTTCAAATAACATTAATCTCTAATTGTCTTACATAGCAAGGTTGCTGAGTTTAAATAGACTAATAGAGACCCAAAATCCGAAAAATACAAATGAAAACATTGGAATGAGATTGTACACATGCCAAATGGGTTGAATTTATTGAGCCATTTCCTTATGTGATCAAATACAAACAAGGTAAGGAGAATGTGGTGGCTGATGCATTATCGAGAAGGTATGCTCTTATCTCTACATTAAATGCAAAGTTGTTAGGATTTGAGTACATTAAAGAATTATATGTTAATGGTCCCGATTTTGCTAATGTGTTTAATGCTTGTGAGAAAGTTGCATTTGGAAAGTTCTATAGGCATGATGGGTTCTTATTTAGAGAGAATAAATTGTGTGTGCCATATAGTTCTTTGCGTGAATTGCTCATGCGTGAAGCTCATGGGGGAGGTTTAATGGGACATTTCGGTATTGCAAAGACTTTAGATGTTTTAAAAGAACACTTCTTTTGGCCACATATGAAACGTGATGTTGAAAGAATATGTGAGAAGTGTATAACCCTTTACCCATACCTAGACTATGGACTTTGTTTTGGGTTTACCTAGGTCAAAAAGGGGAAAGGATGCTGTTTCAGATCGAGATGCTAAGTTCTTGAGCCACTTTTGGAAAACTTTGTGGGTAAGTTGGGTACTAAACTTTTGTTTTCCACAAACTGATGGACAAACTGAGGTTGTAAATAGAACTTTGTCCACTATGTTGCGTGCCATTATTCAAAAGAATTTGAAAACTTGGGAAGAATGTTTGCCACATGTTGAATTTGCTTAGAATAGAACTGTCCATTCAGCTACTAAATTTTCACCATTTGAGATTGTATATGGTTTTAATCCATTAACTCCTTTGGATTTACTGCCGTTACCTATTGATGAGGGTGCTAGTTTGGATGGTAAAAAGAAAGCTGAATTTGTTAAGCAATTGCATGAGAAAGTGCGGCACAACATAGAAAAGAGGACTGAACAATGTGCTACTCAAGCCAACAAAGGACGTAAGCAAGTGGTTTTTCAGCCTGGAGATTGGGTTTGGGTGCATATGAGAAAGGAGAGATTCCCAGCACAAAGTCGTTCAAAGTTGCTTCCAAGGGGAGATGGTCCATTTCAAGTGGTTGCACGAATCAATTACAATGCCTACAAATTGGACCTTCCTCATCTTTCTCCTTTCGATGTAGGTGAAGATTCGAGGACGAATCCTTTTGAGGAGAGGAGGAATGATTAGAACTATCAAGAGAATACCATTAAAGCTTCAAGTGACCCTTTGCACATTTATGAAGGCCCAATTACGAGAGCTAGAGCCAAAAAGATGCAAGCTGCTTTAAATAGATTAATTGAGAAAATATGAATTGAAACTCAGCAACCTTGCTATGTAAGACAATTAGAGATTAATGTTATTTGAATTTGAAAGAACTATTCTTTCTTTAGGTCTTTTAAGAACTAGTGAACTTATCAAGAATTTGCATTCTTGTGGTGTTCCAAAATCTAGACTTATCACTCACCTTCTCATCTACATCTTCAGTGTGGCATCAATATCATTCTCTATACCTTTGGTTCATGTTTTCTTAAGCATTGGGTCAAGGTTTTGTTTCTCTTAAATCTGTTTAGAACTTTCTTGGGGAAGTTGAAACTTCAAATTAAGTGTGAGTTTCAAAGTTTCAATATGGGATTCACATCAAATACCTATACCTAAGGCATCACACTAAATTTCAAAAGTTTTAGTAAAATCGAGTAAAGCAAGTAGTGGTGCAGAAACCAATTTCTCCTTGATTAGATTAAATGCCCTTTCTTGTTCACTACCCCACTTAAATCCCACATGTTTCTTAACAATTTCAGTTAAAGGTGTAGTAAGGGTGCTAAAATCTTTCACAAATCTTCTATAAAAACTAGCCAAACCATGAAAACTTCTGACCTCACTTACGCTTTTAGGTGTAGGCCATTCCTTAATAGCCTTTACCTTCTCTTCATCAACCTCAATTCCTTTAGCACTTACAACATAACCAAGAAAAACAATATGATTTGTACAAAAAGCACACGTCTTCAAATTAGCATACAACTTTTCCTTCCTTAAAACAATCAATACACTTTGCAAATGCTCAATGTGTTCTTCTAGACTTTACCAATAAAAGCACGCAAAACATGGTTCATTAACCTCATAAAAGTACTGGGTGCATTAGATAACCCAAATGGCATTACTAACCACTCATATAAACCATATTTTGTTTTAAAAGCAGTTTTCCACTCATCTCCCTCTCTAATCCTAATTTGATGATATCCACTTTTAAGATCTATTTTGCTAAACACACAAGAACCATGCAATTCATCAAGCATGTCATCAAGTCTAGGAATATGATGTCGATACTTTACAGTGATTTTGTTAATTGCACGACAATCAACACACATCCTCCATGTTCCATCCTTTTTGGGCACTAGTCCGCACATGGACTCATGCTCTCCCTCACATATCCTTTTGCCAAGAGTTCTTCAACCTGCCAGCAAGTCTATTAGGAATGGTAGCTCGAGGGACAAAGTCTATTTAATGCTCAATTAGGGACTTCATGTGGAAGCACATCGTCAAAGTCCTGCAAAAGAGTCACAATAGCACTAGGCAAAAAAAAATTAAGCTCATTAGTATAAGGTACAATGATAGGCTGTTTTGGAAAGAAAGCCCTCTTAACCTCGCTCTCTTTTGCAAACAAGTTCACATGTTGCCTCTCTTTTCTCTCAAACAATATTTTTTTCTATCTTTCCACTTGCTTCTCTCTCGATCTCTCTTTCTTTTGTGCTCTCATTTTCTTTTTTTGTATCACTCTCTTTTTGTATTGTCATTTGATCCTTATACACTTGCCCAGGTGTTAAGGGTACAAGAGTGATTTGCCTTTTATTCATTACAAAAGAATATCTATTTAAATAACCATCATGTGTCACTCGCCTATCATATTGCCAAGGTCGCCCCGAAAGAATGTGTCCAGCATGCATGGGTACTACATCACATACAACCTCATCCTTATATCTCCCAATAGAGAATGAAACCAGCACTTGTTTATTTACTTTAACCTCCCCATAATCATTCAGCCATCGTAACTTATATGTCCTAGGATGTTTCAAAGTTTTCAAATTCAGTTGTTCAACTAAACTAGTGCTAGCTACATTAGTACAACTTCCGCCATCAATTATCATACTACATACCTTATCTTTGATGTGGCATCTAGTATGAAATATGTTATCACATTGTACCTCCGCATCCTCTTTTACTTGCATGTTGAAAGCATGCCTAGCAACCATCAATTTACCATCAACAGGATACTCTACACCATCATTAGCATCCTCAAAAGGTGGCATAGGATCATCATTTGATTCACTCTTGGTTTCAACATCACCATCATCCCTCAAGATCATTGCTCTCTTATTTGGGCATTAAGATGCAATATGATCTGTCCCCAAACATTTAAAACACTTAATATCTCTATTTCTAGAGTGTTGGGAATCAGATTTACCTTTGGTTTGGTTGCTCTCTTTATGATCCTTGATTGCTCAATCTAGGCTTTGAAACAACATCTTTGCTCCATGAGGAAGATGAACCCAAATTGGTTCTACTGAACCTTTCTTTTCAATTGTCGTTCCACTTTCATGGCCATGTGAACCATGTCTTCCAATTCAACATAATGCTGCAAGTCAACCACATTAGCAATATCTTGATTTAAACCATGTTAAAATTTGGCCATAGTGGCCTCTCGTTCTTCTTCAATGTTGGCATTTCCATCTCCTTGTAAGACTTCAAGCCTTTGGTGCAGCTCCCTATAATAATGACTAAAATTGATTTAAAAAGCGGATATCATCAAATTGGAATGAGAGAAAGAGACGAATGGAAAACTGCTTTTAAAACAAAATATGGTTTGTATGAATGGTTAGTCATGCCTTTTGGTCTAACTAATGCCTCGAGCACTTTTATGAGACTTATGGCAAGTTTATTGTTGTTTATTGGCAAAAACATAAATGATCATGTAGTACATTTGAAATCTACTTTAGATGTGCTTAGAAAAGAAAAGTTGTTTGCTAATCTGAACAAATGTACTTTTTGTACCGACAAACTTGTGTTTCTAGGATTTCTTGTGAGTGCACAGGGTATACAGGTTGATAACAAAAAGGTACGTGCAATCCAAGAGTGGCCGAGTCCCACAAGTGTAAGTAATGTGAGAAGCTTTCATGGGCTTGCTAGTTTCTATCGACAATTGTGAAAGACTTTAGTACATTAGCTGCACCACTTACTGAAGTAATAAAAAAAGATGTTGGATTCAAGTGGGGAGAAGCACAAGAGAAGGCATTTCAAATAATTAAGCAAAAGCTGACCAATGCTCCTCTATTGTCTTTGCCTAACTTTAATAAAATATTTGAAATTGAATGCAATGCCTCATGTATTGGTATTGGTTCAGTCCTAATATAAGAAGGACGACCAATTGCTTACTTTAGCGAAAGGTTGAGTGGGGCAGCCTTAAACTACCCTACTTACGATAAGGAGTTGTATGCATTGGTTCGAGCATTAGAAACGTGGCAGCACTACCTATGGCCTAAGGAGTTCGTGATTCACACCGATCATGAGTCATTGAAACACCTTGAAGGCCAACACAAGCCGAGCAAGAGACATGCTCAATGGGTAGAATTTATTGAGACATTTCCATATATCATTCGTTATAAGTAAGGTAAGGAAAACATTATTGTAGATGCGCTTTCTCGCAGGTATGTCTTAATCTCAACACTTAATGCTAAACTACTTGATTTTGAACACGTTAAGGAATTGTGTGCTGATGACCATGATTTTAGTGTTGAATACCAAGCTTGTGAAAAGACCACAGTCAGTAAATACTTTAGGCATGATGGTTATTTATTAAGGCTCTAGAATATCTTCAGAACCTGAAGAAGCCCCGAATCCAATCACTTCAGCACAGCATTCTCTCAGTTCCTGGATTTGGGGTTCAATGGTCTAACCATGAAACCGGATGAGTTAACCCTAACCATCCCTCACCGACCACAACAGTGGCCATAGCCAGAGCTGGAGCCCCAGCCCGATGATGTTGACTAGAAGGACCTTGCCGACAAAATGGAAACTGCATCAGAAGAAAAGAGAGCCAACCTCTTAGGGCAAACCACGCCGACAAGCAACAACTCAGGATAGTAGCAGAAGATGAAGTGGACCCCGCAGTGGAAGCGATGGTGATAATAATATATGTACAGTGAAATGTGTATCACGTGTGAATAGTAGAGATTCCTTTGAGATAAGGATTAAGTGTGATATAAGTGTGATGTGATATAAAGTAGGGAATGAGTTGTTAAGTAAGGATCAATAATGCACATAGTGCATAATAGTATGTAACAGTGGTTCCCTTGTGCCTATAAAAGGAAACCCATGGTTTCTGTAGGTCAAGGGTGAAGTTAGGTTCTACCTAGAGGATTATGAGACCCTGGTTGAGCCCTGCTTCCACAGCAGTTATCGAGGCCTTCTCAAATGTCTGCCTTTTGGTATCTAGCTTGGCAACAAAGCAAGTAATATCTTTTCTAGGTAGGAACAAAGTTTGTATCCCTATCTAGATTACTCCAAGATGTAAACCCTTGTAACCCTCCGTTCTGTACCTGGCAATTTTTGGTTTAGATATCAGAGCCATATTGTGTTGTGAAGTTTTGATACCAATCTTACCTGGTATCAGAGCCTAACGATTTGTTCGATTGGCTTACAGCGAGTTACCTGCCCCTCTTGAAGAGAGTGGTATATGATAGAAGATTTGTGATCTGAAGAAGAAGAATAGAAAGATACTTTTACACTCATGGGTTCGAGTTCAAACTCTCAAGCTTTAGAGACTTCGGTCTCCATATCCTCACCTTTATCCTTACCCAGGTCTTGTACAAAACACCTATCCAACAAAATAGAAAACCTTGTTGAATATTCCTATGTTCCAGACTGACAAATCTCCGAGTCTTCCTACCTCTTATTAGTCCTTACTAACTCTATCACCGATCTAATTGTAATTAGATCTATCCGCTCTTGTTACTACTAGACGCCCTTCTCCAAGAGTATGTGATCTTCCAAACTTGACCAAAGGTGCTTTGCAAGCAACTCAAGCAGAGCAATATGTTACCCTTGAAATTCCAGAAGAGTTAATCACCAACTGGAAACGTGAAGGTTATACTCACCTCCACCTCGGGGGAGTACGTATGATCTTAACGCTTCATGGTCGTAAAGGCTTGCTTGCTACTTACGAGAATGGCTCTAATGGATACTAGATTCAAAGAGTACCAAAGATGTGTCATTGGTACCGTTTTACAACCCTACACGCAGTGCAGTACTTCTCACCTTCTACCCAAACTTCAACCTATCCCTTGAAGATCCGAACCTTTCAAAAACCTTGAAAGTCCAAATCCAGATCCAAGGTGCTGAGCAAGTGGTCACCTCAAAAATGGCTACTTTGCATCACCAGCTGGTTTATAGACTTCAAAACCATGCTCTTGATCTTCCAACTCCGCACACCTCCACAGATACCCTCATGATCTTAGCCGACAATGAAACTATACCAACCATTGTCCAAATCCCCAAACAGATCCAAAAAGCCGAACTTCTCAAGTTGATGCTTGAATGGCTTTTCCAACCATGAGAAATTCCACCGTAATTCCCAACCAATCCACTTGAAGCCCAATTTGAAAAAAGGCCAGACGGTACTGTCCGGATGACCTTTCAACCCCCTGAAAGTCAACCTCCCAGAACTTCCTTTTCATACACTGCTATGATATCTGCTGTTCAGACAGCACAAGAAAAGCTTCCCATCCATAGTTTCACTACTAATGGCTATCCTGTGTACCCTAGCAAGGTGCAAGGCCATTTCATATGGGATGTTCCAGGTTCTCACATGTGTGATCCCGGCTGTCCATGCCAGGATGATGATGAATCTGATGACGACGACTACCTAGTCGTCCACAGAAGCCGCAGGAGTAAAAAGAAGATTACAAGGCGAGGTTCTTGCAGACCTCCACCTGATCCTTCATCAGATGATGAACCAGATTTTACTCCAGCTGAGACTACAACCCCTGTTGTTCTATCCTCCCAAGTCTCAATACCTCAAACTCAGAAAAGAAGTTAACAACCAACTTCACACAAACCTCTGCTCCAACTCGTTACATGATCGATCTAGTTCTACCAAAGCCGCCTTCCTTGGGAAAACAAACAAATCCACAATCCAAAGTGGTTTCCAAACCATATGTCCAATCCTCGTCTCTCCTCCGACTGAGGAACCAAAGCAAGACGAAAGAAGTGCTTAACTGGCAAACCCAAAATGCCAGAGCCCATAATGAAATCCTAGAATCTCGTGACACCAGGATGGAAAATGTCCAAGCACAGGTCCAGACGACTCACAAGAAGGTTGATGCCATTTCTGCAAGAATGGATCAGCTATACCACAACCTTCATGAAAGAATTGCATGACCGACATAGAGTCTGCATCATGATTGATCGCAATTATTCGGGTCCAAAGTTCACCCAAAAGGAAGTTCGAGATCGATGGCGAGCTTGAAAGAATCAGTTCGAGAAACAAGGTCAACAACCGTCCTTGTTTGGTGGTCAAACTAAACCTTTACCTGTTCCTACACCATACTTTGACACCTATCAGCCATATTACCAACAGCCTCCTCCTCTCAGTCAAAAGACCCAAGAGTTATACCGATTCCTTGGTGTTTCTCCAAACATGTACAAACACTCCTCAAGGTCGTATGTTCAACCTACTCCTTCAAGGCCCTCTCCTACTAGGCTGACTCCATGCCTAGACCTCAACCAGCCTTGTGCAACGACCTCCACCACCACAAACACCAACCTACAAATAAATACACACACCACCGAGACCTCTACTCCTCCTCAAGAACACCGATTACTTTCAAGAATTATTCCCGAACCCATCGACCACCTAAAGATAAAGAGCCCATGCACGCTCTACTCGGTCTTATAGTTCCGTAAGAAGATGCTGATCCCCGATTCAGATTTGAATCCATCCTTTGAGTCTTCTTCTCCAACAGAATCAGTTATATCTTCTGCAATAGATTCCGAGGAAAATTATGTCGAAGTTTCTAATGTTTATATGGCACAACCATCCACATCAAAAGATCCTCCAATTCCTGAGGATTTTCATCCAAGTGAACCCCTTGATGAAGATGAGCTCAAGAGCGATGCCGCTCACGATGCGCGCCTACAGCACAGCCTAATCCAAGTTCCAAACCATCTAATGGACCATGGTTTACTTTTGATGATGTTCCTAAAGCCAAATGGTTCCATAGATTCCAAGAACTTGCTGCTTGGCTTGATCTTCAGATGGCAAAACCTGGAGCCGATAGTTATCATGTTATTAAAGAATTCTGCTCAAGATTCTTAGGATCTCTCCGTGATTGGTTCCTAAGTATCGGTGAATACAGTACCCATTATTCCAGTAACCGCATTCACAAGTCTTAGAGATTGTGTACAACCAGTTTTTGGGAGAACCAAACCTAGCACAGGAATCTGCTAGACGAGATTTTCATCAGATGAAGTGCTGTTCATTACAGATCAGAGATCTTGATAAGCACTACAAAAGGATGACAGTCTTATACTACAGACTGAATGGTTTTAATGATCACTCCCTCAAGCATGTTTTTGTGCAGTCTCTTCCTACAGAGATTTTGCCAGATATTCAGAGACACCTGAACTCCTACCAGATAAACTTGGATGATCTTACTCTTGGTAAGATCTATCAGATTGCTGTCTCTTGTCTTGAGAAACTTTGTGAGCAGAGAAAGTTTTTCAAACACTTTATGCAAAACACCTCATCTTGCAATCAAATGCAAGGATGAAAGAACCTGCACTTGTTCTACCAAGAAAAAATCCCATTTCCATAAGTTCCCTAAACCTAAACACTCTTCCAGACACCGTCCCTCAAAGCCTAAACCAACCTACCGGTTTTTCAGGAAGAAAACTGTCAACACCCGGCAACAGAAAGATTCCAGGTGTTTCATCTGCAAAAAGAAAGGGCACTTTGCTAGATCTTGCCCTAACAACCCAGCCTCTCTCTGAGGATAATGATATTGAATCCCTGTATTCTGAACAGGATGCTTATGATGAAGAAACAGTCTTTACTTGGTCAAGAACGAAACAGCAGAGCCTTCGATTCTCGACTGGCTCTGACTCTGAAGACGTTGCAACAATCCATCACATCAGGCATGTCAGACATGTTCCTCCTAAGCAACGGTCTCTACCATCCATACAAATCAGTATCCTTCCTACCAAATATGCCAAACCTATCACTGTCATAGGATTCATTGATACTGGTTCAGAACACACTATGCTTAATCCGTCCATACTCCCTCCTGAGTTTTGGAAGCACCATACCCAGCTCTTTAAAGCTGCTAATGGTGAATATTTTAATACAGGTCTGCTTACCAAGAAACCCGTTGGTATCCAGTTCTTTCCAGATTGTGTTCTCTGGATAAATGTCATAGGTTCTTCCCTCAATGATAAGGACCTCCTCATAGGTTTTGATATTCTACAACTTATCCATAAATTGAATGTCTCCGCCAAAGGTATCATGTACAAGCAACAATTCCTACCTTATACTGACACCTTGAGGATATAGTCAATTTCTGATGTTTCCTCACCCTATGAGTCTTTCAAAACAAAGTTCCTGCCGTTTTGTCCTGAAAATCATCGGCAGTTCTTTCACCCCTTTCCTTTGTGGAAAACCTCGCTTTGTTAAGCTTCCTTTTAATGAAGATGTGAACCCCACAAAGGTTACACATCCGCATGACGCCTCAGATCCGAAACTAGCACAATGCCAACCACCACGGCGCATTTAATCGAGCCCACACATTCTGATTGGGCTTGTCAAGCATTCTATGTTGAGAAACGTTCTGAAATTGTTCGGGGTAAGAAAAGATTAGTCATTGACTACCAACCCCTCAATGGTTTTCTCAAAGATGATAAGTTCCCTTTGCCAAAGATTCAGTCCTTGTTCATTCATCTCCAAGGCGCAAAGGTGTTCTCAAAGTTTGATTTGAAATCAGGATTTTGGCAGATTGGTATTCATCCTGATGATCGACCCAAGACAGCCTTCTGTATTCCAAATGCCCACTATCAGTGAACAGTGATGCCCTTTGGCTTGAAAGTGGCACCATCACTTTTTCAAAAGGCTATGGTCAAGATTTTCCAACCTATCCTTGAAAACGCCCTTATCTACATTGATTTTCCAAGGCTATGGTCAAGATTTTCCAAGGACCATGATTCACACCAGAGACTCCTCACTCAGTTCCTGTCAATAGTGGAATCACATGGAGTCATGATATCTAAGAAAAAGTCACAAGTGGGCCAGACATCCATTGAATTCCTTGACATGATAATCCAAGATGGTAATTATAGTCCTGGACCCCACATCGCACAAGAATTGATGCATTTCCCAGATACTTATCTAAACCGCAAGCAAATTCAACAATTCCTCGGGATTGTCAACTATCTCCGAGACTTTTTTCCACACATTGCGGTCCACACCTCGAAGTTGTCAACAATGCTAAAGAAAGCAATTTCACCATGGGTCCTCGAGCATAACAGCTCAAACAGTGACTCAAAGATCCATCATCACGAGACTTCCATCCATGATTGCCATGTTCTCTCCAGCATCGAATCACCATTATTGGCAAACACTGCTTCCTGAGAATCCAAAGCGCAGACATTCCATGCCTATAACCGAGTTCGCGGCACAATTTTCAAAGATCGACTCACCTCGAAAACCAATTTCTCATTCGCGCTTTACCATATTCCTCCTCCTCAAAATGAGTCCCAGGAACCAGCAAGCAGACTCTTCCTTTTTCAGTCTCATGGCTTTTATCTTTTGGCTTCCAGATTGCCTTCAAGATTTAATCTTCCAGAAGGTTATCGACCACAAGACGGTTCCATTGTGTTCAAAAAGCCATCTCGACATGGCGTTTATGGTCTTTAATGGCCATACAAGAATTCTGTGCCAACCCGTAATGAGTTATGTCACAGCCATTTGTTCCACATCCTAATCCGGACTGATGCACCAAATTTGTTTTCAAGCTTCACACTACTTTTCATCCAAAGAGTTGATGAACACTCCATTGGGGACATCATGTCATTCGTGACATCACCCTCAGCTTATTATGTCTTCTCGGTATTTGGTAAACCTATACCCAAAGGGCTCACTGCTTGATCCCAAATTGATCCATACCACCGCAGACATGAAAGGGCGATGGTTCGACTAACGCTCGCCCTATTTTGTGGATCCTCCGACTCTTCAACTTATAATCGGCTACCACATTCGGCATCCTACCGTTGTGATAGTTAAGCTCATCGACCTCCTGGGTCGCCAGATCAACCTCTTGTAAATCCCATCATTCACCATCACGATCGCGAATCCTTTCATTCCATATGGACAACCGCCTCTCGCAAAAAGCTCACCAAGAATATGGCGCCCACCCTCCCATAATACTCACCCTTTATCTCGATGTTCAATCAACCTGCATCTTTACTCAAAGAAGATATCAGAATCACCGCCTCCACTGGCGAGACCAGCCCTAATCTACAAAGAGATATGACAATTATCTCATCGAAAATGGCAGATCTACTGACAATGGACTAATCTGACCGACTATCCATGGCCTCAACCCGCTTTTTCATCGATTCAGATACATCGCACCAGACTCGACACATGCCTCTTCACGAGACTATTTCACTTTAATAATGGCATTCGCCTTATATGCCATAAAAGTCTTCAAGAGTTTGTCCTTTTATATTAAAGTCTTGTGTAAAAGTCTTTGCCTTATCCAAGGCTTGACTTTTGTGTCCTTGTCTTTACTTTTTCAAAGTAGTGGTTGTGTCTTGTCATATCATTGTCAAGTTGTATTATTAGTTTGTATTATTGCTTACTTTGTCATAGTAACGTGTCCTAATCTAGTGGTTGTAATAGGGGGTCCCGTCACTTTAGTTTATGGCTTCGTCTATAAATGACGAGCCCTCTTCATTGTAGATCATCTCAAGTTTTATCAAAATCTTATGAAAAGCTTGTTATCAAATATGGTGGCTAAATATCTTCTTCTTTCTATTCTTCCACAAGGATCACAGATCGACTTGAATACTTCATTTCTATCCGCGGGTGACAAGTATATACACTCGCCTCGTAGGATCTTGTGTATCGAAAGTCTTATGCTGTTGTACCAGAGTGGTATACTTTTTATACCATTGCTGTTTCATATACTAAACACCCAAGATAGCCGAAGACACTGCTCAATTCAAGAGAGATGCCAAGAGAAAAGTGGTATGTGCTATGATTTCTTCCGTGGTGTTGGGTATATTGGCTGGAAACCCGAGCATGCGGGCTATTGGCCCTAAGGACGATTTGTTCGTCATTGCTCTGGTATAACAATGCCCCGTACTCCGCTGCTGGATCTCTGTATGAGTTCCGACTGACTTTCTATGAGTTAGTGGATCCTGGCTTGGTATCAGTACGTTATGGGTGTTCCGTAATGCATTGATATCTTACCATATAGGTTTCTTTTGAGCTTGAGGATATGGATTGGACAGTGATCTCAGAGGATTTATAAATGGATTTTAGTCTGGGTCTACGAATAGGAATTATGGCTCTAAGGGCATTAAGGGTGGTGATTATGTTGTAGTACCTATATGGATCTAAGGGATCAAGTCTAAAGGACTGGATAGCTCTCTCATGGTTGTCATCCTCTTGAGTTTCAAAATGGAAATTTATGGATGGTGCACTATCTCTAGGTATTCTAACCATCGAGGATTGGACATCAATAAGTGGTTGGATTCGTGCAGTGTTGTTCGGTTTTCCATAACTAAAGAAATCCTAAGGTTTTATTTAAGGTGATAAGTCCTGAATACACGGCTCTGGCATCTTTAAATGAGCGCAACACCTGTGGAAATTCCATCGGTAGTATTTAGGTTCGGAAAACTTGAACTGGCTAGATCAGTATCCAACAACTTTCTGATGTGGAGGATCCGAAGTAATTCGGCAACCACAGAGCATAATATTATTGCACACCCAAGGGTTTCCTTTTGGGAACTTTGGCTCTGATACTACTTTGAAAAATAGTAAATCTTATTGCCAAAGGGTTGAATGCTTACAAGAGGGGAATGAGAGATTTATACAGGACTCGATAGCACTCAAGACTTGATACCCAAACACAAACCATGGGTTCCCTTTTATAGGCACAAGGGAACCACTGTTACATACTATTATGCACTATGTGCATTATTGATCCTTATCATTAAGGAATCTACTTTACAACTCATTCCCTACTTTATATCATATCACACTCATATCACACTTAATCCTTATCTGTAAGGAATCTCTACTATTCACACAACTTTAGCAGTTTTACAGGAACACTTCTATTTGCCATATATGAAATGAGATGTTGAAAGACTTTGCAGTAAATGTGTCACTTATAGGCAAGCCAAATCAACAGTGCAACCTTTGCCAATACCTAGTGCACCTTGGACTGATGTTTCGATGGATTTTGTGTTAGGTTTACCTAGTTCTAGACAACGAAAAGACTCAATTTAGACAGATTTTCAAAGATGGCACATTTTATTCCATGCCACAAAACGGATGATGCTTCTAATGTTGCTAACCTATTCTTTAAAAAGATTGTAAGGTTGCATGGTATGCCTAGGACAATTGTTTCTGATAGGGATGCTAAGTTACTTTTGGAAAACCTTATGGGCTAAGTTAGGAACTAAGTTATTGTTTTTAATTACTTGTCACCCTCAAACTGAATAGAACTTTATCTACTCTGTTGCGAGCTATCATTAAAAAGAACATCAAAACTTAGGAAGATTGTTTACAACTACTAAGTATTCACCGTTTTAACTCCATTACCTATTTTTTAGCGTGTTAACTTAAAGGGCAAGAAAAAGACTAAAATTGTTAAACAGATACATGTAGAGAACTGAGCAATATGCTAAACAAGCCAACAAAGGGTGACATAAGCTAGTCTTTGAACCTGGCGATTAGGTATGGTTACACATGCATAAGGAACGATTTCTAGAATGAAGGAAATCTAAGTTATTACCTCGAGGGGATGGCCCATTCCAAGTTTTGGAACAGATCAATGACAATGCATACAAACTGGATTTGCCTAGTAAGTACAATGTAAGTGCTACTTTTAATGTTTCTGATTTGAGTCCTTTGGTGTAGGTGATGATTGAGGACATATCCTCTCAAGAGGAGGGAATAATGAGATTAAGGATAAACTATCACAAGCACATGGGATGAGGCATATTCCGATCCTATTCAAGTTTCCGTCGGACCCATTGTAACGCCCAAATTTTCCATTATTTTATTTTGTTTTAAAGGGATTTTCAAATGACATTATTGCCCTTATATGGAGGGGTTATTTATGGGTAATTTTTTTATGGTTATTTTTTCCAAATTCCATAGGGTTTCTTAGACTCCCTATAAATTCATCTTTTATTCCCCTTTTTCATAACCCTAAAAACTTACGATATTCTTATTTCCTCTCTTCTCTACTGTTCATAATTTTTTCTTCACTCAAACCCTAGCATTTAATCAAAGCAAACGGTATGTATACCCTCCTTATTCCCTTCAAGAATTTCTTTTAAATTCTATTTAGGGTTTATGTTTGGCATGATTTTAGATTTGTTTATAGATCTTGATGCATAATACATGATGTGTTTAGGTTTTATTTAGGGTTTTGATTAATTAGGAGTTTGGTTAATCAACCCTTGTCATAATATAGGATGATTCTGGACAGCATGATATCTTGATTTTTAAACTGATATTTTGTGAACGAATTTTTCTTAGAAATTTATATTCTGGAAAATGGACATATAGAATCTCTTTAATAAATTTTATTTCTTCAAATTTGATTTCGTTTTCAATTTAATATGTATTTTCGAATTAGAAACCACTGCACTAGAAAACTGCGATTCCAGCAGTGTGATCGGGTTTACAGAATTATTTTCACTCTCAAATGAACTCAGAAAATTATAACATTTTATATTGATGTTAAGATACATGTCTAGTATCTCCAGTTTTAATTTCATAATTTTTGGATAAGTATTTCATTTTATAAAATTCTCCGAACCTGTTCTGTTTGGTTAAGGTTATGAGAAAACAGTTTTGAAATTGTTGAGAAATAAATAGTGTTAAAAATATTTTTGATCTCGGATCCTCTTCAAAATTTTATTACCCATGGATGTCCAGAATAGCTTTGTAGAATATTATGTCATTCCGAGTTTTAGATTAAGAGTTAAAATTCTAAGAGCAGACCTATACGAGAATGAATTAGAAAGGCAGATTCTTAAAGTGAGTTATTAATAGTTATGTTTTGTATTTGTTAAGGTGTTGAAGGCTCTTAGGGACTTAGAGGTGTGTAGTTCAAGATTTTCTTATCGAGGTAAGTAACTTCATTCCTAGTATAATAAATGTTTTTATACTACTTTGACGATGAAAGGATTTTTGTAGCAAAATCAGTTTCAGCTGGAGTAAAATCTGGTTCATCATCTGATGAAGGATCAGGTGGAGGTTTGCAAGAACCTCGCTTTGTATTCTTCTTTTGCCTTTTAATGTGTAAATTATTTTGGCGACATGACTACTGATTATGATTTTATCTGTAAATTAGTTTGCAAGCCTAAATTATTTTTATGGATTTTTCTGAATCGTCTGAATGTTTAGTACTCATGTGATTTCAATTATTGATGATTATGAGATTTTAATGTTTTGGCTCATTGTCCATAGTTATTACGATTCGATTACGATTACGATCGTAATATCGATATATCATGCGGACGATCTTGGGTATAAGTTACGAATGTGCACAATATTACGATTCGATTACATGCTGGGGTCCACTATAGGTGGCACTATATGACATGAGCTAACTTTTTATTTTCTGTACATGTGAATATGATTTGCCTTAATAAGTAACTATATTTTTGACATTCTGAATTCTTATGGATTTACGTTATCTAATTGAAATACGTTATTTCATCATGGACTATAGTTTTTATGAAATTTATGGATTTATGAAATATGTTTTGCTCAAAGAAGGCTTGCAATATATTTTGGGTATCGATTGGCCTAGTGTGTTAGGAATGGTTTTACTTACCGAGTTGACCGCTCACCCCTCGTTATTACTTTTTGCAGATTAAGTTCCCCTGAGAGGTGTGCCTAGCGTCGAAGTTAGAGATTTTTGTTTCTGTTTTCTATTTGAATAAGAAGAAGAACAGACTCATGTTTATTTTTAGTTTATTTAGATCATGAACTTGTAATTTGGGTTTTGAGACTTTGTTACTTTTATGTCTCTGCGAGATTATTTAGCGTTGGATGTATAAACTAGTGAATTATTCTTATTAGATTTTGAGGTATATCAGTTTGGTATTTATGAGTACAGACTATGATTTATGAGTAACCTCCCTTCTCTCACATGCTTTGCATGTGTTAGATTTGGGGTGTTACAATTCAGAGTCGAGCAAAGATATTCAAAGAAGCGCTTAATGATTTTGATTCAAGGAACTTGAGCTCAATTAAATTCTTGGAGGCCCGTTGAAGGAAGTGCACATGATTCAGGCTCTTAAAGATTCCAAATAATTACTTTCATAAAATAGGGAGTTGGTTTACACATTATGGCGGGAAAATATATTATTTTCCTTTTTTAGATACTTTATCGTTTCTTGAGGAGGCTTTTAGAGAAAAAAATTAGTTATTTTTATTATTTAATAGCCTAATTTCCATTTAATTGATGTACGGCATTTAAGCCAATTAGGATCCTGATTTGATTTAGATTCTTTCCTATTTACTTTGATTATGATTGTGATTTGGTTTAAATTATTTCCTATTTACTTTGATTAGGATTCAGATTTGATTTAGATTATTTCCTATTAGGGAGGATTCAGATTCAGATTCAGATTTGATTTTTGGTTTAGGATTTATTTGCAAAAACTTATTGTAACCAACCCTATATAATGTACTCGCATCTAATACAATTTGTGAGAGAGTTAATTCTCTTTGGTTCTTTACGAACTTGGATTTCTGTGGTGTTCAAGCTCTTGACTTATCAATCAGGCCATCCATAGCTAATTGTGGCGTTTTCACATACCAAGGTTCGTGCTTTCAATAAGCATTGGGTCGAGATTCCATCCCATTCCTGGTTTAGATTGGATCTTGGGAACTAAAATTGATTAGGGTAGCGTCAGTTCTTGACGGGGTTCGTATCATTTACCTAGGACACAATCTTCCCAAAACACTAAGTCTTTAATCCTATCACCACCCAATAGCCTTTTCTCAATTGAATTCTAAAGCAATTGATACACTAACTGATTCATAACCTTCTTCTTCAACAACAGTTACAACATCACCCTAACTCTTTTGTTCCTTTTATTTATGTTTCTAAATGATCCTTCTTGAAATGGCCTTTCTTTGAGGCATTGAAAGTAATTCATAGTCTTGTTCTTGCTTTTTCATCGTTCTTGTCATATCTCCCTTGATGTGAATCCCACATTGAAACTTTGAAACTCACACTTAATTTGAAGTTTTAACTTCCCCAAGAAAGTTCTAAACAGATTTAAGAGAAATAAAACCTTGACCCAATGCTTACGAAAACATGAACCAAAGGTATAGAGAATTATATTGACGCCACACTCAAGATGTAGATGAGAAGGTCAGTGATAAGTCTAGTTTTGGAACCCCACAAGAATGCAAATTCTTGATAAGTTCACTAGTTCCCAAAAGAACCAAAGAAAGAATAATTCTTTCAAATTCAAATAACATTAATCTCTAATTGTCTTACATAGCAAGGTTACTGAGTTTAAATAGACCAATAGAGACACAAAATCCGAAAAATACAAATGAAAACATTGGAACAGCCCTCCAAGTATAAGTTTGTCAAAGCATGCTTCAAACGTCTTCACCAACCCACCATAATTAATGCTATCATTGACAAACTTAATGTTAGCCCACCATCATTGATAGTAGACTTACCTTACACATTGACAAACTTGAAACAAAACAACAAATGAAGTTGAAAAATAAAGGAGTCGTTGAAAATCCCAAGTCTGAACATTCTGTAATGAATTGCTCATAACTCATTCTAGAGAACTCCAAATCTAACTCTGTAAAATTCTTTGGAAAGCTAACTTAATTATCTTTCCAACGGTATGTAGCTTGCACATTAATTCCAGCTCAATCAATACCATTTTTATTCCGAATTTGACCTTTTTGCATTTGATCCGAATTGTGTATTTGGCTGCCCAATAGCTTGAATAATGCCCACAATGCCTTGACTTCTCTTCAAACCCAATTCAGGATGTCTTGCATCTTGAATTGCAGTTTCAATCCATATTTTCTCAATTAATCATAGCACACATACCACCCTTTCTTTCTGGCATCTCTTGAGGGTGGTGTGTTTTCTGACGGCTATCTCAGGTGTTTAGTATAGGCAAAACAGCAATGGTATAAAAAGTATACCACTCTGGTACAACAGGCATAAGACTTTCTGATACACAAGATCCTACAAGAGGCGAGTGTAAAAACATCACCAGCCGGATAAAAATGAAGTATTCAGTCGATCAGATCCTTATTGGAAGAGTAGAAAGAAGAGTGTTTAGCGCTCATATTTTGAAGGTAAACTTCTTTAGGTTTATTTCAAACTCAATACTGCTTTCAAAGGAGGGCTCATTATAGGCAATGAACAAAAGTGGGACGGGACCCATATTACAATTGATTAGGACACGTCACCTAATCTTGACAAAGCAATAATACAAGCTAATAATACAACATGACAAAGACAAGACAACAGCACTACTTTGAAAAGTAAAACACAAAAGTCAAGCCTTGGATAAAGGCAAAGACTTTTCAACGTAAGACAAACTACTTTAAGACTTTTATGGCATATAAGACAAATGCCATTATTAAAGTGGAATAGTCTCGTGAGGCGATGTGTAGTCAGGCATGTCTCGAGTTTGATGGAAGAAGGGTTGAGGCCATTGATGGTTAGTCGATCCGCGTCGTAGATCTGCCATTTACGATGAGATAGTTGTCATATCTCTGCTTGTGGGATTATGGCGATCTTCGGAGTAGAACGATGATTCCGATTTCTTGAGTAAAGATCAGTTGATTGAACATCGGAGATAAGGTTGTGAGTATTGTAGGAGGTGGATACCGATAGATCATGAAACACCCATCATCGATACAGCCGGGATCCACTAACTCATGAAAGTCGGTGAACTCACAGAGATCCGTGCGGCATTGTTATACGGGCATTGATACAAAGTCCTTGGGGCGATGGCCGCGTGCTCTATCCAATATACCCAACACCACGGAAGAAATCATAGCACACATACCAACCCTTTTCTTCCCACTCCGGGCATCTCTTGAATGAGCAGTGTGTCTTCTATCTCAGTGTTTAGTATAAGTGGCATATAAGTATACCACTCTGCAGCATAAGACTTTCGATACACAAGATCCTACAAGGCAGTGTAGAAACTTGTCACCCGATAGAAATGAAGTATTCAAGTCGATCATGATCCTTGTGGAAGAATAGAAGAAGAAGATATTTAGCCACTCGTATTTGATATACAAGCTTTTCATAAAGTTTTCGATAAAACTTGAGATGATTACAAATGAGGCTAGCCATTTATATGACTTTTAACTAAAATTGGGCCATTATACAACCACTAGATTAGGACATACACTAACCCGAAAAGTAAAGCAATAATGCAAACTAATAATACAACTAATGACAAAGACACTTAACCTACTTTGAAAAAGTAAAACACGACACAAAAGTCAAGCGTGGATAAGGCAAAGACTTTAACACAACACTTTAATAAATAAAGACAAACTACTTTAAGACTTTTATGGCATATAAGACAAATGCCATTATTAAAGTAAAATAGTCTCGTAGAAGAGGCGATATGTCAGTCACAGGCGATATGATCGATGAAAAAGTGGGTTGAGGCCATGGATAGTCGATCAGTTTGTCCACATCTGGTAGATCGCCATTCGATGAGATAATTGTCATATCTCTGCTTTGTAATTAGGGCCTCTCTCCGAGTGGGGTGATTCATGATTTCTTCTTTGAAGTAAATGCTGAGTTGATTGAACATCGGAGATAAAGGGAGTATTGTAGGAGGTGGGCATATATTTAGAGCTTTTCTCAGAGGCAGTTGTCCACATGGAATGGAAGGATTCCGATTGATGGTGAATGATGGGAGTTACAAGAGGTTCGGTCTGACCGAGGTCGGTGAGCTATCACAATGGTAGGATGAATGTGATGGCTTATAAGTTCAGAGTCAAAGGATCACAAAATAGGGCGAACATTACGTGAACCATCGCCTTTACCGTGTCTGCTGTATGAATCCACAAAGTCCTTCTTTGGTTCCTTGGACTTTTGAGAAGGAGGAATATGGTGGCCAATGAAATTGATTTTTTGAGAATGAGTGCCGATGCTGAAAATTGTGCACGAACTCAGATTTATAGGCATGGATTGCCCTGTGCACTTTGGATTCTTTGGGGAACAGTGTTTGCCAATAATGGTGATTCTGTCCTGTAGAGAGACCATGGCAATCACTGAATGGGAATCTCAGCGATAGTGGATGCTAAGTCACCTGCTTTCTTTGGACAATGTATGCCTTAGGACCCATGGTGGCTTTCTTTAACATCTTTGACAACTTGAGGTGTGGACCGATGTGGAAAAAGTCTCGAGATAGTTGACAATCCGAGGTGTTGAATTTGCTTGCGGTTTAGATAAGTATATGGAAAATGCATCAATTCTTGTGTGATGTCCAGGCGATAATTACCATCTTGGATTATCATGCCAAGAAATTCAATGGATGTCACCCGCTGTGACTTTTCTCCGATATCATGACTCCATGATTCCACTATTGAGGCGATCGAGGAGTCTCTGGTGTGAATTATGATCCTTGGAAAATAACAAATATCATCAATGTAGATAAGGCGTTTTCGAGGATAGGTTGGAAAATCTTGACCATAGCCTTTTGAAAAAGATGGTGCTTTTTAAGCCAAGAACAACATGCCGATAGTGGGCATTGAATCTGAAGTATTCGGTGTTGCTGGAGAAGAGTGAAGTTGTCTCAAAGGTGTGTTGTTTGGTAGGTTGGTGTTTGTGGTGGTGGAGTTGTAGTCTCAGCTGGAGTAAAATCTGGTTCATCATCTGATGAAGGATCAGGTGGAGGTTTACAGGAACCTCGCTTTGTATTCTTCTTTTTACTCATGCGCCATGGAAGTGATCGTGTCTTGATTCATCATCATCAGCATGGGCCTGGGATCACACGTAAAACACATCCCATGAAATGGCCTTGCACTTGCTAGGGTCAGGATAGCCATTAGCGGTGGCTGTGGATGGAAGCTTTTCTTGATGTGAACAAAGCAGATATCATTGATGTATGAAAAGGAAGTTGGAGGAGACTTTGAGGTTGAAAGGTCATCGGACAGATGCATTTCTTTCATATTGGGCTTAAATCGGATTGGTTGGGAATTCGATAGAATTTCTAGTTGAAATTAGAATCGGCTTGGGAAGTTCACTTTTGGATCATTTAGGGATCGGACAATGGTTGGTATGGTCTCGTTGTCGGCTAAGATCATGAGTATCGGAGGTGTCGGAGTTGGAAGGTCAAGAATGGTTTTGAAGTCTATAAACCATTTGGTGATGTAAAGTAGCCATTTTGAGGTGACCACTTTCAGCATTGGATCTGGATTTGGACTTTCAGGTTTTGAAAGGTTCGGATCTTGGGATAGTTGAGTTTGGGTAAAGGTGAAGTACATTACTGCATGAAGGGTTGTAAACATTACTATGTTGGTACTCTTTGAATCTAGTATCCATGAGGCCATTCTTAGTGGCCGTGACCTTCACGGCGTTAAGATCGTACTCCTCGGGGTGAGGTGAGTATAACCTTCACGTTTCCAATTGGTGATTAGCTCATCACGAATTTCAGGTTTATCGCTCGCGAGTTACTTGCAAGCGCTGATCTAATCGGAAGGCTACTCTTTGGGAGAAGGATAGAAGTCTGTGAGCGGATGATCTAATTACAATTAGAGCGGTGGTAGGTTTGTAGGGACTAATAAGAGGTAGGAAGACTCAAAAATTTATGCAGTGAACATAAGAATATTCAAGGTTTTATTGGATGGTGTTTTGTACAAGACTGAGTAAGGATAAAGGTGAGGATATGGAGACCATGGAGACTCGGTCTCTAAGCTTGAGTTTGAACTCGAACACATGAGTGTAAAAGTATATTCTTCTCCTTGGATCACAAATCTTCTATCATATACACTCTCTTCACGAGGTGTATTCCTTTGTTATCATATAAGACAAATGCCATTATCGATTTGGTATCGAGCTAACGATTTGTTCGATTGCACGCATCTTCCCTTGGTATATGATAAGATTTGTGATCTGAAGAAGAATGAAGATATCTTTCTATGGTTCGATTCAAACTCTCTGAAATGATCTCATATCCTCCTTTGTCCTTCAAGGTCTTGTCAACTATCGATAAAATAGAAACCTTGTTGAATATTCACATGTTCGACTGCATATTCTACTCCCTCTTTGTCCTGGACTCTCGTTCTCGTAGATCCATCCGTTATTGTCACGGGCGTCTGCTAAGGTATGGTCTTCAGTCGGTGTGCTTTGCAGAAACTCATGTGAGCTAATCGCATTGAAGCGTGAAGGTTATACTCACTCACCTCAGACGTGATCTTGGCGGCTTGCGACTGCGGTTCGCTAACGGATACTAGATTGAGTACCAACATGTTGATTTCTGACAACTACGCGGCGTGCTAGATTCGACTATCCCGATAGAACCTTCACCTTAATCAAATCAGATCAAACTTCAGAATGGAGCGGTAATGTAAGCCGTGTCGAACAAATCGTTAGGCTCGATACCTGAGATACCAATAGATCATGGAACACCCTACGATCAAGCCGGATCCACTTTCATCGGTCAACTCACGGAGATCCCGGTAGTCACAGGCATTGTTATACGGGCAATGACGACAAATCGTCCTTAGAATAGGTCGGGTTTCCAATAATATACCCAACACACGGAAATCATAGCAGTACCAAGATACAATAGATCATGGAACACCCGCTTGTCTGATACAGATCCACTAACTCATGAAAGTCGGTGAACTCACGGAGATCCAGTAGTGAGCATTGGTATACGAGCAATGCGAACAAATCGTCCTTAGGGCAATAGCCGCGTGCTCGGGTTTCAATATACCCAACACCAGAAATCATAGCACACCAACCCTTTTCTTAGCCACTCCGGGCATCTCTTGAATTCAGTGTCTTCGACTCTCTCGTGTTTAGTATAGAAACAGCAATGGTATAATAAGTATACCACTGGTACAACAGAGGTTTCGATACAAGATCCTACAAAGGCGAGCATACTTGTCACTGAGCCAGGATAATGAAGTATTCAAGTCGATCAGATCCTTATTGGAAGAATAGAAAGAAGATATTTAGCCTCATTTGATAACAAGTTTTTAAGGATCATGATTCACAGAGACTCGATCGGTTCACATGGGAATCACATGGAGTCATGATTCGAGAAAAAGTCACAGTGGGCGGATATCCATTGAATTTCTTGGCATGATAATCCAAGATGGTAATTATCGTCCTGGACCCCAGCAGAATTGATGCATTTTCCAGATACTTATCTAAACCGCAAGCAAATTGACAATTCCTGATTGTCAACTATCTCAAGACTTTGTTCCACACATTACGGTCCACTTTTCGAAGTTGTCAAAGATGCTAAAAGCAGCCATTTGGGTCTGGCGACTTGTTGTCCGTGACTCAGCGGTGACTCGGTCCTATGTGAGACTTCCATCCAGTGGTTGCCATGGTTTCTCTCTGGTCATCATTATTGGCAAACACTCTTCCCAAAGGATCTGCACATAGGCATTCCATGCCTATAAATGAGTTTACTGATATTGATCGGCCTCATAATCAATTTCTCATTTGGCGCTTCACCATATTCCTTCTCCTCAAGATGAGTCCCAGGAACCAACAAGTAGAATTTTTTAGTCTCATGGCCTTCATTTATTGGCTTCCAGATGGCCTTCAGGAATTAATCTTTTAGAAGGTTATAGATCACAAGCATGGTTCAGAGGTTCAAAAGCCATCTTTTGACATACGTTTATGGTCATGATAACAAAATTGCAACTCGAATGAGTTATGCCAGACCATTGTTCCACTTTGAATCCGGACCAAATGCGGTAATTTTAAACAGACTACTTTTCATAACGTGGTTGATGAGCATACTAGTTGAGACATCATGTCATTTGACATCACCCCACTTATTATGTTTTGGTCTGGTTAAACTATGCTAATAGTTTTAATTATCAAGTCGATCTGTGATCCTTATTGGAAGAATAGAAAGAAGAAGTGTTTAGCCACTCATCTTTGATAATTAAAACTCTTATTGAAGGGAGATTTCAAGATCTATTAATTGAAGAAAGCTTGATTTACAACGAGAGGAAGGTTGCCTTTTATAGACGAAGCCTTTACCTAAAGTGGGAAAGGACCCCCACTATTAAGAGCCATTCTCGCCGTAACCGGCAAGCCTTTACGACCATGAAGCGTTAAGATCATACGTACTCCCCCGAGGTGGAGGTGAGTATAACCTTCACGTTTCCAATTGGTGATTAGCTCATCTGGAATTTCAAGGGTTACATACTGCTCTGCTTGAGTTGCTTGCAATGCACACTGATCAAGTCTGGAAGACTGTACATACTCTTTAGGAGAAGGACGGCTAGAAGTAACAATAAAACGGATAGATCTAATTACAGAATTAGAACGGTGGTAGAGTTTGTAGGGACTAATAAGAGGTAGGGAAGACTCAGAAATTTGTACAAAGTCTGGAACATAGGAATATTCAACAAGGTTTTCTATTTTATTGGATAGGTGTTTAGTACAAGACCTAGGTAGGTATAAAGGTGAGGATATGGAGACCGAAGTCTCTAAAGCTTGAGAGTTTGAACTCGAACACATGAGTATCAAAATATCTTTCTATTAACATCTATCATATTCTCTTGTGAGGCGGCGTGACTATTTGTTCGATCAAGCAATCGTACCAACTAAGATATCAGAGTTAGTGGTATCAGAGTTACCAATCGAAAAAATCGTTTGGTATCAGAGTTATGATTGGTATCAGACCAATCATATACCACCTGCTAATGGTTACCTCAGGTGGGGAAAAGTTAGATTTTGACTGGGTGTTTGGAAATAAGAGTAGTTTTCCATCAGCTGCTTTAAAGTAATCCTCATGGTGTGTCCAAAGATCAGCTGGGCGAACAAATGGGTTTAACATACTCTTTTGGCCGATCAATAAAACTATGGGGAAGAGGTTTATAATATTTGGATGGAAGGATTTGAAGTCCAACGAAAGGTATAGAAATCTTGAGTTCAAGAGTCTGGATAGTGTGGATAGTGTGGATATTGACTGATTCTTTTGTTTACGCATGCTGTAGAATCGAGTTGATTGCTCTAAGAAGTGTGACTCAATTTCATCATGACTCAATTACAGATTGCTCTGAATCATCAGGTTCAAATTGCGAGCAGGTCGGTTAGGACAATTTTTTTGCAAAGTGACCTTTTTTCTTGCAAATGAAGCATCTGCTGTCCTTGTTCTTAGAGAAATAGGATGGGTTCTTTTGATGAAAAAATCGAAAAGGTTTAGATCTGCGGCTTGTGTTTCTTATAGGGTTTGAAAGGAAAGAACTTGAAATGACGTTTCTTTTTAGAAGTAGAAAGACAATCTTTATCATCTTTGCATTTGATTTTCACATCGGGTCTTTTACAGGCTGTTTTAAATGGTTGGCGGTTCTCAATGAGTCTTTGAAAAATTCTTTTTGTTCAAACAGTCTTTTAAGACTGCTGACTGCAAGCTGATAAATCTTTCCAAGAGAAAGATTTGCTATGTTAAGCTTGTGAGTATGAACTTGTCTCTAAATTTAATTTAAGTTCTTTAGGAAGAAAAATGAATACATGCTTGAGGTTGGATCATTAAAGCCATTGAGCTTGTAATTACAACCTTGACATTACAACCTAGAGCTTGTAATGGAGTCAAGATCCTATATTCCAAGAGCAACATTTCATCTGAAGTCTTTTCTGCAAGTTCATTGGGTGCGGGGTTCTCCAATTGCTCATAGATATGATTAGAACAATTGAAACTTGATTGGATATATTGTAAATGCATGTATTGTCCAAGCATTTCAAATCTAAGAAGAACAATGAAATTGAATTCACGTAAAAGATGCAATAGCAGTTTCATGGACATCAATCAAGTAAATTCTTGGAATCTATTATTCCACTTGATTTTGGGAGTATCATCAAAGGTGAACCAAGGACCGTTGGAAGGTTTAAAGTAGGGGGCTCCTGTGATGAAATGGATTCAGGATTTTCTTATTCTTCAACAACAAATGGTTCGATGGTTTCGATTGGACGAAAATGGAGGATCTACAGGGAGTAGCCATGAGTTTAGTTACATCTGCATATTAGAATCATCTATGGAAATTCCTTTAGTTGATTGAGAGTCAAAGTGATATCTTGAAATGTCGGATTCGGTAAAAGCTCATGGGAAATTATCTGTGAGGACAATTGTTGCATGGCTTATCTTTGTGGTTTGGTTTGAAAAGGTTTGTGAGGAAGAGGTTCAAAGGTTTTGAAGGTGTAGGTGTTTTGTAGTTTTTAGAAGGCTTTTTCTGGAAAGTGTATGGGTCATGCCAAAAAGCCAGTTATAGTCTACAAGTTTCTATGGAGTGTAGAAAGACTAATATGTCCCAATGATAGAAGGATAAAATGATGAGAACTATAAAGAGAATACCATTAAAGCTTTAAGTGACCCTTTGCACATTCATGAAGGCCCAATTACAAGAGCTAGAGCAAAAACAAGCAGCTGTGGATTAATTGAGAAAATATGGATTGAAACTGCAATTCAAGATGCAAGACATCATGAATTGGGCGTGAAGAGAAGTCAAGGCATTGTGGGCATTATTCAAGCTATTGGGCAGCCAAATACACAATTCGGATCAAATGCAAAAACGTCAAATTCGGAATAAAACTGGTATTGATTGAGATGGAATTAATGTGCAAGCTATATACCGTTGGAAGATAATTAAGTTAGCTTTCCAAAGAATTTTACAGAGTTAGAGTTAGAGTTCTCTAGAAGGAGTTATGACCAATTCATTACAGCATGTTCAGACTTGGGATTTTCAACGACTCCTTTGTTTTTCAACTTCATTTGTTGTTTTGTTTCAAGTTTGTCAATGTGTAAGGTAAGTCTACTATCAATGATGGTGAGCTAACATTAAGTTTGTCAATGATAGCATTAATTATGGTAGGCTAGTATTAAGTTTGTCAATGATAGCATTAATTATGGTGGGTTGGTGAAGACTTTTGAAGCATACTTTGAGAAACTTATACTTGGAGGGTTGTTCCAATGTTTTCATTTGTATTTTTTGGATTTTGGGTCTCTATTGGTCTATTTAAACTCAGCAACCTTGCTATGTAAGACAATTAGAGATTAATGTTATTTGAATTTGAAACAATTATTCTTTCTTTGGTTCTTTTGAGAACTAGTGAACTTATCAAGAATTTGCATTCTTGTGGTGTTCCAAATCTAGACTTATCACTCACCTTCTCATCTACTTCTTGAGTGTCGCGTCAATATCATTCTCTATACCTTTGGTTCGTGTTTTCAAATTAAGTGTGAGTTTCAAAGTTTCAATGTGGGATTCACATCATTTGGTATCAGAGCTAGTTTTTAATCAGGTTTGAATGTCTTATTTGTTTTGATTATCAAAAAAAAAAAAAAAAAATAACCGTACAGAAAAAAAAAAAAAAAAGATTACAAAAGGATTCAAGTATTCCTACTTTCATCAAATTGAACTTTAGTTATTCATTGTCCTTGACATTGTTTACACACAATATCAATTGTGTTCCTTTGCTTGCTTGCTTTCCTTTCTTCAATTTCCTTTTTGTTCTTTGTGTCCTCTTAATTTCTTTTCTTTGTTAGTGTGCTGGATTATCATATTTGGTGTGCTACTTGTTTGTTTTTCTTGATTTTGTTTATTTAGTTCAATAGAGGGAAAAAGCCAATTTGTGTGTTAAACACGTGAGGGAGTGTTGTGAGGTCTTTTTGCTAACATTCTTTTCAGATCACAAAATATGTCAAAAGAACAAGAAGCTATAGACCAATCAATCATGCTCAAAGCCATGCAGCAACAATTTGGTATGAATCTGATGTTTGGAGAGATCCGTGACCAATTGGAAAGGCAAGACACTGCCATAGCCAATCTACAAAGGGGGCAACAACCAATAGCTCCTAATGTAAGAGATCATCAAGGGCGTGCTGCCATGGGAGATCAAGATGGTGATGACCTAAGTAATTTTGATGACCAGGCCACCGTTGACATGCGTGAAAACATATAGATCGTGATTTGGGGAGTATCAAACTGAAAATTCCTTCTTTTCAAGGTAAAAATGATCCGGAAGCTTATTTGGAGTGGGAAAAAAAGGTGGAGCTAGTATTTGATTGCCATAACTACTCTGAGGAGAAAAAGGTAAAACTAGCTGCTGTTGAATTTACTGATTATGCTATTATTTGGTGGGATCAACTTGTTTTGAGTAGGAAAAGAAACCGTGAAAGGCCTATAAACACTTGGGAGGAGATGAAGGCCATCATGAGGAGGAGATTTTTTCCTAGTCATTATTATAGGGAGCTGCACCAAAGGCTTCAAAGTCTTACACAAGGCTCCAGAAGTGTCGAAGACTACCACAAGGAGATGGAAATAATCATGATTCGAGCCAACATTGAAGAAGAGCGAGAGGCCACTATGGCCAGATTTTTACATGGTTTAAATCAAGATATTGCTAATGTGGTTGACTTGCAGCATTATGTTGAATTGGAAGACATGGTTCACATGGCCATGAAAGTGGAACGACAACTGAAAAAGAAAGGTTCCACTAGAACCAATTTGGGTTCATCTTCCTCATGGAAGTCAAAATGGAGCAAAGACGAAAAGGCTGATTCAAAGCCTAAGATTGAGGCAATCAAGGATCATAAAGAGGGAGGCAACCAAAACAAAGGTAAATCTGATTCCCAACACTCTAGAAATAAAGATATTAAGTGTTTTAAATGTTTGGGGACAGGTCATATTGCTTCTCAATGCCCAAATAAGAGAGCAATGATCTTGAGGGATGATGGCGATGTTGAAACCGAGAGTGAATCAGATGATGATCCTATGCCACCTTTGGAGGATGCTAATGATGGTGTAGAGTGTCCCGTTGATGGTAAATTGATGGTTGCTAGGCGTGCTCTCAACATGCAAGTAAAAGAGGATGCGGAGGTACAACGTGATAACATATTTCATACTAGATGCCACATCAAAGATAAGGTATGTAGTATGATAATTGATGGTGGAAGTTGTACTAATGTAGCTAGCACTAGTTTAGTTGAAAAATTGAATTTGAAAACCTTGAAACATCCTAGGCCATATAAGTTACAATGGCTCAATGATTGTGGGGAGGTTAAAGTAAATAAACAAGTGCTGGTTTCATTCTCTATTGGGAGATATAAGGATGAGGTTGTATGCGATGTAGTACCCATGCATGCTGGACACATTCTTTTGGGGCGACCTTGGCAATACGATAGGCGAGTGACACATGATGGTTACTTAAATAGATAGTCTTTTGTAATGAATAAAAGGCAAATCACTCTTGTACCTTTAACACCTAGGCAAGTGTATGAGGATCAAATGACAATACAAAAAGAGAGTGATAGAAAAAAAGAAAATGAGAGCACAAAAGAAAGAGAAATTGGGAGAAAAGCAAATGGAAAGATAGAAATAAATATTGCGGAGAGAAAAGAGAGGCAACAAGTGAATTTGTTTGCAAAAGAGAGTGAGGCTAAGAGGGCTTTCTTTTCAAAACAGCCTATCATTGTACTTTTGTGCAAAGAGGCTTGTTTACATACTAATGAGCTTAACTCTTTTTTGCCTAGTGTTATTGTGACTCTTTTGCAGGACTTTGATGATGTATTTCCAAATGAAGTCCCTAATGGTTTGCCACCTATTAGGGGAATTGAGCATGAAATAGACTTCGTCTCTGGAGCTACTATTCCTAATAGACCCGCTTATAGAAGTAACCCCGAGGAGACAAAGGAGCTTCAAAGGCAGGTTGAAGAACTCTTGGCAAAGGGATATGTGAGGGAGAGCTTGAGTCCATGTGCAGTACCAATTCTACTAGTGCCCAAAAAGGATGGAACATGGAGGATGTGTGTTGATTGTCGTGCAATTAATAAAATCACTGTAAAGTATCGACATCCTATTCCTAGACTTGATGACATCCTTGATGAATTGCATGGTTCTTGTGTGTTTAGCAAAATAGATCTTAAAAGTGGATATCATCAAATTAGGATTAGAGAGGGAGATGGGTGGAAAACTGCTTTTAAAACAAAATATGGTTTATATGAGTGGTTAGTAATGCCATTTGGATTATCTAATGCACCCAGCACTTTTATGAGGTTAATGAACCATGTTTTGCATGCTTTTATTGGTAAGTTTGTAGTTAAGTCCAGAAGAACACATTGAGCATTTGCAAAGTGTATTGATTGTTTTAAGGAAGGAAAAGTTGTATGCTAATTTGAAGAAGTGTGCTTTTTGTACAAATCAGATTGTTTTTCTTGGTTATGTTGTAAGTGCTAAAGGAATTGAGGTTGATAAATAGAAGTTAAAGGCCATTAAGGAATGGCCTACACCTAAAAGCGTAAGTGAGGTAAGAAGTTTCCATGGTTTGGCTAGTTTTTATAGAAGATTTGTGAAAGATTTTAGCACCCTTGCTGCACCTTTAACTGAAATTGTTAAGAAACACGTGGGATTTAAGTGGGGTAGTGAACAAGAAAGGGCATTTAATTTAATCAAGGAGAAATTGGTTTCTGCACCACTACTTGCTTTACCCGATTTTGATCAAACTTTTGAAATTGAGTGTGATGCCTCAGGTGTAGCTATTGGAGCTGTTTTGATGCAAGAGGGGCGTCCAATTGCCTATTTTAGTGAGAAATTGAGTAGAGCAGCCCTAAACTATCCTACTTATGACAAGGAGATGTATGCATTGGTGAGAGCATTGGCAACTTGGCAACATTATCTTCTACCTAAAGAGTTTGTCATACACACTGATCATGAGTCCTTGAAGCATTTGAAAGGGCAAGGTAAGTTGCATAAGAGACATGCCAAATGGGTTGAATTTATTGAGCCATTTCCTTATGTGATCAAATACAAACAAGGTAAGGAGAATGTGGTGGCTGATGCATTATCGAGAAGGTATGCACTTATCTCTACATTAAATGCAAAGTTGTTAGGATTTGAGCACATTAAAGAATTATATGTTAATGATCTTGATTTTGCTAATGCTAATGCTTGTGAGAAAGTTGCATTTGGAAAGTTCTATAGGCATGATGGGTTCTTATTTAGAGAAAATAAATTGTGTGTGCCTTATAGTTCTTTGCGTGAATTGCTTGTGCATGAAGCTCATGGGGGAGGTTTAATGGGACATTTTGGCATTGCAAAGACTTTAGATCTTTTAAAGAACATATGAAGCGTGATGTTGAAAGAATATGTCAGAAGTGTATCAATTGTAAACATGCTAAGTCTTGTGTTTTACCCCATTGATTGTATAACCATTTTCCCATACCTAGCGATACTTGGGTTGATATTTCTTTGGACTTTGTTTTGGGTTTACCCAGGTCAAAAGGGGGAAAGGATTCTGTTTTTGTTATTGTTGAGATGGTGCAAGAAGCGATGATGCAACAAACATAGCTAATTTGTTTTCAAGGAAATAGTCAGATTGCATGGAGTACCAAGGCATAGTTTCAAATCGAGATGCTAAGTTCTTGAGCCACTTTTGGAAAACTTTGTAGGGGTAAGTTGGGTACTAAACTTTGTTTCTACTACTTGTCATCCACAAAATAGAACTTTGTCCACTATGTTGCGTGCCATTATTCAAAAGAATTTGAAAACTTGGGAAGAATGTTTGCCACATGTTGAATTTGCTTACAATAGAACTGTCCATTCAGCTACTAAATTTTCACCATTTGAGATTGTATATGGTTTTAATCCATTAACTCATTTGGATTTATTGCCATTACCTATTGATGAGAGTGCTAGTTTGGATGGTAAAAAGAAAGCTGAATTTGTTAAGCAATTGCATGAGAAAGTGCTGCACAACATAGAAAATAGGACTGAACAATATGCTACTCAAGCCAACAAAGGACGTAAGCAAGTGGTTTTTCAGCCTGGAGATTGGGTTTGGGTGCATATGAGAAAGGAGAGATTCCCAGCACAAAGGCGTTCAAAGTTGCTTCCAAGGGGAGATGGTCCATTTCAAGTGGTTGCATGAATCAATGACAATGCCCACAAATTGGACCTTCCTGGTGAGTACAATGTGAGTGCTACTTTTAATGTTTCTGATCTTTCTCCTTTTGATGTAGGTGAAGATTCGAGGACGAATCCTTTTGAGGAGAGGGGGAATGATGAGAACTATCAAGAGAATATCATTAAAGCTTCAAGTGACCCTTTGCACATTCATGAAGGCCCAATTACAAGAGCTAGAGCCAAAAAAATGAAAGCTGTTTTAAATGGATTAATTGAGAAAATATGGATTGAAACTGCAATTTAAGATGCAAGACATCATGAATTGGTCTTGAAGAGAAGTCAAGGCATTGTGGGCATTATTCAAGCTATTGGGCAGCCAAATACACAATTCGGATCAAATGCAGAAAGGTCAAATTCGGAATAAAACTGGTGTTGATTGAGCTGGAATTAATGTGCAAGCTATATACCGTTGGAAAGATAATTAAGTTAGCTTTCCAAAGAATTTTACAGAGTTAGATTTTGAGTTCTCTAGAAGGAGTTATGACCAATTCATTGCAGCATGTTCAGACTTGGGATTTTCAACGACTCCTTTATTTTTCAACTTCATTTGTTGTTTTGTTTCAAGTTTGTCAATGTGTAAGGTAAGTCTACTATCAATGATGGTGGGCTAACATTAAGTTTGTCAATGATAGCATTAATTATGGTAGGCTAGCATTAAGTTTGTCAATGATAGCATTAATTATGGTGGGTTGGTGAAGACTTTTGAAGCATGCTTTGACAAACTTATACTTGGAGGGTTGTTCCAATGTTTTCATTTGTATTTTTCGGATTTTGGGTCTCTATTGGTCTATTTAAACTCAGCAACCTTGCTATGTAAGACAATTAGAGATTAATGTTATTTGAATTTGAAAGAATTATTCTTTCTTTGGTTCTTTTGAGAACTAGTGAACTTATCAAGAATTTGCATTCTTGTGGTGTTCCGAATCTAGACTTATATCACTCACCTTCTCATCTACTTCTTGAGTGTGGCGTCAATATCATTCTCTATACCTTTGGTTCGTGTTTTCTTAAGCATTGGGTCAAGGTTTTGTTTCTCTTAAATCTGTTTAGAACTTTCTTGGGAAGTTGAAACTTCAAATTAAGTGTGAGTTTCAAAGTTTCAATGTGGGATTCACATCAGAAACAAGAAGTGGTGTTGAAGGTGCAAAAAGGGATGGTTATTTCTCTAAATCTATCCGAGCTATCTCAGCTTTCAGTCTCCTGATTTCAGCTTCTTTTTTATCAAATTCTGGCCCTCAATACTATTCCTGGATCATAGTCCGGAGATCAGAATCAAGCTGTGGGATACGCTGCTGCATATTAAGATACATTTGTTGAAGCTGAGTTGAAATATTGTCAAGCGGAGTACGTGGCGTTGTTATACTAGAGTAACGACAATTAAAATTGTCCTTTGGACCAATACCCGAGTATAGGGAAAACCAGAGAAGAAACAATAGCACATACCACCCTAAACTCGAGCCACTCCTTGGGCATAACGATGAGTGAACAGTGTTTCTGATAACAAGTTTTGGTGTTTGGTATAAGGGAAAACAACAGACTTTCTGATACACAAGATCCTACAAGAGGCAAGTGTAGGGCATACTCGTCATTTGGGTATAACTTAATGGGACTTTCTGATACACAGGATCCTACAAGAGGTAAGTGTAGAGCATACTCATCATCAAGCCAGATAGAAGGTGAACTATTAAGCCGATCTGTGATCTTTATGAGAAGAATAGAAAGAGAAGAGTGTAGCCACTTATGTTTTAGAGAAAACTTCAAACTTAGATTAAAGCTTAAAAGAGTTCTGAGATACAATGAGGAGAAGGCGGCCTTTTATAGGCAAAGCCTTTGCCTAAAGTAGGACAGGACCCCTGCTATTACATGAAAGCAACATGCTTAAAGTCAACGAAAAAGACAAGGATTAGGACATGTCACCTAATCTTGACAAAAGCAACGAAAAAGCAAACCATTATTACAAAATGACAAAGAAGACTTTCAAACACAAAAGACAAACTACTTTATGACTTTTGTGACAAATAAAACAAACAACATTATTAAAGTGAAATAGTGCCTTCACTGGTGGAGGATTCAGTTTCATCCGGGTCTTGACCAAGATAGCTTTGCTGCTTTTTATAGATATGTGGTGGATGAGAACAGCCAGGAACAGTTGGCCAAGGACAATTTAGAGATTTTTGATGTAGGAGGTGATGATGGAGGATCTGGTTGAGCGGAGAATGCTGGATATGGAGTAGAGGATGATCCAGGGTCATTTGGGAAGATATGGGAGTGAAATCTTCATAGTCAGGCTTTTCTTCTTGAAGGATGATGCCTCTATTGGGAGGCTGGGAGTGTGAAGAGGGCGTAGGGACTATGAACATGTCATGTTTGGGTCCGGGAGAGGTATGGAGGATAGTGGGTTGGTCTGGAGGAATATGGTTAAGTTCCATGAGGAAGTTTTTTAGGGAGGCGTTAGTTTGGAAATCTTGCTCAAGGCAGGCGATATGAGGGACTGTGGTCTATTCATAAGTTTGATCCTGAGTCCAAAAAGCATTAGTCTAGGGATGCTGAAAACATGGACGATGGATCATAAAGACAGAGGTGAACTATTTTCCTTCTTGATCTGGAAGAGCCCTGAGGTGGTGTGTTTCAGCAATTTGTTGAGTGATCCGGATTATTAAGCCTGGAGAACTAGGTTTTAGGGCGAAGGAGATGTTTGTCTGGTAGCACTTTGTTCTTAAACTGCATGATCAATAAAGTCATGGCCAATAAGGTGGAATTCAAACTTTTGGATGCCATACTTTACTGCGAGGATTTCTTTGTATACCACGTGGTAGTGTTTTTCAGAATCTTTTAATTGACCACTGGCATGGGCACAGTAGAAATCTTTTCCGTCGAGAGTATTGCTCTCCACATCCTGTCTGTCTGAAGGATGCATTGTCCTGTGGACGGGATTCTCAGCTGTAGTGGTTGTTGAGTCATCTGCTTTAGTTGCTGGACAACTATTGTCTGCTCAGGTCCCCAAGGTGGGGCTGATTTCTTTAGCAGCTTTGACAATTGTGAGATGTGGACCGCAATGTGTGGGAAAAAGTCTCTGAGATAGTTGACAATCCCGAGAAATTGTTGAATTTGCTTGCGGGTTAGGTGAGAATCTGGAAAATGCATCAATTCTTGTGCAATGTGGGGTCTTGGATGGTAACAACCATGTTGAATTATCATGCCAAGAAAGTCAACAATTTGAAAGAACTGATTCAAGAGCTGTTGATGTGACTCATGATTGTTGGTGAACAGGAGGATGTCATCGATGTAGATGAGAGCATGATCAAGGATGGACTCGAATATTTTGACCATAGCCTTTTGGAAAATGGAAGGTGCCACTTTCAAACCAAATGGCATGACTGTCCATTGGTAGTGGGCATTGGGAATATAGTAGGCTGTTTTTAGTCTATCATCAGGATGGATACCGATTTGCCAGAATCCTGACTTAAGGTCAAATTTGAAAAATACCTTTGCATCCTAGAGATGAATGGATAGGGACTGGATTTTGGGCAAAGGAAACTTGTCATCTTTGAGAAAACAGTTGAATGGTTCATAGTCAATGACTAATCATTTCTTATCCAGAACTATTTCTGACCTTATTTCAACATAGAATGCTTGACAAGCACAATAAGGCCTTGGGCCATAAGCTACTGTCATTTAGCTTGGGCAAGTTTTAGATCTGAGGGTGTCATACCCGGATGTGTGGCTTTGGTAGGGTTGACATCTTCATTAAGCTTGAAAGGTAGCTTAACAAAGAACTAAGGATTTTTCCACAGAGGAAAATGATGGGTAAACTGAAGATGATTTTCAGGACAAAACGGAAGAAATTTAGTTTTGAAAGACTCATAGGAGGAAGGTGCATCAAAAATTGAATACAACCTTAAAGTATTAGTATAAGGTAAGAACCTTTGCTTATACTTAATACTTGTGGAGGAAACATTCAACTTTTTCATGAGTTGAAGAACATCAAAACCTATGAAGAACACAGTATGGGAAGAACTAGATAACAATGGGTTTTTTGGTGATTAGATCAGTGTTGAAAAATTCACCATCGGTTGTTTTGAAGTATTCAGTGTGGTGTTCCCGGTATTCTGGTAGTAAAATGGATGAGTTTAGCATACTGTGTTGTGCGCCAGCATCAATGAAACCTATGACAGAGATAGGCTTAAAAAATTTAGAAGAAAGGAGATTGATTTTTATGGATGGAAGAGGACCTTGGACAAGGTTGATTTGTTCATGTGGTGGATGGTAAGAATGTCCTAAGAATCAGAGTTTTCACTTTGTTCAGCTAGAATAAAGACGGTATTGTCATCACAAGATTCCTGTTCAGAAAATAGGGACTCAACATCATTATCCTCGGAGAGAGGAGACACTCGGTCAAGGTGTTGGAGTAACCTGGCTGACAGATGAAACACCGGGATTCTTACAGATGAAACACCGGGATTCTTTTTGTTGCCGGGTGTTAGATGTTTTCCTTCTGAAAAATGGGTTTTCTAGGCTTTGAAGAACGGTGTTTGGAAGACTTTTTAGGATGGGAGTATTTTTGGAAGTGAGACTTCTTTTGGTAAGACAATGACAGGTTTTTTCATCCTTGCATTTGATGGCAAGGTGTGGTTTTTTGCAGGCACTTTTGAAAGGTTCTCTGTGATCCATGAGATCTTTGAAAAACTCTTTTTATTCTGAGTTTATCAGCGAGGCGCAATTTGGTAAATCTTTCGAGATAGAGATCGAAATATCCGGTTGGTGGCGGTAGCATTCTGTCTGGTAAGATTTCTTTTGGAAGAGATGCCACAAAAACATGCTTGAGAGAGGCATCATTAAAGCCATTGAGTTTGTTGGGTTTTCAGTCGCCTGTAATGGAAGTCAAGATCTTTGATCTTTAAAACGACGCCGTCGATGATACTCTCATCTGGCGACTTCGCATGCGAGATGGATCTCCCAAAAATTGCTCATAGACAAGTCCTAAGACTTGAGGAATTGTAGCTTGGTACAGTTGCAGGTGTCTGTACTGATCAAGGCTTATAAACCAATCACGAAGAGAGCCTATGAATCTAGAGCAAAATTCCTTGAGAACGTTGTATGAGGTTGCTCCAAGTTTGAGCATTTGAACATCAGTCCAGGTGGAGAACTCTTGGAATCTTTGGAACCATTTGACTTTTGGAATATTATCAAATGTGAACCATAGCCCATTGGATGTTTTGGGACTTGGAGTAGGGTGTGTAGGAGGCATATTTGCAGGAGGAAGATCATCAAAATCTTCAACTGTGGGTGGTCCTCTAGTTGAATTAGGAGAAGGAGGAGGATTATTGGAACTAGTGGATGGTTGAGCCATAAGCATATCAGGAATTTTCACATAGTTTTCCTCTGAATCTGTTGCAGAGTAAGAGGCAACTGATTCTGTTGGTGACAAATACTCATCAGAAGATGAATTTGGCTCTAAGTTAGAAGGAGAACTATCTTTTGGAAGGATAAGACCAGAACAAACTTTTTCTGAATAGGGCTAATGCATGGGCTCTTTATCCTTTGGTGGTTGTTGAGGCGGTTCAGGAGGAGGCTGTGGAGAAGGAGTTTGAGCTGGTTTAGCAAGACGAGGCATTGGAAAAGAAGTTTGAGCTAGTTCAGCATAAGTGGTGTGTGTTTGGGGTTTTTGAGTGGGTCTCGAGGTAGATGGCTTATGTGATGGTCTTGGTTGTGGACTAGGTTGTCGGTGCGACAAGTGAGTCAGTCCAAAAAATTAAGCATAATTGAAAGGTTTTTTAAATGGTGAAGGACTGTAGAAAGGTTGGTAGGTATTGAAAGATGGAGCAGGTATGAGTAAAGTTCGTGTTGGTGCAAAAAGGGATGGTTGCTGATATTGTTTCTCGGTGATCCTTGCAAGTTCACACTAAGCTTCACGATTTGAACTCTTTTAGTTGAACTACGGTCCCGATAATTGTCTTTGGATCATGGGGTTAAAATCTGTTATTCCATCGGTATAATTACGTCAATATCTTATTGGTGAGTCGGACTTGTGCTTGTACATTATTCGGGCGTATTACGAACTCTGCATTTTGGGTTGTCGATAGAAAGGATAGGAGGCTAAATGGCATGTTGTCCATTGGTAGTGGGCATTAAGAATACATAAAATGTTTTCGATCTATCGTCGGGATGAATACCGATCTGCGAATCTAATTTAAGGTCAAATTTGGAAAATACCTTTGCATCTTGAAGATGGATAAGCAGGGACTAGATTTTGGGCAAAGAAAATTTATCGTCTTTGAGAAAGCAGTTGAGGGTTGATAGTCAATGACCAGTAAACCGAACTATTCGACCTTTTCCACATTGTGGTCCACCTCCGATTGTCAAAGATGCTAAAGAAATCAGCCCCAGGGACTGAAGCGGAACAACGGTGTCTAGCAATAGCGGATATTTCGGCAACCCTGAGAATCCGTCCAGGATAACGCATCCGGACGGATGCTAGTGGCAATCTTGGGGAGGCGATACTCCTCGAATGTTGAGAAAAGACATTCTTGTGCCCATGCTAGTGGTCAGTTCAAATATGCAGAAAAACACTACCACGTGGTGTACAAAGAAATCCTAGTAGTAAAGTATGTCATCTAAAAGTTTGAATTCCACCTGATTGGCCAAAACTTTATTGTCAGACTTGACAACTCATCCTAGACAAACATCTCCTTCGCCTTAAAACCTGGTTCTCCAGGCTTAATAATTTGGATCGCTCAACTAGTCTCACCTGGACCCTTTTTGAATGGTTCTCACCTCTCCCATAGTGGCACAGAAAGCTTCAACAAATTGCTGAGACACACCACCTCAGGGCTCTCCCAGATCAAGAAGGAAAACAGTTCACCTCTGTCTTCATCATTCATCGTCCTTATTTCCAACATCTCCAGACCAATGCTTTTTAGTCTCAAGACCAAACTTATGAATGGACATGATTCTCATTTGCACTGCCTTGAATAAGACTTCCACGAGGCACTGCTTAAAGACTTCTCATGGGAACTTAACCGTATTCCTCAAACCAACACTATCCTCATAAATCCCTTGGACGAAACATGATATGTTCATGGTACTATGCCTCTTCACATTCGACCTCGTGGAGGAATTATCCTCGAGGAAGAAAAGCGGATTACACTAACTTTCTCTTGAGACTCCCGAGATCCTTATGAAGACTTTACTCTATCCTCTCACTCCGTAATATGAACTGGATCTTATACCTCCATGTCCACGGATCCATATCCATTCGATCGGCGGATCCTCCTTCACTTCCTATATCAAAATCTCTAAATTGCCCTTGACCCTGTGTTCCTAGTTATTCTCATCCTCCACGTGTCTTCCAAAAGGAAAAATATCCTAGTCGAGACCCAGACGAAACAGACTCCTCAACCTCAGAAGGCACTATTTTACTTTACTAAAGTTGTTTGTCTTTTGTGCCTTAAAAGTCAGAAAGTAGTTTGTCTTTTATGTTTGAAAGTCTTCTTTGTCATTTTGTAGTAATGGTTTGCTTTTTCTTTGTTTTGTCAAGATTAGGTGACATGTCCTAATTTTTATCTTTTTCTTTGACTTTAAGCATGTTGCTTTCATGTAATAGTAGGGTTCATGTCCTGCTTTAGAGCATGGCTCTTGCCTATATAAGGCGGCCTTCTCCCTCTTGTAAATCATCTTCGGATGATCTTCAGAACTTGAAATAAAAGCTTGAAGTTTAACTTAAACATGAGTGGCTAAACTCTTCTCTTTCTATTCTTCTCCTAAAGATCACAGATCGAACAATAGTTCACTATATACGGCTTGATGACAAGTATCTCTTGTAAGATCCTATGTATCAGAAAGTCCCATTGAGTTATACCCAGATGATGAGTATGCTCTATAATTGCCTCTCGTAAGATCTTGTGTATTAGAAAGTCTGTTTGTTTTCCCTTATACCAAACACCAAAACCTGTTATCAGAAACATTGTTCACCTATCGTTATGCCCAAAGAGTGGATCCCGTTTAGGGTGGTATATGCTATGATTTCTTCTACGATTTTGGGTATCTGGTGGAAACCGGTATCAATTGGTCAAAGGACAATTTTAATTATCGTTACTACGGTATAACAACGCGTGCTTTCTGCGCCTCTTTGGATTACTAGACTTGGTTGAGGCCACTATTGATGGTCAGACCAGTCTGTCCTTTCTCGCCACAGATTCTGAGATCTGCCATGTCTGCTGAGGTAGCTATCATACCTGTACTGTAATGCTGTAACTTCATCTTCTTCAGAGTGGAGATGATGATTTCTGATCTCTTCCCTGAAATAGAGATCTGGTGTGGTTTGGACATCAGAAGATAAAGGACTGTCAGTGATATATGTGGGAGTAATGTCATATTCATTAGCTAGAGCTTGTTTAGCTGTAGTGGGCATTAGGAATACAGAAGGCTATTTTCGGTCTATCATCAGGATGAATACCGATCTGCCAGAATCCTGATTTAAGGTCAAATTTAGAAAATACCTTTGCATCTTGGAGATGGATAAACAGGGACTGGATTTTGGCCAAAGGAAATTTGTTGTCTTTGAGAAAACAGTTGAGGGGTTGATAGTCAATGACCAATCACTTCTTACCCCGAACTATTTCTGACCTTTTTTCAACCTAGAATGCTTGACAAGCCCAATCAGAATGAGTAGGCTCAATAAGGCCTTGGGCCATAAACTCTTGGCATTCGAATTTGAGATCCAAGGGTGTCATACCCGGATGTATGGCTTTAGTAGGGTTGACGTCTTCATTAAGCTTGAAGGGTAGCTTAACAAAGAACAGAGGTTTTTTCCACATAGGAAAAGGATGGGTAAACTGAAGATGATTTTCAGGACAAAATGGAAGGAATTTGGTTTGAAAGACTCATGGGAGGAAGGTGCATCGGAGATTGAGTATAACGCAGGTTTGATCTGGTAGGAATCGTTGCTTATACGAATACATGGAGGATATGCAACTTCTTGATAAGTGAAGAACATGAAAACCATGAGGAGGTCCTTGTGGGAAGAAAAGAACATGAGTTTAATCCGAAGAACACGGTTTGGGAAGAGCCCGGATACCAATGGGTTTTTTGATGATTAGATTAGTATGGAAAAATTCACCATCGGTTGCTTTGAAATATTCAGTGTGGTGTTCCCAGTACTCTGGTGGTAGAATGGATGGATTGAGCATACTGCGTTGTGCGCCAGTATCAATGAAACCTATGATAGAGATGAACTTGGCAAATTTGGATGGAAGGAGACTGATTTTTATGGATGGAAGAGGACTTTGGACAAGCTTGATTTGTTGTATATGGTTATATCCTCGGAATCAGAGTTTTCACTCTGTTCAACCAGAATGAAGACCGTACTGTCATCAAAAGATTCCTATTATGAAAACAGGGATTCAACATCATCATCCTCAGAGAGAGGAAAGACTCGGTCAAGGTGTTGGAGTAACCTGGCTGACTTGGCTAGATTGTTAGGGCATGATTTGGCAAAATGGCCCTTTTTTCTTACAAATGAAACACTGGGATTCTTTTCTGTTGCCGGGTGTTGGATGTTTTCTTTCTAAAAAACTAGAAGAGTATTTAAGAATGGAGTATTTCTGGAAGTGGGACTTCTTTTTGGTAGGACAATGACAGGTTTGGCAAGGTGAGGCTTTTTCCAGGCACTTTTTCCAGGAACAAAAACTTTTTTTGTTCACAGAGTTTATCTAAGCAGAGATTGCGTTGGTAAATCTTTCCGGAGAGCTCGAAATATCGGTCGACGAGCATGAAGTTGGCGTTGCAATTCTGGTAAGATTTCTTTGGGAAGAGATGCCACAAAGACATGCTTGAGAGATGCATCATTGAAACCATTCAACTTGTAGTACAGGGCTGTTATTCACCTGTAATGGAAGTCAAGATCTTTGATCTTTAAAGAACAGCACTTCATCTGATGGTACTCTCGTCTAGCAGCTTCATGTGCTAGTGTTGGTTCTCCCAAGAACTGCTTATAGACTTGAGCAATTGTAGCTTGGTACAATTGCAGCTGTCTGTATTGATCCAGGCTTATGAACTAATCATGAAGAGAGCCTATGAATCTATAGCAAAATTATTTGAGAACATTGTATGAGGTTGTTCCTAGTTTGAGCATCGAACATCGGTCAGTGAGAATTCTTGGAATCTTTGGAACTATTTGACTTTTGGAATGTCATCAAATGTGAACGATGGCCTATTGGATGCTTTGGGACTTGGATTAGAGTGTGCAGGAGGTGCATCTGTAGGAGGTAGATCATCAAAATCTTCAACTATGGGTGGTCCCCTAGTTGAATTAGGAGGAGGATTATTGGAATGAGTGGATGGCTGAGCCATAAGCATATCAGAGATATCCACACAATTTACCTCTGAATCTATTGCAGAGTAGGAGGCAGAATCAGTTGCCTCATTAGAAAATGAATTTGGTTCTGAATCAGAAGGAGAGCTATCTTCTGGAAGAATAAGACTAGAACGAACTTTTTCTGAATAGAGCTGATACATGCGCTCTTTATTGTTGAGGAGGTTCAGCATATGTGGTGTGAGTTTGGGGTTTTTAAGTGGGTGCAAAGTAGATGGTCTCGGGGTGGATGGTTTAGGCATTGGTTGGGTTGTCGATGCTCAGGTGAGTCGATCATCGAAAGGATAGGTGGAAGGGTAGAAAGGTTGGTAGGTATTGAAGGACGGAGTAGCACGAGTGAGTTTGAGTTGGGCGAAAGAGATGGTTGCTGATGTTGCTTCTCAGCATCAATCCTTGGAAGTTTAGATTTAAGCTGATCTTAGCTTTTTTTTGTTCGAACTCTGGTCCCCAATAATTGTGCGGGATCATAGCACGAAGCTCTGTGTCTAATCTAACAATTTGCTCATGGAGGTTACGATACAGCTGTTACGTCTGAGCTGTAATCGCATCAACCTTCTTATTGGTAGTTTGGACTTGTGCTTGAACATTGTCGAGCCAGTGTCGAGATTCGGGGTATTACGTATCTTTGGCATTTGGGTTTTGATTAAACAACGCTTCATCTTCTTTAGTTCCTCGATAGAAAGAACAAGAAATTTGGATAAATGGTTTGGAAATCACTTTGGATTGTGGATCTGTCTGTTTTTCCAAGGGAGGAAACTAGTTATGGTAAGAGCTAGACGAAAACATCATATAGGACTATGGAGAGGTTTGAGACAGAAGTGAGTTGTCGACTTCTTGTCTACAGGTTGTGGGTATGGTAACTTGAGGTGTGAAAACAACAAGAGATGTTGTCTCAACCAGCCATGGAGTAAAATCGGGTTCATCATCTGGTGGGAGATTAGATGGAGGTTTACAACTGCCTTGTTTTGAGCTTTTCTTTTTTCGGCGCCTACGTCGGTGGTGGACGACTTCCCAGTCATCATCTGACTCATCATCATCCTGGCAAGGACAGCCTGGATCACACATTTGAAAGCCTGGAACATCCCAAATGAAATGGCCTTGTACCTTGTCTGGGTACACTTGATAGCCTTTAGAAGAGAAACTGTGGATGAGAATATCTTAACTTGTCTTTGTCTGAGCGGTGATGATCATGGCGATGTATGAAAAGAAGTTCTGGGTGGTTGACTATACCATCTGGCCTTTTTTCAAACTGGGCTTCAGAGGTTTGAACAGGTTGGGAATTTTGGTGGAACTTTTCCATGAACTTGAAAAGTTCATAATTTTTGATCTGTTAAGGATCTACGGACAATGTTGGCGGTGCACTTATAACAAGCGTAGATCCACGGCTCGGTAGATATGGGATCTAATCTTCTTTATTACATATGAAACATGATGTTTAAAGAATATGTGAGAAGTGTATAAACGTAAACATGCTAAGTCTAGAGTTTTATCCATGGATTGTATAACCGCTTTACCCATCCTAGCAGAACCTTGGGTTGATATTTCAATGGACTTTGTTTTAGGTTTACCTAGGTCAAAAATGGGAAAGGATTACATTTTCGTTATTGTTGATAGGTTTTCAAAGATGGCACATTTCGTTCCATGTCACCCGATGATGCAACAAACATGGCTAATTTGTTTTCAAGGAAATAGTCAGTTGCATGGAGTACCGGGCGTAGTTTGGATCGAGATGCTAAGTTCTTGAGCCACTTTTGTTTCTACTGCTTGTCGATTTCTTGGTGGTGTTGGGCATATTGGTGGAAACCCGAGCATCACGGGCTATTATTGGCCTAAGGACGATTTGTTAGTCATTGCTCTGGTATAACAATGCCGTACTCATTCTTTGGATCATTGTGTGAGTTCCGTGACTTTACATGAGTTAGTGGATCCACGGCTTGGTATCAGTATGTTATGGGTGTTCCATGACCTATTAATATCTCAGTTGGCATCAGAGCCTATTGAGTTGTGAAGTTTTGATACCTCAGTTGGTATCAGAGCCTAACGATTTGTTCGATTGGCTATTAAGCGGTTCTGCCCTCACGAAGAGAGTGGTATATGATAGAAGATTAGTGATGCGAAGAAGAAGAATAGAAGATACTTTTATACTTATGGATTCGAGTTCAAACTCTCGACTTTAGAGGCGGGATCTCTGGGTCTCCGTATCCTGCTTTATCACTAGCTGGGTCTTACAAAACACATCGATAAAATAGAAAACCTTGTTGAATATTCCTGTTCGGACTACTGTCTGCAAATTTACGAGTCTTATACCTCTTATTAGTCCTACGGACTTTACCACCGTTCTAATTATGTAATTAGATCTGTCCGTTCTATTGTCACTTCTAGGCGTCCTTCTCACGAAGGTATGTACAGTCTTGGGACTTGATCGGTGTGCTTTGCAAGCAAAGCGAGCAATATGTAACCGCGAAATTCCGTATGAGCTAATCACCGATTGGAAGCGTGAAGGTTATACTCACCTCCACTTTCGAGTCGTATGATCTTAAGCGTCATGGTCGTAAAGGCTTGCGGTTCACGGCAGAATGGCTCTTATGGATCTGAGATTGAAGAGTACCAACATGCTTTGTTATTAGTGCGTGCACTGACCCCGTGCGGCGGTGTGCCTTACCCTGCGAACTTGACTATCCGCGTCTTGACCTGCCGCTCCGCGGATACCCTCGTGGTCTTGGCGACAATGAAACCATACCAAGCCATTGTCCGAATCCCCAAACGGATCAAAGCGAACTTCTCAAGTTGATGCGTTAGAATGGCTCTCAGTATGAAATTCCATCGAAATTCAACCAATCCGGACTTGAAGCCCGTTATGAAAAAGGCCGGTGATGCTTGTCAGGATGACGCACAACCCCAGTCGACCTCCAGAACCTCCTTTTCATTTTTGCTATGATATCGGTATTCCGCGACCTGAAAACTTCCATCCAGGTTACAATGGCTATCCATGTACCTAGCAGGTGAGGCCATTTCGTATGGGATATTCTAGGTTCTCACATGTGTGATCCATTTGTCCATGCGGGAACCTCGCTTTGTATTCCTGGCCGCGGGGTAAAAGAAGAATACAAAGCGAGGTTCTGAACCTCACGATCGCCCGTGGATGATGAACGATTTTACTCGGTGAGACTACTGACCCGCTGTTCTATCCTCCCAGTCTCGATACCTCAGCACATGGGTATGAGTTAACAACCAACACATCTCGAACCTCTGTTGACTGTTTCAGTTGGATCTGGATTCTTGTAAAGTCGGTTCCTTCCTTGGGAAAGCAAACGGATCCACAATCTAAAGTGGTTTCAAACCGTATATCCAATACCACATGCTCTCCTGCAGGGCGGTTTGAGGAACCAAAGCGATGCTGAGCAAGTGCGTGGCGGCAAACCAGAATGCAGGCCGAATGTAATCCTGGAATCTCTTGACACCAAGATGGAAAATGTTCAAGCACAAGTCCAGACGACTCATAAGAATGTTGATGCCATTTCTACAAGAATGGATCAGTTATACCACAACCTTCATGACATAATTGCTAGACTGGACATAGAGCTCCGTACCATGATTGACTGCAATTCTTTGGGTCTAAAGTTCACCCAAAAAGAAGCTGAGATCAGACAGCTTAAGGTAGAGCTTGAAAGAATTGAAGCTGAGAAACAAGGCCAACAACCGTCCTTGTTTGGTGGTCAAACTAAACCTTTACCTGTTCATTGCTTTGACACTATCGGCCATATTATCATCGACCTCCTCTCGGTCAAAAGACCAAGAGTTACCGATTCTTGGTGTTTCTCCAAACATGTACAAACACTCCCACAGGTCGTATGTTCGACCTCGCCTTGAGGCCCTCTCTCTGAGGCGGTACCCATGCCTAGACCTCGGCGGTTCTGAGCAGCGACCTCCTTGCCACACACAGCTTTATCTTTGAAGCAGTTCACACAGGTTTATCTTGGGCGAACCTCCTTCTCCTCGCCGTGCAGATACTTTCGGTGACTCCACAGAACCTATCAGATCATCAAAAGACAAAGAGCCCATGCATCATCTCTACTCTGGTATTATAGTTCCAGAAGAAGATGTTGATCCCTCAGATTCAGATTTGAATCCATCCTTTGAGTCAGTTCTTTCACCCCTTCCCTTTGTGGAAAAACCCTCAGTTCTTTATTAAGCTTCCCTTCAAGCTTAATGAAGATGTGAACCCTGCAAAGGCTACACATCCGGGCATGACGCCCTCAGATCTGAAACTTGCACAAGCTGAATGCCAAGCGACTCATGGCGCGAGGCTGTCGAGCCACGCATTCGATTGGGCTTGTCGAGCGTTCTATGTTGAAGCGTTACGAAATTGTCGGGGTAAGAAAGATTAGTCATTGACTATCAACCCCTCGATGGTTTTCTCAAGATGATAAGTTCCCTTTGCGAAGATTCAGTCCTTGTTCATTCGTCTCGAGGTGCAAAGGTGTTCTCAAAGTTTGATTTGAAATCGAGTTTTGGCGGATTGGTATTCATCACGATGATCGACCCAACGATATACGTATTCGAATGCCCTTATCGATTAGACGGTGATGCCCTTTGGCTTAAAGTGGCCATCGCTTTTTCAAAAGGCTATGGTCAAGATTTTCCAACTATCATGAAAATACCCTTATACATTGATGATATTTTGTTGTTTTCAAGGATCATGATTCACAGAGACTCCTCGATCGGTTCACATCGATAGTGGAATCACGTGGAGTCGTGATATCGAGAAAAAAGTCAGTGGGCGGACATCCATTGAATTTCTTGGCATGATAATCCAAGATGGTAATTATCGTCACTGGACCCCATCGCACGAAATTGATGCATTTTCGGATACTTATCTAAAGCCAAGCAAATTCAACAATTCCTCGGGATTGTCAACTATCTCGAGACTTTTTCCACGCATTCTGGTCCGCACCTCGAAGTTGTCAAGGATCTTAAAGCGGCCCATGGGGTCTGAAGCGGACAACGGTATCCGTGGCTCGAGCATGTGACTCGGCCCTACGGCGAGAATCCGTCCAGGACAACGCGTCCTCAGACGGATGCGGTGGATGAGTCTTGGGGCGGTACTCTTGAAGCGGATTGATGGAAAGATTTATTGTGTTCGTTCAGTGGTCGATTCGAGGAAGAAAAACATTACAGCGTGATCTGAAATCTTGGCGATCAAGTATGGCATCCGAGTTTGAATTCCATCTTATCGGATACAATTTTCTTGTCGGAATGGACAACTCATCTTTTCAAAGATTATGGAATTTAAAAATAAGAGGCTACGGACAAGCATCTTCGCCAAAACACAGTTCTCGGTATGATTTTCAGATTCAACATATCACGGTGATAAAATCTCATCGGATCTCCTTTCTCGACCTCTAAAGCAGTTTCCTTTATCCACACTTTGGGTCGTATTCCTTTCATGCCATGGTCTCGTCCGAACCATGCTCTCACGTAAAGTCATTTCCCTCGATATGACTTTCACCTCTCCAGATTCGAGGACTTTGCTAGAAAATTCCTTTTTAGGTTTTGTATGAATGTCTATCTGAAAGTCCGGAACTATCTTATTCTAGCATGCATCACGATCGTCTTTTCTCACGGGAGTTAGTTATTCTCCCAAAGTAGATGTTCTAGAAGATGAACTTTGGTACATTTGGTGCCTTCTGATCGATATGCCTGAGTTGGTCTTCCTATCCTTCCTCCTTGGCGGCTCAATCAACCCACTCAAGCGGTGACTCTTGCATCCACTATCATGAGACTTCCAGTCAAATTGGTTGCCATGGTTTCTCTGGTCGAGAATCACCATTCTTGGCAAACCTCTTCCTAAAGAATCCAAAGTGCAGGGGCATTCCATGCTATAAATCTGAGTTCGTGCACAATTTTCGGCCATCAAACCTCACTCTCGGAAAACCAATTTCTCATTTGGCGCTTCGTATTCCTTCTCCTCAGATGAGTCGAGGAACAATGGTAGAATTTTTCGGTCTCATGGCCTTCGTTTATTGGCTTCAGGATGGCCTTGAGGAATTAATCTTTCGAAGGTTATAGATCACAAGCATGGTTCATGAGTTGAAAAGCCATCCTTTGGCATGGCGTTTATGGTCATGAAGGCCATACAAAATTCGAATGACTCGGAATGAGTTATGCAGTGACCATTTATTCCTTTGAATCCGGACCAAATGCACGGTAATCTTTAAGCTCAGGACTACTTTTCATAACGTGGTTGATGAGCATACTAGTTAGGGACATCATGTCATTCGTGACATCACCCCCAACTTATTATGTTTTTGAGTCTTGGTTAAACTATGCCGGTGGCTCTCCTATTTGATCCCAACCTGATCTATACCAGCCGCAGATACGACAAAGGGCGATGGTTCGACAGAATGTTCGCTCCTATTTTTAGGGATCCCTTGACCCTCGAGCTTATTACAGGCTATCACATTCAGCATCCCATACTGATACCAAGCCAGGATCCACTAACTCATAGAAAGTCAGTCGGAACTCACACAGAGATCCGGCGGTAGTCAGGGCATTGTTATGCAGCAATGGCGAACAAATCGTCCTTAGGGCGATAGCCCGCGTACTCGGGTTCAAGCCAATATACCCAACACGGAAGAAATCATAGCATACCACCCTTTTCTCTTGCCACTCCGGGCATCTCTTGAATTGAGCGATTAGTGTCTTGGCGGTATCTTGGAGTGTTTAGTATAGGCGGCAATGGTATAAAAAGTATACCACTCTGGTACAGCATAAGACTTTCGATGCAGATCCTACAAGAGGCGAGTGTAGAGCATACTTGTCACCAAGCCAGATAGAAAATGAAGTATTCAAGTCGATCTGTGATCCTTATTAGAAGAATAGAAAGAAGAAGATATTTAGCCACTCATATTTGAGAAAACTCCTTAACTTTTATTGAAGGGAGATTTCAAGATAGGTTGGAAAATCTTGACCATAGCCTTTTGAAAAAGTGATGGTGCCACTTGCTCAGCACCTTAGATCTGGATTTGGACTTTCAAGGTTTTTGAAAGGTTCGGATCTTTAAGGGATAGGTTGAAGTTTGGGTAAAAGGTGAGAAGTACACTGCCTGCATGAAGGGTTGTAAGAACAGTACCAATAACAACATGTTGGTACTCTTTGAATCTAGTATCCATAACAGCCATTCTCGCCGTAACCGGCAAGCCTTTACGACCATGAAGCGTTAAGATCATACGTACTCCCCCGAGGTGGAGGTGAGTATAACCTTCACGTTTCCAGTTGGTGATTAACTCTTCTGGAATATCAAGGGTTACATACTGCTATGCTTGAGTTGCTTGCAAAGCACACTGGTCTAGTTTGGAAGACTGTACATACTCTTTAGGAGAGGGACGTCTAGTAGAGACAATAGAACGGATAGATCTAATTACAGAATTAGAACGGTGATAGAGTCTGTAGGGACTAATAAGAGGTAGGGAAGACTCGAGAAATTTATGCAGTCTGGAACATAGGAATATTCAACAAGGTTTTCTATTTTATTGGATAGGTGTTTTGTACAAGACCTGGGTAGGGATAAAGGTGAGGATATGGAGACCGAAGTCTCTAAAGCTTGAGAACTTGAACTCGAATCCATGAGGGTAAATATATCTTTCTATTCTTCTTGGATCACAAATCTTCTATCATATACCACTCTCTTGAGAGGCGGTGTAGTAATGTGATCGAACAAATCGTTGGGCTCACGATACCTTTGGCGGAGACATTCGATTTGTGGATAAGTTGTAGAACATCAAAATCATGAGGAGGTCCTTATCATTGAGGAAGAACCTATGACATTTATCCAGAACACAATCTGGAAAGAGCTGGATACCAGCGGGTTTCTTGGTAGCAGTGCAAAATATTCACCATTAACTTTAAAATTTGGGTATTGTGCTTCCAAAACTCAGGAGGGAGTATGGACGGATTAAGCATACTTATCATCAATGTAGATAAGGGCGTTTTCAAGGATAGGTTGGAAAATCTTGACCATAGCCTTTTGAAAAAGTGATGGTGCCACTTTTAAGCCAAAGGGCATCACTGTCCACTGATAGTGGGCGTTTGGAATCTGAATTTGTTTGGGTCGATCGTCGGGATGAATCTGGTCGACAAAATCCTGATTTCAAATCAAACTTTGAGAACACCTTTGCGCCTTGGAGATGAATGAACAAGGACTGAATCTTTGCCAAAGGGAACTTATCATCTTTGAGAAAACCATTGAGGGGTGTTCCATGATCTCAAGTTTTATCAAAAATCTTATGAAAAGCTTGTTATCAAATATGAGTGGCTAAATATCTTCTTCTTTCTATTCTTCCAATAAGGATCACAGATCGACTTGAATACTTCATTTCTATAAACGGCGGTGACAAGTATGCTCTACACTCGCCTCTTGTAGGATCTTGTGTATCAGAAAGTCTTATGCCTGTTGTGCAGTGGTATACTTATTATACCATTCTTTGTTTATTTATCTAAACACACAGGAGGTAGTCGGAAGACTGCTGTTCACAGAAGAGATGCGGGGTGGCTAAGAAAAAGGGTTGGTATGTGTGCTATGATTTCCTCAGTGGTGTTGGGTATATTGGTGGAAACCGAGCATCACGGGCTATTGGGCCTAAGGACGATTTGTTCGTCATTGCTCACAGTATAACAATGCCGTACTCATTTCTTTGGATCTCCGTGTGAGTTCCGACTGACTTTCTATGAGTTAGTGGATCCTGGCTTGGTATCAGTATGTTATGGGTGTTCCATGATCTATTGGTATCTCAGTTGGTATCAGAGCCTAACGATTTGTTCGATTGGCTTACAGCGAGTTACCTGCCCCTCTTGAAGAGAGTGGTATATGATAGAAGATTTGTGATCTGAAGAAGAAGAATAGAAAGATACTTTTTACACTCATGGGTTCGAGTTCAAACTCTCAAGCTTTAGAGACTTCGGTCTCCATATCCTCACATTTATCCTTGCAGGGTCTTGTCAAAACACTATCGATAAAATAGAAACCTTGTTGAATATTCATGTTCGGACTACTGTACAAATCTGCAGTCTTACCTGCCTTATTAGTCCTTACTCTGCGATCTAATTACGTAATTAGATCGATCCGTTCTCTTGTTACTACTAGGCGTCCTTCTCCAGAGGTATGCGGTCTTCCGAACTAGACGGTGTGCTGCAAACACTCAGCGAGCGATATGTAACCTTGAAATTCGGAAGAGTTAATCACCGATTGGAAGCGTGAAGGTTATACTCACCTCCTTTCGAAGTGCGTATAATCTTAACGGTTCGTAGTCGTAATAAAGGCTTGCCGATCACGGCAGAATGGCTCTTATGGATACTAGATTCGAAAGTACCGACATCTTGTCATTGATGCTGATTCTTCCTGACCTTACATGCGGGCGATGTACTACTTTTGCGAACTTGACTATCCGCGAAGATCAGAAAACCTTGAAAGTCAAATCGAGATCGAGGTCTTTGAAAAGAAAGTGAAGGGTAGTTTTCTAAGATTTCACGAGAGATTAACTAGAGAAAAACAAAAATGGCATCAGTTTCTTGCCCTCTCAAAGATGATAGTCGGTATCAATATCTTACATTTTGGTATTCTAAGTCTTGTAAAAAACATCATCTTACAAATAGAAAACCTTGTAGAATATTCCTATATTCACGATCATTTCAAATAAAGAGTCGACCTACGCTTTAATGAGTCCTTATCGGTTGTATAAACGGCTGGAATAACCCGGAAATATTAGATCTATAATTTCTGCGTAGAAATATGCCGAAAAGTACATACAATCCTCTTCCCTTGATCGGTGTTCTTGGTTTCCATCAGTGAGAACAATATGTCACACTCAGCGTTCTTGATGGTGATTTCCCGATGGAAAAGAAGAATATTCTCACGCCGTCTTGGAGGAATAAGAATGATTCTTACTCTACATGGAAGAAAAGGTCTGTATTCTTGCTCGTCTAGCTTTGCTAGATACGGTTCGAAGAATATCGACACGCGATGGTGGAGCGGTTACAACTAAATCTTTGGTAGTGTTCTTTTAACGCACCCCATTTGATTTCTCGTTGGATGATCGAATCTGTCAAAGCTTTGAAAGTCAAGTTGATTCGAGGGTGAACGAACATCCACCTCTAAAATTGCAGCGTTACATCATCGACGTTTTATAAATCTACAAAATCATCTTGTTGGATGCGCATTACGAGCATCTCGATGCTTTGATGATTTTAAACGTCTGAAATTCTCACCCACTATAATCCAAATCCCAAGACAAATTCCAAAAGAAGAGCTTTTACAACTCATGCCTCTTGAATGGATTTCTAATTATGAGAAATTCCATGAAAATACTGAGCCTTTGCAAACAACCACTGCCTCTTTCCAAAGACAACCTGATGGAACAGTTCGAACAACGTTTCAAGCCCCACAAACACAAAAGCCAGATCAAGTACCACAGTTGTCTTACACCATGATGCTCCAGTCAGTACAAACCCTGCAGGAAAAGAAGATCCCTATCTGGGGTTTTAATGCAGAAGGTTACCCAGTGTATACTGACAAAGTTGATGGCCATTTCATATGGGATGTTCCTCAAGCACGCATGTGTGATCCAGATTGTCCTTGTATCTGGGATGACACAGATGATGAAGATGAGGAATGGCTTCGAATCCATCGAAAGAAAAAGGTAAAAAAGCCTAAACTCCCAAAAACACCATGCTGGCAAAATCCTCCCTACCATCCAGATGACCATCCACAAAAACCAGCCTTTTCAGTGAATCATAAGTCTCAAATACGATCTTGTATGATGTTTACAAGTTCGCCTCAAACATACCATGATTCATTTCCACCCTTAGAAAAAACAAGCGATTCCCAAGCAAAGTGGTTTCCAACCATACATCTGATGATTTACCTCGGGCCATTTAGAACCACAAAGCCGTTTGAGCAAGTTCTCAATTGGCGGTCCCAATCGATCGAGCCAGAACCAATCCGTAAACAATCTTGAAACCAAGATGGAACAAATATCTGTTCGGGCGCAGACGGATCAAAGATCAATTCCGTCTCGGATCGATTAGATCGAATCTGCGGAACACGAAAGGCGGCGTTGTCGGGTTAGATCGTGATCTAGAAAGATGATATCCGCGAATCGTTGGGCTCACGAATTTGACTTGAAGTCGAGAGATCAAAAGGTTACAAGCGAATTGGCGAATAGAAATGGAAGGCTCGGTGAGGCTCGGTCACTGTTTACTCGGTCCTCCGATTTATCCGACCTCCAATGTTCTCGACTTATCGACCTTTTTATCGGCCATCTACCACAAATAGACCCAACAAAGTTCTTTGGTCTTTCACATCTGACCGGACTTTATGAACAAAGGCGGTAAATTGGAAAGAAGAACTTGAAAGCGTGAAAGCAAGCTAAAGCGGCTCGTTTCTCGACTCACTTTATAATGCATGAACCCACTCTGTTGTTCATATCGAAGCCTATTTATTCTCCTTTTTAGCATTCTATCTTATTGATTATCTACCTTTGAGAGGTGAGTTATCCTTTCTTTGTCGGATGATGGGGCCGAAGAGCCGTAGTCATCTTTAAAATACTTTTGTTTTTCTTTTGAAGATGTGGATGCGAGCTCTTTCTGCTTTTTTGTGGGTTGCCTTAGTGACAGGTGGATTGGAGACATCTGAGTGGCAGAGTCTTGTGGTTGGTAAATTTGAGGAGGTCGTGGTTCTGTGATCATGTTGCAGTCATATTGGGTTGACACCTGGTTAACTAATGACATGAATTCTTCCCATGGATCTTGGGAATCTTGGAAGAGGACATTAGTGTAGTCAGGACGTTCTTCTTTGACAAGAATACCCTTTGCATGTGGATCATCAGTTGGTGTGTCTGGATAATGGTGTGGGAGGAACTCTACTGAGTGCTTTGGACCGATGGAGGTATTGGATATGTCTTTTGGGAGTGGTTGGACATTGTTTAGTTCAAAGAGGAATTCTTTGATTCTGTTGTCATGGATTGGGTCATGAAGGATTTGGTAAGGATGTGGGAGTGTGAGGAACTCATAGGCTTGGTCCTGTGTCCAATAATCCTTAGTGTATGGATGTTGGAAATACGATGCATGGATTATGAAGGCAGTAAACATGCCTTGAAGCAGGAAGCTTATGAAATTTGTTTGAAATTGAAATGTTACGCAAGGTTTTTCTCCACCAGGGAAGAGGGCTGTACCACTCTAGGAAAGTCCATAGAAGGGAACAGGTATTTTCAGGGTTGGTTATATTTCTCAAGATTGGTTGGACAGGAAGGATAAGTTTTGTGGAGTATAGTAGTGTGAGACACCACATATACCATAACTCATCTTCAGTGAGGTCTCTGGTTATATCGACATATAAACTAGTGAGAAACATATACTCTGGGTGGAAAACAGGAATTGCAAGTGGATGTTCATAGTAGAATTTTATGAACCATCTGAAGAGGTATTGCCTTGCATATTCTTGGATTTGAAAAACAGAGGTGAAAGAAATTCCAGGAGGGAAATATCTTTTGGTCGTAGCAGTGTTTGGAAGAGATTTTGAAGAGGAAGATGAAGCCATTGCTACCAAAGAAGTGTTGTGTTTAGAGATAAAGAGAACGGGGCTTTTTATAGGTGGTCTGGACAGGAGGTCAGGGACGAGGTTGTCTTTTCCCTTTATGTGAATAACTGTAAAATCATACTTGGCGAACCAAGATTTTAAGCTTAAAAGTTGTTTGTCAGGAAGCTTCTTGTTTTTGAAATTCAAGATCTTAGGGAAAGAGGAGTTGTCAAGTCTTACCACAAAGTGATCTGATGGTGGAATTCGAACTTTTGATACCATACTTTACGCCATTATCTCTTTGTATATGATGTGGTAATTCTTTTACGAGTTGTTGAGCGGCCCTTGGGGACAATAGGACTCCTTTCCATCTTTGTCTTTTTCTAAAAGAATGGCCGCCCAATGAGTGTCGCTTGCGTCTGTTTGAAGGATGCGCTTTCCTTGTGATGGAATCTTTAAAGGAAGAGGTGACTGGGCATCTTTCTTCAATTGTCTGACAGCCGCAGTTTGGATGGGACTCCAAGGTGGAGCGTTCTTTTTCAATAAAGAAGACAACTGGCTTGTATGAACAGCTACTTTTGGGAGAAAATCACGGATGTAATTGATAATCCCAAGAAACTGTTGAATCTGCTTTGTTGTCAAGTTGGAGTCTGGAAAATTCAGGAGTTCTTGTGCAATGTGGGGCTCAGGAACATAAGTGCCATCTGTGATGTTCATTCCAAGGAAGTTAATGGAAGTCTGAGCAATAAAGCTTTTCTTTTCTGAAAGCATTATTAGTATTTTTACTGACATCGAAAAAGCTGTTGAAGGACATACGGTGTTCTGCGTGATCATGAAAATAATAAAATATCGTCGATGTAAATCAATGCGTATGCGGTATGTAATATGGTGGTCATGGCTTTTGGAATATGGATGAAATTTGTTTAAGGCCGAAAGGCATATTTGTCCTTTGGAAGTGGGCATTTGGAATCTGAAATCTTTGTTTTGGGCGATCATCTGGATGGATTCAAGTTGCCAAAATCCACGATTTTAAATCAATTTGGAAAATATTTGGGCACGGCTTATGTGGACAAGCAGTGTTTGGATTTTTGGAAGAGAACTTGTCATCGAGAGGGAAGGCATTTAAGGGTTGATAGTCTATCACGAGGGCGTTTCTTTCCTCAGCAGCAAGTTCTGATCTTTTCTCAACGTAAAGGCTTGGCCCATGGAATTTTGTTGGTTGATTAGGCCTTGGCTTGATTTGGAAACATTCTTGTTTGGCTAAGGCTAGTAATGCGAGGTGTGTCACGGATGTGAGGCCTTTGTGGGATTGGTATCTTCATTGAGTTTGAAAGGAAGATGAACAAAGAAGGACTCATTTTTCCACAGGGGAAGAGGATGGTGAAACTCTGAATGATTCTCTGGACAAAACTTAAGAAGTTTGTTAGAGATGCACGAGTGTCATTGGATGACTTTTGATTGCATAAAGAGAAGGAATGTCAGTATAGGGCTGAAGCATGTGCTTGTAACTGATTCCTTGGGAGGTTATGGATAATCTGTGTTTTGTAGAGAATAGGTCGAAACCTATTAACAGATCTTTTCCATGGAGATTTGAACCTATGACCTTCTTGTATATGACCTGGTTTGGAAAAAGCGTATTCGATTAGGTACTTGGTTGGATTGTAATCTTTGAAAACTTCTCCATTTCGTTACGAAATCCTCGAATATGGCTCCATATATGGTGAGGAAGCACACAAGGAGTTTATCGTAGTCTTATACTGTGTCAATAAAGCCAATGGTAGGAATTGGTTTAGAATACTTGTCTGTAAGGACAGATATCTTTACCAAGGAATTTGGTTTTGTGGCTGTGAGTGCTGGATGGTGAAGACTTGGGAAGTTGGTTGTTCATCAGAATCATCATCTGGGCTAGATTCAGCTAGGATAAAGGCTGTTTCTGAATCTTGTTCATCTTGTTGCGAACATAGCTCTATCTCATCATCTCTGGATACTAGATCATTTTATGCTACAAATCTTTGTAGAAATCTGGTGACTTAGCATACTTTGTTGGACAACCAGCAAAATGACCTTTCTTCTTGAAAACAAGGGTGTTTTGTGTTGGACTTGTGCTTTTACGGTTGGAGGTCACGTTTCTAAAGAAGCGATAATGTTTTCTGGACTTTTTTCTTGGGTGAGGGAAGTGTTTGTGAAAGTGTTTTTTCTTCTTAGAAGGACAAGTGCACTTATGTTTATCTTTGCAAAGGATTTCAAGGTGAGGAGATTTTTTGCAAGCTTTTGCATAAGTGGCTTTTTCTTCTATGAGATCTTTGAAGAAGCGCTTTTGATCACACTTTCTTTCTAGACACTGGAGAGCAACTTGATATATCTTTCGAAGGGAAACTCCTTCAATTGTGATATTATTCTGGGTGAAGAATCTCTGAATATCTGGATGGAGTTCTTCTGGAAGGGAAGCTACAAAAACATGCTTAAGAGATGGGTTGTTAAACCCATCATCCGACAGCAGTGACAACTCACCTCTCAGTGTAGATAACTACGAAGATAGAATGCTAAAAAGGAGAATAAAGCGGATCAACAGACAAGAAGAACAAATCAACAAAAGCATGTCTCCATCCCGCTTTCCATCCACTCCTTAGTCTTATCTCCGTAATTTAAGGCTTTTTGCTTTATTTTGCTTTTTCTTTATCACTTTGTAAAAAAGAAGATAAGGGTCCTGTCTTATCTTACTTTTTAGATTTTATAATCTTGCTTTTATTTTGGCTTTAGAAAAGGAGATTCGTTTTGATCTCTTTAGGAGCCTATAAGAGGAAGCCTCGACCTCTTTGTTCGGGGGGAAGAAAAAAGAAAGAAGAGAAATGAATAATTCTCTACAAAATTTTCTCTAAGTAATTTACTTTCTGGTTAGTCTCAGAAGGAAATCATAGTGATCATACTAGCCCAGTTTACTTTCTTTCATTACTGAGTATGCTCTACACTTGCCTCTATGAGGACGCATGTAAAGAAAAGTAGAAAGATCGGTAAACTCGAAAACCCGAGAGAAGTAAGGTGCGAGTACCCAGCAGTTCTTGGTTTGAAAGGTCAGAGGACCGGTTAGGAAGATGCAGTCGAGTTGAACTCGATCATGTTCGGGTTTTGAGTTTGAGACCCCGAACCTCCATGGTATCACCTCAAAATGGCTACTCGTCACGGTGGTTCTGAGACTTGAAAATGCTCTTGACTCCTCACCTCATGAGATACCCTCAGTCTTAATGATGAACCCACCGTGTCAGATCCCCAGAGCCAAAAACCACCGAGTTGATGCAGTTGGAATGGCTCTCATTATGAAATTCAGAAATTCAACGATCGGACTTGAGCCCAATTTGAAAAAGGCGGGGCAGTCTTGTCAGGATGACCTTCGAAAGTCCTCCGGGAACTTCACCCGCTGCTGTATGATATGCATTCGGGCAGTATGAAAACTTCCAGTCCAGTTTTGGCTATCCTGTGTACACTGTGAGGTGCAGGCCATTTCGTATGGGATGTTCGAGGTTCTCATGTGTGATCCGTGTCCGTCAGGATGATGATGAATCGATGGCGGACCTGATGGTCGCGAAGCCATGAGGGTAAAGGAAGATTACAAGGCGAGTTCTTGCGGACCTCCACGATCGCCCGTGGATGATGAACGGTTTACTCGGTGAGACTGACCCTGTTGTCACTATCGCCAGTCTCGATACCTCGAGCACAGTGGCTGACAACCAACATCTCAGAACCTGTTCGACTGTATATGATTGGATCTAGTTCTTGTCAGTTCCGCGGGAAACAAAGCGGATCCATGATAAAGTGGTTTCAAACCGTATGTCGATCCTGTTCTCTCCCTGACGGTTTGAGGAAAGCGACGACAAGTGTGGCGGACCCGAATGCGAGCCGATGTAATCACAGGTCTCTTGACACGGGATGGAAAATCAACACAAGTCAGGGCGACTCCAGAAGGTTGATGCCATTTACGAGAATGGATCAGTTATACCGACCTTCAAGTGCCGGTGGACAGGCTCCGTACCGTGATTACTGCAATTATTTGGGTCAATTCACCCGAAAAGGCGAGATCCGACGAGCAAAAAGAAGGTGGTGAAACAAGGTCATAACCGTCCTTGTTTGCGGTCACTAAACCCCATTACCACACCTACTTTGACACTGTCGACCATATTATCAACGACTCTCCTCGGTCAAAGACCCGAGAGTTACACGATTCCTTTGTGTTTCTCCAACATGTACAAACACTCCTCGGTCGTATGTTCGGCCCTCCTTGAGGCCCTCTCCGGCTGTACCCATACCAGACCTCGGCGGTTCTGCGACCTCACCACACAGCGTATCTGAAGCAGTTCACGTCTTGAGACCTACTCCTTCTCACTCGTGAATACGAATACTTTGACCTATCCAGACTATCGGACCACCCAGATAAAGAGCCCATACATCGGCCTCTACAGTCTTATAGTTCGAAGAAGATGTTGATCCCAGTTGAATCGTTGTATCTTCTCCAGGTGATCAATATCTTATGCAGTTAGGAAAATTATGTGGAAGTTTAATGTTTATATAGCCTGATCCGTCAATGATCCTCCGATTCACGATTTTCATCCCGATGAACCCGATGAAGATGAGCACGAAGAGATCGCGCACTTGATTCGTGATCTTTCCAATGGCTAATCAGTTCAAACCATCTAATGGACCATGGTTTACTTTTGATGATGTTCAAACCAAATGGTTCCATAGATTTCAAGAACTTTGCTTGGCTTGATCTTGGATGGCGACACAGGGCGATAGTTATCGTGTTATTAAATTACCGCTCAAGATTCTTAGGATCTCGTGATTGGTTCTAAGTATCGGTGAATCTGAGACTCCAGTTATTCGGTCCTGAAGTCTTGATTGTGCAACGGTTTTGGGAGAACAGACCTAACGGGGAATCGCTGGGCGAGATTTTCATCGGATGAAGTCTTTGTTCATTCTGATCGAGATCTTGATAAACCTTCTGAAGGATGGGTCTTATCTACGGTGAATGGTTTAATGATCACTCCCAGCGTGTTTTGTCTCTTCCTACGGAGATTTTGCGGATATTGAGAGACACGAACTCATACGGATAAACTTGGATGATCTTACTCTTGGTAAGATCAGATTTGTCTCTTGTCTTGAAAAGCTTTGTGGCAAGTTTTCAAACACTTTATGGAAAAGAAGGAACCCCAGTGCATACAAACACCTCGTGCAATCAATGATAAGGATGAAGAACACACTTGTTGCAGAAAAATCCCGTTTCCATAAATTCCTAAACCTCTCTTGGGACCGTCCCTCAAAGCTAACTGGGTTTCAGGCTCGACACCGTGTGAGATTCCAGGTGTTTCATGCAAAGGGCACTTTGATCTTGCCTATGACCAGAAATCGCGGACTACTGCGGTATCAGAGTCTCTCCTCTCTGCGGGATGATGATATTGAATCACATGCAGGATGCTTATGATGAAAAGCAGTCTTCGTGTTGGGTGAAACGAAGCAGTCTTGATTCGACTGGCTCGACTACGAAGGCGTTATGCAATCCGCGCCCATGAGACATGTTCCTCCAGATCTCTACAATCAGTATCCTTCGCCAAATATGCCAAACTATCACTATCGCGGATTCATTGATCTTGGTTGAGCCTTATGTAATCGTCAATACTCACTCACGAGTTTTGGAAACACCTGACTCTTGAAAAGCTAATGGTGAATATTTTATCTGACTTACCGAAACGTTGGTATCCGTTCTTTCCAGTTGTGTTCTGGATTAATGTCATAGGTTCTTCCACCATGATAAGGACCTCTCATGGGTTTTGATGTTCTACAACATCCTGATGTCTCTGAAGGTACGATTTCAGCAATTTCTACATATCACGTGCTTGATATACTCGATTTCGATGTTTCCTCCTATGGTCTTTGAAACAAAGTTCTTCTTTTCTGTCACGAAAATCGTCGGCGGTTCTTTCACCCTTTTTTGTGGAAAACCCTCGGTTCTGTTAAAACCTTGAACTTAATGAGATGTGAACCTAAAGGCTACAAATAATGGCCTCGGATCTGACCTGGCTTGCCAAGCTGAGATCGAGCCAGCATTACGAATGGGCTGGTCAAGCGTTATGTTGAAACGTTGTTGGGGTGAAAAGACTAGTCATTGACTATCAACCCCTCAATGGTTTTCTCAAAGATGATAAGTTCCGCTTTGCGAATTGATCCTTGTTCATCTCGGTGCAAAGGTGTTCTCAGTTTGATTTGAAGTCGAGTTTTGGCGGTTTGGTCATCACGATTGACCCAACGATATACGTATTCAAATACCCTATCGATTGGTGGTGGCACAAAGCAGAGTCACTTTTCAAAGGCTATGGTCAAGATTTTCCTATCCAGCCGCTCTACATTGATGATATTTTGTTGTTTCTAAGGATCATGATTCGCACAGAGACTCTCGATCAGTTCACATAGTGGAATCATGGAGTCGATGATATCGAGAAAAAGTCACAGTGGGCGGACATCCATTTAATTCCTTGGCATGATAATCCAGATGGTAATTCTGATCCTGGACCCATGGAAATTGATGCATTTCGAATCTTATCTAAGCAAGCAAATTCAACAATTTCTGGGATTGTCAACTATCTGATTTTTTCCTGCATTGGTCCTTTCTCGAAGTTGTCAACGATCTTAAAAGCAGCTGGCGGTCTGGCGGACAACGGTCAATCAAACGGTGGTGACTCACATCCTGAGACTTCCATGATTGCCTTTCTCTCGGATCGAATCACACCATTATGGCTCGAAGAATCAGCGCCAGGCGTTCCATGCATAAATATGAGTTCGTGCACAATTTTAATATCGGCCTCACTCGAAAACCAATTTCTCATTTGGCGCTTTACCATATTCCTCCTCTTGAAATGAGTCGAGGAACCAAGCAGACTCTTCTGTGATCAGCTCATCTTTCAGGCTTATGGCCTTGATTTAATCTTCGGAAGGTTATCGATCATGGTTCCAGTTGGCAATGACATAGCGTTTATAGTCTTTAATAGCCATACAATTGACCGGAATGAGTTATTGACCATTTGTTCCATCTGTCGGACGGATGCGAACATTTTCAAGCTTACACTCATCCGATGGTTGATGAACACTAGTTAGGACATCATGTCATTCGTGACATCATCCTCAAACTTATTATGTCTTGGTATTTGGTAAACTATACCCGATGGCTCTTGTTTGATCGATCCATGTACCGGTAGAAGATCTGGTAAAGGCGATGGTTCAGTGGCGCTCTATTTTAGGGATCCTTTGACTCTTGAACTTATAGCTGGATATCACATTGACATCCTGTTGTGATAGTAAAACTCTTGACCTCAGGGTCATGGGGAACCTCTTGTAAATCCATCGTTCCATCATATGAATCCCGTTCCATGAAAAGCTCCATTGCTCTGGCAGAAGAATATGGAGTTCTCTCTCTCTCATGATCCTTTATCACGATGTTGATGACTCAGGATCTTTACTTGAAGAAATCGGGAATCATCGCTCTGAAGACGGCCTAATCCTGACGAGATGACAATTATCTCGTGAAATGTGATCTACAGACAATGGACTAGGTGACTATCCATGGCCTCGACCAGCTTTTTCGCCAGTTGAATCGTGGGACCCAGACTCGACAGTCTCTTACACGAGACTATTTTACTAATAATGGCATTATCTATATATAAAGTCTTCGATGCTTGTCTTTGTTAAAGTCTTGTGTAAAGTCTTTGCCCTTATCGAGCTTGACTTTTGTGTCCTTGTCTTTACTTTTCAAAGTAGTGGTTAAGTGTCTTTGTCATGTCATTATCGTATGTATTAGTTTGCATTATTCTTGCTTTGTCGAGGTTAGTAGCGTGTCTGTCTAGTGGTTGTATTAGTGGGGTCTGTCACTTTGGTTTATAACCGTCTATAAATGAATGACTCCTCATTATAGATCATCTCAGTTTTATCAAAATCTTATGAAAAGCTTGTTATCGAATATGAATATTTAAATATCTTCTGCTACATAAGGATCGGATCGACTTGAATACCCATTTCTCTAGCATTGATAAGTATCTTGTAGGTAGTCAGGCCTTACTTTATTCCCAGAGAGATGCGGGAGTGAGAGAAAATGGTGGTATGTGTGCTATGATTTCTTCTGTGGTGTTGGGTATCTTGGTGGAAACGAGCATGACTTTATTAGCCTGGACGTTGTTCGTCATTGCTCAGTATAATGCTGCCCGTGCTCACTATTTGGATCTCGTGTGAGTTCAGTGACTTTCTATGAGTTAGTGGATCTGCGGCTTGGTATCGGTATGTTATGGGTGTTCAGCGATCTATTGGTATCTCGGTCTCAGAACGGATATCGTATCCCGCACCGAATATGCGGCCGGACAATTTGAACGTTTAGGCCGATGTATGACGATTGCATGCCCGTTAAAGCGAAGGAAGCCGAGGCGGGGTTTTCGAGGAAAGGGTGAAAGAGCTGGATGATTTTCGGGACAAAGCAGCGGGAACTTGTTTGAAAGACTCGTAGGGTGAAGATACATCGAAATTGAGTATATCCTCAGTGTCGATTATGGGTGTTGTATGCACGATACCTGATTCAATTTGTGGATAAGTTAAGTACTGAAACCTATGAGGAGGTCCCTTATCGTTGAGGAAAACTATGACATTTATCCAGAGAACCAATCTGAAGCTGGATACAGCGGGTTTCTTGGTAAGCGAATGTATAATATTCACCGTTAGACTTTAAAATTTGGGTATGGTGCTTCAAAACTCGGGAGGGGTATGGACGGAATAAGCATAGTGTGTTACGAACGATGTCGAAGAATCTATGGCGGTGATAGGTTTGGCATTTGGTAGGAAGGATCTTGGTTGTATGGATGGTGAGGCGTTGCTTGGGAGGAACATGTCGACATGCTTGATGTGGTGGATTGTTCTGCGTCTCGAGAATCGGAATCAGTCGGTCAGTCGAACTGACCATGAAACGTTTTTCGCCGTCGCATCGTTTAGAATCTGAGGATTGATATCATCGTCGAGAGGAGAGACTACATTGACATCTTTGCGATGGTCGGCTGATTTTCTTTGGATTATTGGGCAAGATCTAGCAAAGTGCCCTTTCTTTCTGGATGAAACACGGAATCTTTACATTTGGTGTTGATAGTTTTCTTCTGAAAACGTGGGTTGGTTTAGGCTTTGAGGACGGTCTGGAAGAGTGTTTAGGTTTAGGAATTTATGGAAATGGGATTTTTTCTTGGTAGAACAAGTGCGGGTTCTTTCGTCCTTGCATTTGATTGCAGATGAGGTGTTTGCATGCACTCTTGAAGGTTCATGCTTTTCCATAAAGTGTTTGAAAAATTTTCTCTGCTCAAAGTTTCTCGAAGAGGACAATGATCGATAGATCTTACAGTAAGATCATCGAGTTATCTGGTAGGAGTTAGGGTGTCTCAGATATCAAAATCTACTAGGAAGGCGCACAAAAACATGCTTGAGGGTGATCATTAAAACCATTCGGTTTGTAGTATAATCGTCATCCTGTAGTGCTATCGAGATCTCGATGCATGAGCCGCGATGAAAATCTCGTGATTCATGTTAGGTTTGGTTCTCCAGCGGTTGTACACAATCACAAGACTTGTGTACAGTTGCGGAATGGAAGCTGCTGTATTCACCGATCTTAGGAAATCACGGAGAGATCTCAGAATCTTGAGTGAATTAACTTTTTGATAACTTCTCGGCTCAGGGTTTTGCCATCGAAGATCAAGCCAAGCGTGAGTTCTTGAAATCTATGGAACCCGTTTGGCTTTAGGAACATCGTAGTAAACCATGGTCCATTAGATGGTTTGGAACTTGGATTAGGTCGTCGTATCATGAGCGGTGGCATCTCTTGAGCTCATCTTCGTGAGGGTTCAGGATGAAAATCCTCGATTGGAGGATCGTTTGGATGTGGATGGTTGTGCCGTCATTAGAAACTTCCATAATTTTCCTCGGAATACATTGCGAGATACAAGCGATTACATTGGAGAAGAAGACTCGAAGATGGATTCAATCTGAATCGAGGGATCAGCGTCTTACGGAACTATAAGACGAGTAGAGGATGCATGGGCTCTTTATCTTTTGGTCGATGGGTTCATGGATCTTGAAAGTATTCGGTATTCTTGAGGAGAAGGGTAAGCTATCTCGGTAATTTGTGTATTATTTCGGCTAGGTTGGTGTTTGTGGTGGTGGAGGTCGTTGCAAGGCTGGTTGAGGTCTGGCATGGAGTGCACTTAGGGGAGGGCCTTGAAGTGGGTTGAACATCTGACCTTGAGGTGTTTGTACATGTTTGGAGAAACGAGGAATCGGTGTAACTCTTGGGTCTTTGGTGAGGAGGAGGATTGATAATATGGTGATAGGTGTCAAAGTATGGTGTGGGAGCAGTAAGGTTTGGTTTGACCACAAACAAGGCGGTTGTTGACCTTGTTTCGAACGATTCTTTCAAGCCTGCATACATCGATCTCGAACGCTTTTGGGTGAACTTTGGACCCGAATAATTGCGATCGATCATGATGCAGACTCATGTCGATCTGTGATTATCATGAAGGTTGTGGTATATGATCCATTCTTCTTGAAATGGCATCAACCTTCTTGTGGTTATCTGGACTTGGACATTTCCATCGGTGTATTCGGGATGACATCTTGCTGGTTCTCAGTCGAGAGGAGAGAACGGTGATTGGACATATGGTTTGGAAACAACTTTGGATTGTGGATCATTTGTTTTTTCGAGGAAAGGGCTTCTTTGGTAGGAGATCGATCATGTAACGAGTTGGAGCAGTTTGAGGCAGTTGGTTGTTAACTTTATCTGAGGTTTGAGGTTGAGAGGGAGGATAGAACAGAGTTGTAGTCTCGGTGGAGTAAAATCTGGTTCGTCGATGAAGGATCGGTGGAGTGCAAAACCTCGCTTTGTAATCTTCTTTTTACTCCTGCGGTTTACGTGGGCGGCGATCGTCATCATTCATCATCATCACAGCATGGACGGTAGGGATCACACATGTGAACAGGAACATCCCATGAAATGGCCTTGCACCTTGCTAGGGTACAGGATAGCCATTAGTAGTGAAGTGGATGGGAAGCTTTTGAGGTATCGAGCAATATCATAGCGGTGTGATGAAGGAAGTTACGAGGTTGACTTTCGAGGGGTTGGAAGGTCATCCGGGATCACCGTGACTTCTTTCATTGGGCTTAAATGCGGATTGGGAATTCTGGAATTTCTCATGGTTGGAAACCATTCAGCATCAACTTGAAGTTACTTTTGGATCTGTTTGGGGATTTGGACAATGGTTGGTATGGTTTCATTGTCGGCTAAGATCATGAGGATATCTGTGGAGGTTGGAAGATCGATGGATGGTTTGAAGTCGTAAACATTTGGTGATGTAAAGTAGCCATTTTGAGGTGACCACTTGCTTGCACCTTGGATGATTTGGACTTTCAAAGGTTTTGAAAGGTTCGGATCTTGAGGATAGGTTGAAGTTTGGGTAAAGGTGAAGTACTGCTGCGTAGGGTTGTAAAACGATTACCAATAACGACATGTTGGTACTCTTTGAATCTAGTATCCATAAGAGCCATTCTTGTGGCGGCCCGACCGTGAGCGTTATGATCATACTCTTGAGTATAACTTCACGTTTCAGGTTGGTGATTAACTCATCGGAATTTCAAGGGTTACATCTTTCTGCATGGGTTGCTTGCAGCCTTGGTCTAGTTGGAAGGCTACTCTTTAGGAAGGGCGTCTAGTAGTGACAATAGAGCGGATGATCTATTACGAATTAGAGCGGTGGTAGAGTTGTGGACTAATAAGAGGTAGGAAGACTCGAAATTTGTCACAGTCTGGCATGGAATACAAGGTTTCTATTTTATTGGATAGGTGTTTTGTACAAGACCTGGGTAGGGATAAAGGTGAGGATATGGGCTGGACCAGGTCTCTAAAAGCTTGAGTTTGAACTCGAACCCATGGTGTAAAGATATCTTTCTATTCTTGGATCACAAATCTTCATATATATCACAATCTTCTTCTTCTTGGAGGATCAGATCGACTTGAATACTTCGTTTCTAGGCTTGGTGACAAGTATGCTCGATAGCCGCATGCTCGGGTTCAATAATATCCGGAAGAAATCACAACATACCACCTTTTCTCTTGCCACTCCGGGCATCTTGAATTGAGCAGTGTGTCTTGGCTCTCGGGGTGTTTAGTAAGTGACAGTGGTATGGTATCACCTCTGTACATGGGCTCGATCACAGATCCTGAGAGGCGTGCGTAGTCACCGGATAGAAAATGAAGTGTAGTCGGTGATCCTGTGGAAGAATAGAAAGAAGAAAATCTTCTATCGTATCACTCGTCATACATCTTGAGTGTGGCGTCGATCTTTCTCTATCCTTTAGTTCGTATTTTTTAAGCATTGGGTCAGGTTTTGTTTCCATCGTTTAGAACTTTCTGGGAAGTTGAAACTTAAGTGTTGTACTCAGTTTCAATGTGGATTTCCAGCAGTGAAGGTTTTTGCAAGCGGATGCTAGTGATGGTATTGGGGGCTATCCTCCCATGTGATGGAAAGAATCTTCGTGCCCGTACAGGTGGTGGGTTCAAATCTGAAACTATGATCTCAGAAATAATGGCAATCAAGTATGGCATCAATTTGAATTTCATCTTGTCGCGATCACTTTCTTATCGGTTGACAACTCATCGCTAAAGATTCTAGATTTGAAAAGGACTCTTCGACAAATAGTTGCCGTCTCGAAAATTGTTTGCGTTATGAGTTCTCGATCCGGCGTATAAAGGAGATAAGAACTCGATCACGATATCTATCTAGACCAATTCAGTTCTATGCTTATCAATCCGTCATGTCACATGGCCCCTTCTTTCTTTCCATTAAATCTCACTTCGCTTCTCTTAATATGAGATTTTAAGTTTTCTCGGATATCTTATCCGGATCTTCTGGCGGTTGAATTTCTTTCAATGCCCTTTTCTAAGCCTTACATCCTCCATGGATATTGAAGATGAGCTTTTATATTTGGCGTTTGTCACCTTGTATGCCTTGATAGCTCTGTTCAAGCTCTTCCTGACCTCTATTATCGAATAATGCAATGTAACATGTTTTTGTAAGATAATTTAAATTTTAGTTTTAATAAAACTTTTTATAAAGTATAACAAAACTTTGTTATATAGAAACTTGATGACAAAGTTTAAAGTTTCTTTACTATATAATGAAAAACTCATGGTTATAAAATAGAATATGGATATTTATGTTTGGAAAGATTCTTAATGAGCCCTGTAAGGTCTGCGATGCCCATGCCTCGGTTGGGACTTGGCTTCTTAACCGATGTTCTGCGGTAAGGACTCGTGAGCTAATGCCCGATGGGTTATAGATACATGCAATTGCATATGGATTAAGTCGTTAGGATTGATTAACTGTTAAGGGCCTGGTATGTTGTACTCAGGCTAGCACTTTTACTCTCATGCCATTCTTGGTTTCTTTTGGGCATTCGTAAGTCGTCCCCATTACCTTTCTTAACGGAGGCTTGCCTCTTGGTTTTGCCAATGAGACCCATTTGCAAACTCAAAATGCCTCATTTATAAAATAAATGATGGAATGCATATGATGTACAATCGAGCTAACACACAAACTGTCCCAAAGTCAACAATTTTAATATAGTGAGAATTACGACATATTGCATTATGGCGGCGGGCATAGCATGATTAAATAAGAACATCATGATTAGGCATGCGACCATATAAAAGTGGCATAATTCACGTGCGTGCGTGGTCATATGAACATAATTAATGTAATATCATGGGTGGCATAGCCGACCATATAAGTAAATCGAGGAATATTATCACGTGGGGGCGGCATCGATATCGTCATAACGATAACTAAACTGAGGATAAATACTAACGTATAAGAATAATAATAAATAATCATCCTAGTAATTATCGTAAAATTTAGGATTTAAAAGGAATTAGTCCTTACGTTGTGGTGTTACTTACCTTGAAATCTTGAAATCTCTACTCATGGTTTGATGACTTTCTCTAAGATGTTTTGGTTTAGAATGGAGGAAGATTGGGTTATTAGATTGAAAATGGAAGGGCTGGGGTAGGATTTTGCCATACTTCTTGATCAATGGTTAATTTATTCTCTCTCTTAGTAATTCTAGACAATATACATTCATCATCGTATGTCATCATTTCTCTAGAATTAATTTTCTAATTATTTCTTATTACATTCATATGTCATAATAATCATCTCTAAATTAATATCTCTGATTATTCTTATTACATTTGTATATTTTCCTATTAATTGTTATTATTATTATCATTGTTATTTTTTGATATTTAAAGATTTATTTTAATATTTAAGTGAAGGTTGTACCTCATGCAACCTCCCATCTTTGGACTCTTGAATAGTTCTCTCCACATCACATAAATTTCGTCTTTATTATTAAATCACCTGACATTTCAGAAAACTAAAGATCAAAATTAACCTCTGTTTTTATTACGTCGTATTTCGACTCAGTCACCGATTTGTTTTGAACTCAGAAACATGGTGGAAAACTATCCGGAACAGACTCCCAGACCCAGATCTACGGGTTTCTTTCTTTTGAACTCGATCATTACCGCGACGATTCACCGTCGGGACCACAACAGAAGTCCTTTCCGCCCGCTCGTTCGTCATTACGTGGTCTAGTCCTGAAACGTCTTGATTACCTGGACATATTATTCCAAGATCAGACCGGGGACTTTACATTCTTGTCGCGATCGGATGATCATTCAATAGAGATAGATAAACCATCAACATCGACATCACTCGAATGGACCGCGATGCTTTTTTGTCAAAATCACGGATATGAACCCTTTGGTGAAATAGGCGATTATAACGTTTTACCTAAATACGACTTTTGATACAACACTATCTTACCGTATGTCCTTTATCTTGTCAAAATCAGACTTTGAATGCTCTTTGTCTTAGTCAAGCTTTGGATGCTTTCTTTACTTTGTCTTTATTTTGTAAAGTCCTAGTCATGTCAGGTGGTGAGGATAATGTGCTTCTTGCTTTTATGCACTTTCAATGATGATGGCGTGCTTTGTTTTCTAAAAGAAGTCTTGGGACCCAACCAATGATAGTAGATTATATCCTCCTCCACAATAAATATGTATGGAGATGAATGGAAAATCAAGGTTGAATTCCTTAAAAACTTTCCTCTCTCCATGAGTTTAAATTCTCTCTAGCTCTCATCTTGAATAAATAAATCTAACTTCTTTGTTCATCTTAACCTTACATAGTGGTATGCTCTACATTTGCCTCTGAGGATCTGTGTCAGGTCCACTTATATTCACATCACAGTCTATAGATTAATAAGTGGTGTGTGATTTTTATTCTTGGAATATTCTTGAATATTATATATCGACAGAAGCGTAAATCGATATCCGTTTGTGTAGATCGGTCGACATAGAATAATAAGTTCGTGGTTAGTACCCAGTGGTATCGTCATAAGGTTTATATCTTCTATACAATACTACGGTAATCTAGAGAGGACTTGATGAGTATATCAAATAAAAAGAAAAGAGTTGAATTCTAACTGGATTTTTGGAGATGAAAGTTGTATGGAAGAGTTTTCCATCGGCTGCTTTAAAATATTTTTCATGATATGTCCAAAGATCAGCTGAGAGAATAGAAGGATTTAACATACTCTTTTGAGCATCGGTATCAATAAAACCTATGACAGGAAGAGGTTTGTGATATTTAGAGGGGACGATTTGGAGTTGAACAGAAGGAATAGAAATCTTGGGTTCAAGTGTCTGAATGGTGTAGATGGTGCTAATGAAATCTGATCATCGAGTTGATTGTTGAGAAGAGACTCAATTTCATCATGATCAGGGAGAATGGATAGGCTTTAAAGATGTTGGAGGAGACAAACAGCTTTAGCAGGTTTATTGGGACAATTTTTTGCAAAGTGATCTTTTTTCTTACAAATGAAGCATCTTTGTTAGTTTGCGGGATGGATCTTATTGGAAGAATCGGAAAGGATTAGATTGCGTAGTATGCATTCTTGTAGGGTTTAAAAGGAAAGGATTTGAAATGATGTTTCTTTTTGGTTTTTTTGCAGGCAGTTCTAAATGGTTGGCGGTTTTCAATGAGGTGTAGACGCTCAAGGTTGCTAATTATGAACTTGTCTATGGATTTCATGCTTTAGTTCTTTAGGAAGAGAAACAATGAATAATACATGCTTTAAGGTTGGATCATTAAAGCCGTTGAGCTTATAATGTTGACATGATTTTGTAATGGAAATCAAGATCTTTTAATTTCAAAGAATAACACTTCATTTGAAGGAAGTCCTTTCTTGCAAGTTCATTGGCCTGGGTTCTCCAGCGTTCATGAATAGATGAAAACAATAAAACTGACTTGGATACACTGATGCATGATTATTGAGACTTTCAAACCAATCTCGGAAAACTAGTAAAACATGGGAATTCACGTGGGGCGATTGAGTAGTAGCGGGTCATCATTGGGACATCAATCCAGTGGTGTTTAGAATCTATCACTTGAATCAAAGTGAACCAGACCATTAGAAGGTTTGGGCGAGGATGTGATGAGAGTCGGTGGTTTTCTAACGAACAAATGGCTCGATGGTGCCATCTGAGGAGAAGATGGAGGATGCGAGGGGTACTCGCAATTTGGTTACATCGGCATATCACTTGAAAATCATCTGAGAAGTATTTTAGGTTAGTTCGGATTACGAGGAATCATTATATCTCTGAAGGCTCATGGATAATTATTTGAAAAGGCAATTGTTGTATAGGTTGTTTATCTTTGTGTGTCCTAGATTGAGGAGATTATGAGGAGAGGATCGATGGGCGGTGTGGCAAAACATGTGTTTTGGGAGGAGGTTGAGGAGCAGTTTGGGTAGTAGGTTTTTTCTGGAAAGGGGTATAAGAATAGTCTACAAGCTTCGGTAGAGTATAAAAAGGCTGATATGTACTAAAAATGGAAGGAGGAATAGGAAGTGGAGATGACAACGCAAAAAAGGATGGTTGTTTTGCTGAATCTATCTGAGTTATTCAGCTTTTAGTATTCTGATTTCAACACTTTTATCAGTCTGGACACAATCACAGATTCTTTGGATCATAGTATGGAGATCAGAATCAAGCTGTATGATACGCTGTTGCATATCAAGATACATCTATTAAAGATGGGCTAAAATATTGTCAACCTTATGATATGTTTGTTGGACTTGGTTAGTCACACGATCAAGTTGATTATGCAATTGATTCAAAGCTCGATTTTGAACAACAGCATTTTGCGATTGCCAATTAAGGACATATTCAAAGTTTCTGGGTTGGTTGAACAAAAGGTCGCATGGTGACCTTGGTATGAGGATCAGAATGTTTTTCCAGTAGAGGAAAACTGTCTTGAAAAGTGGCTGAAGAAGATGAGAACATCATGCAAGCCTGGGGAAGAGGTGTAGAGGCAGAAAAGGTAAATGGCTGGTGTTCTTGTTTACATTAGAAAGAATGTTTAGCGCATTATGGAACACCCATAACATACTGATACCAAGCCAGGATCCACTAACTCATAGAAAGTCAGTCGGAACTCACACAGAGATCCAGCAGCGGAGTACGGGGCATTGTTATACCAGAGCAATGACGAACAAATCGTCCTTAGGGCCAATAGCTCGTACTCGGTTCGAATATACCCAACACCACGGAGGAAATCATAGCACACATACCAACCTTTTCTTGCCACTCCGGGCATATCTTGAATTGAGCAGTGTGTCTTGGCTCTCTCGGGTGTTTAGTATAGAAGCACAATGGTATAAGAAGTATACCACTCTGGTACAACAGGCATAAGACTTTCTGATACACAAGATCCTACAAGAGGCGAGTGTAGAGCATACTTGTCACCAAGCCAGATAGAAAATGAAGTATTCAAGTCGATCTGTGATCCTTATTGGAAGAATAGAAAGAAGAAGATATTTAGCCACTCATATTTGGAAATCTTAAAATGATTCTCGATTAAGTTCTAAACGAGTTCTTTATTCCAAGGATGATTTACAATGAAGAGGAGCTCGCCATTTATAGACGGAACTCTTAAACTAAAGTGGGACAGGACCCCCACTAATACAACCACTAGATTAGGACACGTTACCTAACCTTGACAAAGTAGAATAATAATACAACATGATAATGACATGACAAAGACACTTAACCACTACTTTGAAAAAGTAAAGACAAGGACACAAAAGTCAAGCCGTGGATAAGGGCAAAGACTTTTACACAAGACTTTAATAAATAAAGACAAACTACTTTAAGACTTTTATGGCATATAAGACAAATGCCATTATTAAAGCGAAATAGTGCCTTCTGAGGTGTCAGAGTCATCTACATCATCGTGGTCTTGGCACTGGATATTTGGGCATTTCTTGAAGACACGTGGTGGATGGGTGCAACCAGGGGACACAATCCCGGCGGTCTGAAGTTCCGGGGTGTATGGGTGGTGATGGAGGGCAGTGCAGGTGCGAGCGGAGGATATGGTTACAGCGGATAAGGAGTAGAGGAAGATCCGAGGGTGCATCTTGGGAAGATATGGGAGTGAAATCTTCAGGATCTTGAGCATCTTGGAAGAGAAATCGGTATGATTAGGTTTTCTTCTTTGAGAATGATGCCTCTCTTGATTGGTTGAGAGTGTGAGGATGGAGTAGGAACCATGAACATATCATGCTTTGGTCGAGGATGTGTGGAGAATTGTGGGTTGGCGGGAGGAACATGGTTAAGCTTGGAAATTCTTGAGGAGGTCTTGGTATGGAAGTCTTGCTCAAGGCGGGCAAAATGAGAGCAGTTTGCCATTCGTATGGCACAGTCACAGTCAAAGTCATTGGTATGAGGATCTTTGGAAATATGGGCGATGTATAATGAAGGCGAGGTCCATTTGCTTGCTTGATCGGGGAGTTCCACAGGTGATGAGTTTGAGCAATTTGATGTAATTTTCTGCGCCACCAAGGAAGTGGTGAAAACCACTGGAGCAGGGTCCAAGTGAGACTTGTTGAGTAGGTTGGATGGTTGAGTCTGTCAAGAAGAGGAAGGACAGGGAAAACCAACTTTGTGGCATAGAGGACTGTAAGACACCAAATGTACCAAAGTTCATCTTCGGTAACATCTCGGTTAGGGAGAATAACTAATCCTGTGAGGAAAAGATGATCAGGATGCATGCTAGGAAGAAGCATAGGCTCTGGGCTTTTTGTATAGACATTCAAAAAACCTAAAAGGAATTTTCTAGCAAAGTCACGAATCGGTGGAAAGTAAAAGTCGTATTGAGGAAATGACTTTTGGTGAGAGCATGGTTTAGTAAGGATGAGACCATGGCAATGAAAGAATATGACCCAAAGTGTGGATAAAGGAAAGCTGTTTTAGAGGGAATTAGAAAGGAGGTGCAGGATGAGATTTTTATCGCACTTTGTGATATGTTGAGCGAAAAATCATACAGGAAAACCCGGGTTTTAAAAGAGAAGATGCTTGTCTGGTAGCATCTTATTTTTAAATTCCATAATCTTGGAAAGATGAGTTGTCCATTCGACAATAAAATTGTATCCGATAAGATGGAATTCAAACTTGGATGCCATACTTGGCTGAGATTTCTTTGTAGATCACGTGGTAATGCTTTTCAGCTTCCTTGAATTGACCACTGGAATGAACACAATAGAAATCTTTTCCATCAATCTGTTCTAAAACCTTGCTCCCAGTACTAAATCCTTTGGCATCTGTCTGTAGGATCGTTGTCACGTGGCCAGGATTCTCGTGATGAGAAATTTCTTTGAGTCACTTGCTTGACGGGCATTTGTTATGCAGGACCCCATGGTGGGGAAATTGCTTTCTTTAACATCGTTGACAACTTGAGGTGTGGACATGATGTGAGGAAAAAGTCTCTGAGATAGTTGACAATCCCGAGAAATTGTTGAATTTGCTTGCGGTTTAGATAAGTATCTGGAAAATGCATCAATTCTTGTGCGATATGGGGTCCAGGACGATAATTACCATCTTGGATTATCATGCCAAGAAATTCAATGGACGTCTGGCCCACATGACTTTTCTCGGATATCATGACTCCATGTGATTCCACTATTGTGAGGCGGTCGAGAGTCTCTGGTGTGAATCATGATCCTTGGAAAACAACAAAATATCATCAATGTAGATAAGGGCGTTTTCAAGGATAGGTTGGAAAATCTTGACCATAGCCTTTTGAAAAAGTGATGGTGCCACTTTCAAGCCAATGGGCATCCTTGTCCAGCGATAGTGGGCATTTGGAATCTGAGAAATTTGTTTTGGGTCGATCATCGGGATGAATACCAATCAAATCGACTTAGAATCAAACTTTGAGAACACGCTTTGCACCTTGGAGATGGATGAACAAAAGGCGAATCTTTGGCAAAGGGAACTTATCATCTTTGAGAAAACCATTGAGGGTTGATAGTCAATGACTAGTCTTTTCTTACCGAACAATTTGAAACGTTCTCAACATAGAATGCTTGACAAGCCCATTCGGAATGTGTGGGCTCGATTAAACTATGCGCCGTGGTATTGGCATTCGAACATGCAAGTTTCGGATCTGAGGCGTCATGCCGGATGTGTAACCTTTGTGGGTTCACATCTTCATTAAACGAAGGAACCTTATGAGGCGGGGTTTTCCACAAAGGAAGGGTGAAAGAGCTGGATGATTTTCGGGGAGCAGCGGGAACTTTGTTTGAAAGACTCGTAGGGTGAGGAAACATCGAGTGAGTATATCCTCGGTGTCGATTATAAGGTAGAAATTGTTGCTTGTACACGATACCTTTGGCGGAGACATTCAATTTGTGGATAAGTTGTAGAACATCAAAACCTATGAGGAGGTCCTTATCGTTGAGGAAGAACATGACATTAATCCGAGAACACAATCTGGAAAGAGCTGGATACCAGCGGGTTTCTTGGTGCAGTGCATATTAAAATATTCACCATTAAGCGACTTTGAAGAATTTGGGTATGGTGTTCAAAACTTTCGGGGAGGGAGTATGGACGGATTAAGCATAGTGTGTTACGAACGGTGTCAGTGAATCTATGGCGGTGATAGGTTTGGCATATTTGGTAGGAAGGATCTTGATTTGTATGGATGGTAGAGACCGTTGCTTGGGAGGAACATGTCGACATGCTCGATGTGGTGGATTGTTGCAGCGTCTTGGTCGAGCAGTCGAGAATCGAGAAGACTCTCTACATTTACATTCTTGATGACATGTGTTTCGTCGTAAGCATCTGTTGAATCTGAGGTTGATATCATCATCCTCGAGAGAGGAGACTACATTGACATCTTTGCGATGAGTCGGCTGATTTTCTTTGGATTGTTGGGGCAAGATCTAGCAAAGTGCCCTTTCTTTTGCGGATGAAACACACGGAATCTTTTCATTGCGGGTGTTGGCAGTTTTCTTCTGAAAACCGGTAGGTTGGTTTGAGGCTTTGAGGGGCGGTGATTATGCGGAAGAGTGTTTAGGTTTAGGGAACTTATGGAAATGGGATTTTTCTTGGTAGAACAAGTGCGAGGTTCTTTCATCCTTGCATTTGATTGCAAGATGAGGTGTTTTGCATGCACTTTTGAAGGGTTCATGCTTTTCCGTAAAGTGTTTGAAAAACTTTCTCTGCTCACAAAGTTTCTCAAGACGAGAATGACAATCGATAGATCTTTGCAAGTAAGATCATCGAGTTATCTGGTAGGAGTTGGTGTCTCGAATATCGGCAAAATCTCTATAGGAAGAGGCGCACAAAAACATGCTTGAGGGTGATCATTAAAACCATTCGACTGTAGTACAAGGCTGTCATCCTTTTAGTGCTTATCAAGATCTACGATGCTGATGAGCAATGACTTCATCGATGAAAATCTCGTCTAGCGATTCACATGCTAGGTTTGGTTCTCAGCGGTTGTACAATCTAAGACTTGTGAGTGCGATTGCTGGAATAGCTGGGCTGTATTCACCGATACTTAGGAACCAATCACGGAGAGATCACAGAATCTTGAGCAGAATTCTTTAATAACATTATAACTATCGGCTCCAGGTTTTGCCATCTGAAGATCAAGCCAAGCAGCAAGTTCTTGGAATCTAAGGAACCATTTGGCTTTAGGAACATCATCAAAAGTAAACCATGGTCCATTAGATGGTTTGGAACTTGGATTAGATTTGTCTTGTAAGCGCATCGTGAGCTGGCGGCATCTGCATCTCTTGAGCTCATCTTCGTGAGAGGTTCGGCTGAGATGAAAATCCTCGAGTTGGAGGATAATTATATGTGGATGGTTGTGACATAAGAACATTAGTTACTTCCAAATAATTTTCATCGGAATCATTGCGGAAGATCTGTTGATTACATTGGAGAAGAAGACTCGAAGGATGGATTCAAAGTCGAATCGAGGGATCAACGTCTTCTTACAGAACTATAAGACGAGTAGAGGCGATGCATGGGCTCTTTATCTTTGGGTGGTCACGATAGGTTCGAGGATAAATTTCTTTGAAATGTCGGTGTTCTTTGAGGAGAAGGAGGTAGAAGCTCTCGGCGTAGGTGTGTGTTGTTTCAGGTAGGTTGGTGTTGTGGTGGTGGAGGTCGTTGCTAGGGCTGGTTGAGGTCTAGGCATGGAGTGAGCCTCGTGGGAGAGGGCCTTGAAGGAGTAGGTTGAACATCGACCTTGAGGAGTGTTTGTACATGTTTGGAGAAACACCAGGAATCGGTGTAATTCTTGGGTCTTTTGGTGAGAGGAGGAGGTTGATAATATGGGTGGTAGGTGTCAAAGTATGGTGTAGGAGCAGTGAGGTTTAGTTTGACCACCAAACAAGGTTGATGACCTTGTTTCTCGAACGATTCTTTCAAGCTCTGCGCATGTCGATCTCGAACTTCCTTTTGGGTGAATTTTGGACCCGAATAATTGCGATCGATCATGATGCAGACTCTATGTCGGATCTGCAATTACATCATGAAGGTCGTGGTATAAGCGATCCGTTCTTGCGAAATTGCATCAACCTTCTTGTGGGTTGTCTGGACTTGTGCTTGGACATTTTCCATCACGGTGTCGAGATTCGAGGATTACATTACAGGCTTTGGCATTACGGGTTTGCCAGTTAAGCACTTGCTCGTCTTGCTTTGGTTCCTATCGAGGAGGAAGAGGATTGGACATATGGTTTGGAAACCACTTTAGATTGTGGATCTGTTTGTTTTCCCAAGGAAGGGAACTAACTTTGGTAAGAACTAGATCCAATCATATAACAGGTTGGAACAGAGGTTTGAGACAGAAGTTGGTTGTTAACTTGCTGCATACATGTTTGAGGTATTGAGACTTGAGAGGACAGGACAACAGGGGTTGTGGTCTCAGCTGGAGTAAAATCTGGTTCATCATCTGATGAAGGATCAGGTGGAGGTCTGCAAGAACCTCGCCTTGTAATCTTCTTTTTACTCCTGCGACACGTGGGCGACTTAGGTAGTCGTCATCGGTCATCATCATCGTCACGGCATGGACAGCCGGGATCACACATGTGAGCACCTGGAACATCCCATATGAAATGGCCTTGCACCTTGCTAGGGTACACAGGATAGCCATTAGTAGTGAAACTATGGATGGGAAGTTTTTCTTGGTGTCGAGCAATGAGATATCATGAGGATGTATGAAAAGGAAGTTACGGGAGGTTGACTTTCGAGGGGTTGGAAGGTCATCCGGACGATCGTCAGCCTTTTTTCAAATTGCGCTTCTGGATTGGTTGGGAATTACGATGGAATTTCTCATAGTTGGAGAAACCATTCAGCGGCATCAACTTGAGAAGTTCGGCTTTTTGGATCTGTTTGGGGATTTGGACAATGGTTGGTATGGTTTCATTGTCGGCTAAGATCATGAGGGTATCTGTGGAGGTGTGAGGAGTTGGAAGATCAAGAGCATGGTTTTGAAGTCTATAAACCAGCTGGTGATGTAAAGTAGCCATTTTTGAGGTGACCACTTGCTCAGCACCTTGGATCTGGATTTGGACTTTCAAGGTTTTTGAAAGGTTCGGATCTTGATAGGTTGAAGTTTGGGTAAAAGGTGAGAAGTACCTTTGCTGCATGTAGGGTTGTAAAACGTACCAATGTGACATGTTGGTACTCTTTGAATCTAGTATCCATAAGAGCCATTCTCGTGTAGCAAGCCTTTCTGACCGTGAGCGTTAAGATCATCGTACTCCCAGGGTGGAGGTGAGTATAACGCCACGTTTCCAGGTTAGTGATTAACTCTTACGGAATTTCAAGGGTAACATACTGCTCTGCTTGGGTTGCTTTCAAAGCACACTGGTCTAGTTTGGAAGACTGTACATACTCTTTAGGAGAAGGACGTCTAGTAGTAACAAGGGAACGGATAGATCTAATTACAGAATTAGATCGGTGGTAGAGTTGGTAAGGACTAATAAGAGGTAAGGAAGACTCAGAAATTTGTACAGAGTCTGGCACATAAGAATATTCAACAAGGTTTTCTATTTTATTGGATAGGTGTTTTGTACAAGACCTTGGTAGGGATAAAGGTGAGGATATGGAGACCATGGAGACTCCGGTCTCTAAAGCTTGAGAGTTTGAACTCGAATCCATGAGTGTAAAAGTATCTTTCTATTCTTCTTCTTCAGATCACAAATCTTCTATCATATACCACTCTCTTCAAGAGGGGCAGGTAACTCGCTGTAAGCCAATCGAACAAATCGTTAGGCTCTGATACCAACTGAGTTTGGTATCAAAACTTCACAAATCAATATGGCTCTGATAAATCAATGGGAAAGAGTGGCAGGGTTCTTTGGGGAAAATAACCTTTTTACGATGCCTACGACGCCGTGGTTGGTCATCTTCTGAATCATAGTCACCAAAATAGAGACAATCATGATCACAATTCCATGAACCTGGGACATCCCATAAAAATGACCATCCGTTTGGCATAATAAATTGGATAATTAACAAAAACGTAATGGGTAGTTTTTCTTGGGGAGCCTTTATTGAAATGATCATGGAAGAATAAGAGAAAGAGATTAAAATTTGGTTGGGTTTCTAGTTCCAGATTAAAGCGGTTATGTATATGGGCTGAGAGTTTTGGTGAAACTTTTTATAATTGGAGAGCCATTCTAAAGGCATGAGTTGAAGGAAATCAGCCTTTTGGATCTATCCTGGGATTTGGACAATGGCTGGAACAGAATCATTGTCTGCCAAAATCATGAGAGCTTCAGCAGAGGTTTGAGGAGTAGGCAAATCGAGGACATGATATTGTAATCGATACACCAGTTGATGGTGTAAGGTTGCAACCTTAGAAGTGGTTGTCTCCTTAGTACCTTGAAGTTGGATTTGGCTTTTCAGGGTTGTTGGCAAGTTAGGGTCTTGAAGAGGAAAGAAGAGCACTACTAGCATCTAAGGTAGTGAGAACTGTGCCTATGACTCTGGCCATAACAGGAAGACCTTTTCAGCCATGAAGAGTGAGGATAAGGCGGACACCTCCTAGATGTAGGTGTGTAACCTTCTCTTTGCCAAGAGGAGATTTAATTCAAGAGGGATCTCAAGCGTGACATACTATTCTGCTGGAGTTGCTTGTTAGGAACATTGATCTAGTCTGGGTGACTGAACATATTCCTTTGAGGATGGGCGCTTAGTTGAGATAAAGGTCTTTATACTACGAGTAAAAGAGTTTCCTCTCTTATACAACTGATAAGGATTGATTAAAGGCATAGAAGACTCATTAATTTGAGCTGACTTGGGAATATAGGAATATTCTACAAGATTTTCTATTTTAAAAGTTACATGCTTAGAACATGATCTTGGAAGAGACAAAGTGGATGAAAGTGAAATAGGATTGGAATCAAAAGTCGTAGAAGAAGAAGCTATATAGAAGAGTAGCACCTCTAACTTCAAGAAATCCTAAAAAACCTTACTTTTATACCACCTCTAGAATTGACAATATCGAACTTGCTAAGCTCACCACAACATTTAACTAATCATCCAGTGAGGTTTGGTTTATGATCAAGACCACTGTTTTATGAGCCTAAAAATAAAGTTAGTGTTTTATTACAACAATGATAAGTGTAATAGTAAGTTTTTATGTAGCATCCCGCATTTTTGTAAGGTAATTTACTTAGAAATTTGCCTTAGTTTTAATAAAAATATTTTATTTATGTTATATAGAAACTTGATTACAAAGTTTAAAGTTTCTTTACTATATATGTACAAAATAAAATATGGATATTTATGTTTGGAAAGAATCTTAGTTGAGCCCATCGTAAATCCCAAGGTCTGCGATGCCCATATGCACTTTGCCTCGGTTGGGACTTGGCTTCTCTTAACCGTACTCGATGTTGCCTGCAATGTAAGGACTACGTGAGCTAATGCCCAGTAAGATAACACTAGATGCATGCAAGGAATTATTATGCATATGGATTAAGTCGTTAGGATTGATTAACTTTATTAGGGCCCTGGGTATGTTGTACTACAAGGCTAGCACTTTTAACTCTCATGCCCTTGGGCTTACTAGTTAGTCTTTTAGGCGTTACGTATCGCCGTCCCCAAAAGATTACCTTTTTCTTAGCTTGGAGGGCTTGCCCTCCTTGGAAAACTTTGCCACCTAGTAGTACAACAACCCATTTTGCAAACTCAAAATACCTTGTTTATAAAATAAATGACGGAATGCATATGTCCAATGCAATTTACTTCCTAGCACGTAAAGTATCCCAAAGTCAACAATCTTTAATTTAGGCGGCAGTGCCGACCATATGAGAATTTACCAAGAACATATTGCATTATAGGCGGCAGAGCCGACCATAGCATGATTAAATACGACCATCATGATCAGGCGGAATAGAGGACCATATAACGAGGGATAAGGAAATATCATCATGTAGGCATCATAGCCGACTATATATGGGTAAATAAAGGAATATTATCACGTAGGCGGCATAGCCGACCATATAAATATAAATACAGTAATATCATTACATAACCAATAATCAAACCACATGAGGATAAATAATTACAATGCCATATAAGAATAAATAATAATAAATAATCACATCCTAGTTATTATCATAAGGCTAAGGATTATCATAAGGATCTAACATAAAAGGAATTAGTCCTTACATTGCAGTGGGAGTGTTACTTACCTTGAAATCTTAGATTCTCTAACCCTCCTAGTTTGATGACTTTCTCTACTCTTGGATGTTTTGGCAAGAGAGCTTAAGTGCTTGTGTGTTAAGTGTATGGTGTGGTAGGTGGTTGCACAAATGAGAAGTGCCCACCCATATTTATAGAGGTGGCCATGGGGAGTCTAGAGAGTTCTATGCCACTTGTACAAATATCATGGGGCCTTAAATGCATAATTCTAGAAAACTCTAGCCGATGGGTAATTGTAGAGAATTCTAGATTATGGCCCTTGGTGGGAAGATTGCTAAGTGCACCACGGTTGGTTAGTTGTGTGGGTGTCCCAATTTTCTAAGTGCATCAGTGCATCAGTGCATCCCGCCTTGAGTGCTGAGCGCATCCCACTTCTAAGTGCATTCCAGTTTTAGGATTAGATTGAAAATGGAAGGGCTATAGGGTATTTGTAGGTTTTCCAAAAGCTAATGGATGGCTAGGATTTTGCCACCATAATTCTTTATCAATGGTTAGGATTTATTCTCTTATAAATATCTTAGTAACTTCTAGACTTAATGTCTCTACAATTATTTCTTATTACATCATCACTTATGTCATTGCTTATGTCATCATTTCCCTAGAATTAATTTTATTTTAATATTTAGGTGAGAAGGTCGTACCTCACATTTTAATAGTTAGGTTTTGCATCTCGTGGTTAGTAAATACCTTGAGACGATTCACTATGTATCATCATTATGCTCACTAACTTTTATGCTCTAATCCAGCAAGATTTTTCTTAGTATTCAAATCATGGACATAGTACTCTCTTATATTTTAAATTTTTGTTTTTTACTAGTTTGAGTACTATGGGACCTAGTTCTTAATTAATCACTTTCAATAAACGCTATCATATTGATGTATGGACATTAGGCCTTAACTCTCATATAAATCCAATGGTGTCTAAATCTACAAATAAATATGGGTCAAGTACTCAATGTGCCCCATCTTATTGATATGCCAATGTTAAGTATAAATATGAAACTAAAAATAATAAACTTTAAACTCACCTAAGAGAGAGTAGAGACCTTAGACAGCTTTTTTAATACTCACATAAGCCTTTGTCATTGATAAAGGGTTTAATGATATTCACAATTTGAACCTTTGACCTTCATCTTTCACCTTAGTTTAAAAGTGTATTGGACATTATTAATTTTATTTGATAAATAAATTTGTAAAAGTACAATACAAAGAAATAGAAAGCAAAAGAGTAAAGAAAAATCTATTTTTATTAACTACTCTTTTCCCTAAAATTCACTCTAAACTTACACCAACATTCACTAAAAATTCTAATTTTGATAAAGTGTGGACATTTCATGGTAACAGTGGTGAGCTTGCAACCTTTAAATGAGTTTTAATGATACAATCCAATGGTCTAAAATTATAATCAATGTGGTCATTATGGAACCTTTGGATTCAACTTAATCAATGATTATATATGAAGTGATATTGAGACCCTCTATTGGATCTTTTGTCCGGGTAGTTTAAATAAGTTAATGTGTGTTGAATCTAGTGCAATGATGTGGATGTGAGCTCAGACACATGTTGTGATCTTAGCTTTTCAAAATCATTAATGTAGGATGCTAATATGATATGACAAATTCTAGCAATTCTAATGAGAACCCCTTTAGATCTAGCTAAAAAAACCCACAATTGGATTGATAAAAATGCAAGAAAGCAAATATGATCAAAATTCGGACAAAACATCCAAACTCCTTTGATAAGTTGAAAGTTCTTTCAAGAACAAGTTGAGAAAATCCTCTCCAGTGATATCAAACTCAAGAATGTCAAAGTTACATTCAAAGAACATGAAAGAGTGTTTATATAAGGTAAAATAAAAACCCGGAGCTGCATGGGCCTTGGCCTACAAAAGCCATTAATCTTAAACGAACAGTAATTTAGGCATATGATGTCAGATTTGGGCCCCTAATACACCGTTTCAAAGCTCTTGACATAAGGAATGCAGCTGCAATTTTAGAATTGATTTTCTAGCCCTTCTTCTTACAAAAATCATCCTCTCCGATGCTCACCACCTCGTTAGCTCGACTCAAGTGTACCAAGGTTGGTTCCTCCTCTTTTAAGCCCATCTTGAATCAAATTGAAATTGATGGAATTCATCCAATGTAGCTTGATTGCTTCCTTGATCTTTTTGGCTCGTGATCTCATAATTGGCCCTTCTAGAACAAGCAATGGATCTTTAATGCTCTGAGCACTCTTGATCATAGTCTGGAATATAAATTTCACATTTTTTTCCAATCCGAGCACCAAAATTTCATGAATTCACAGATTTTCGTACAAAACACAAAGATTAGACATTAAAAAAATAAAAATGGGTACTTCCTAAAATGGATTCGTAAATATGACAAAGTTCTTAATGTCATTAACACTTACTAAATGTAATGACAATTTTAAGTGTTAGTGTCAATTTTAACCTTTACTAAATGTATTATTTCTATTGTTAATCACACCCCCAATTAGCTTATTACTAGTCCTTAGCAATTAAAGCACTAACCTCGATAGGAAAAATTTGTATATAAGCTGGTAGTTATTCTTCTTCCCTCTAAATAATTGAATAGGAGAACTCACACAAAAAAAATAAATCGTAGCTGGATGTCAATAAATCTTCCTTTGTGTTTGATTATAAAAGTAAACACAAAACATATTGGGTTTCACGAAATAGGGTTGTATCTTTATTCTAAGAGTTCCTTAGGGTTTCTATCATTAGGCAATGGATTATTTATACATAAATAAATAAACAAAACATCTTTAACCCACATAGTGGCATTCGATATGAAACATCTCGCAGGCTTAATCAATACTTTATCATTTTATGTGAACAATCTCTTGATTAGGCAAGATGCCCGGTTACTAGGCAAACTTTTTACTAGATTGTTTTTAATTTTATCATTTGAGACTAGTAATTAGGAAAGATGCCCGATTATGAAGTATATGCTTTTTTTTTTTTCAAAATAAAATGCATTTTTTTTCATTGCCTTAGATGTCACCTTCAATAAGAAATTTTAATTTACAACCTACAAGTATATGTCATGGTGTGCGTTTGAACGGATGGTGAATCAAATAAACAAAATGGATGAATCAATGTTATTAAAAGGAGAGCTCACAAATTTAATTAGTTAGAAGAGAATGTAAACACAAATAGCCTTTATTAAAAAAGATGAAAGTATAAATAAAATTGTGGCAAAGATCCGCCATCTTTGAACAAAAATTGGTTATTTCTTTTTTAAAACAAACACACAAAAATATGCTATGTCAACTATCCCCTCCCCCAAACTCGATTAAGAGTTTGACACACTATTCAATGTGTGAAAAAGAGGTAAAGTTTTAAAGACCATGCCTGATAAATGTGAAAAGAAAACAAACTCCTATAAACAAATATAATCAGTATAAAGAATAAAAAATAGTTAAAAATGAAGTGAGATTTCCCAAAAATAATAAACTATCTAGAATAGATGTGAAATAAGCATGCAATTAATCCACCAATTTATTTAATCCAAAAAATTTATCCTAAAATCATTTAAAGACTCCCTAAAATATCAAAACAATAATTCCCAACAACATCAACCAAATTCATTCAATTTCAATTTATAAAATGATGCCAAGAAAGAAAATTAGGTGGATACAATTATTGATTTTAGAGAGGCTTTGCAAGATTGTAACCTATTTGATTTGGGGTGCAAAATGTATCCTTTCACTTGGTCAAATAAGTGACTTGGACCTTATTTTATGGAAGAGAGGTTGGATAATATCTTTTTTGTTAAGGATTTTTCACAACCACCATATTGAGAGTTGGAGTTCTTACCACTACTGGAGGTGGAAGAAAAGAGTAGTAGTGTGAATTATAACAGAAGAATTTATCAATGAATTCATTACAAAGACTTGTGGAGTCTTTATGAGATTTGTAAAGACATTGTTAAACACGAATTGAGCAAACATGGAACCTGAAGACACATTAATCTTGTTTACTTGTTTAAACAAACAGCTAAGTCTTCAATGGCTCAATTGAATTTTTAGAGCAAAGAAGAGCTCAATGGCAGGGAGAAAAATATAAAGAAGTTGCTGTCCAAGCCGCAGGGATCATGCTAATATAAGGAGCAATATAACAATTAAGAATTAAAAAACATAGACTTACAACATCTTGCTGGATGAAGAAATCTATTGGAAGTGAGGTTTGTGTTGATCGGCTTAAAAAAGGTGACAAAAAGGCCAAGTATTTCCATAACAAAGAATCATCTAGAAAAAGAAGGAATAGGATTTACGGTGTTAAAGACAAGTATGGCAATTGGATGATAAAGCGAGAAGATGTAGAAAGTGAGCTTTATAAGTAGTTTACAAATTTATTCACAACTCTAATCCAAGTCAAGGTTAGGTGGAAGCAAATTTTTTCTAGAATAGTGCCATGAGTTCTGATACCAACACGTAAAGCGGAACAACCACTTCGGTCTTGAGTCTGAGGCGTTGTTATACGAGCAATGACAACAAATCGTCCTTTGGGCCAATAGCCTGCATGCTCGGGTTTCAGTAGATATACTGACACAGGGAAGAAACCATAGCACATACCACCCTTTTGAGTAGCGCCACTCCTTGGCTTAATGTCCTCGGTGAACAGTATTTTTGATAACCGTGTTAGTAAAAGCGAAACAGCAATGGTATAAGATTATACCACTCTGGTACAATAGGATAAGACTTTCTGATACACAGGATCCTACAAGAGGCAAGTGTAGAGCATACGCGTCACCAAGCCAGATAGAAAGTGAACTATTTAAGCTGATCCGTGATCTTTATTAGAAGAATAAAAAGAGAAGAATTTAGCCACTCATGCTTAGGGGAAACTTAGAATTTTTATTAAAGGATAGTTCTCCAATAATTCGAAGATCTCCAGATATCTTACAAGGAGAGGAAGGTCGCCTTTTATAAACGAGAGCTTCACCTAAAGTGGGACAGGACCCCCACTATTACAACCACTTGATTAGGACATGTCACCTAATCTTGATAAGATCAAAGAAAAAGCATAGCAAACCATTATTACAATAAGACAACGACACTTTAACCACTAACTTTGAAAAAGTAAATGACACAAAAGTCAAGCCATTATTGGAAAATGACAAAGACTTTTAAATATAAAAGACAAACTGCTTTATGACTATTGAGACACTAAAGACAAACAACATTATTAAAGCGAAATAGTGCTGTATGAAGAGACTGAGGTGTGTCAGTGTCTGAATCGGAATTCATCTTAGCATCATCAGGTTGGAGGGCTAAGCTTGGTTGAGGCCATTGTTGGTAGTTGGACCAATCTGTTGTTTCTGGCCACAGACTTTGAGATCTGCCATGTCTGCTTAGGTACCGATCATATCTGTGCTGGAGTACCATAGCTTCATCTCCTTCAGAGTGGAGACGATGATTCCTGATTTCTTCTCTGAAATAGAGATCTGGTGTGGTTTGGACATCAGGAGATAAAGGATTGTGGGTGATGTATGTGGGAGTAATTCCATATTCTTCGGCTAGAACTAAATCTATGAGGCATTACATCACATAGAATGAAAAGTCTCACAGTCATGGTTGTTATGGGTTAAGTACTTCAACCCCAGATGTCAGTGAGTTTTATGATCACGATGGTTGGGTGCCTGATATGATAACCAGTGATGAGTTCGAGGTCAAGGATCACGAAGATGGGGCGAACGTGCAGCCGAACCATGCTCTTTACCATATCTGCGGCTAGTGTGGATTAGATTGGGATAAAAAACGAGAGCCACGGGGTATAGGTTTAACCAGTACCAGAAGATGTAGTAAGCTTGAGGAGTGATGTCACGAATGACATAATGTCCCCAACTCACCACATTGTGGAAAGTAGTTTGGACTTTAAAGATTAGCTGGTGCATTTGGTCTGGATTAGGATGTGGAATAAATGGTTGTTGGCATAAATCATCATGAGTTGGCCTGAATTCTTGGATGGCCATTAAGGACCATAAACGCCATGTAACAGGATGATTTCTGGAACCATGTTTGTGGTCAATAACCTTTCGGAAAATTAGCTCTTGGAGGCCTTCTGGAAGGCAAGCTATGCAGGTTAAAAGACTCAGAAAAGAAATATCAATCTGCTGGTTTCTGTGACTCATATTGAGAATGGGATTTAAGAATGTGGTGGATCACTAGATGAGAAATTGATTTTCTGAAGATGAGTGATGGTGCTGGATGTTACTTACAGAACCATAGTTATAGGAAGAGATTTCCATTGGTCCTTGGATTCCTTCAGATGCTCGATAATGGAGATTTGGATGCCTTGGAAGTGTGTGATCCGTGGATGGGATTCTCGTGATGATGGTTCTTGAGTTATCTTGAGCTCTTGGACAAGCGTAGTGCCTTTCGAGGTCCCATGGTGAAATTTCTTTCTTTAACATCTTGACAACCGGTGTGGGTACTGATGTGTGGAAAAAGTCTCGAAGATAGTTGGCGATCCAGGAATTGTTGAATTTGCTTGCGGTTTAGATAAGTATCTGGAAAATGCATCAATTCTTGTGCGATGTGGGGTCGAGGCAATATTGGAGTCTTGAGTTATCATGCCAAGAAATTGATGGATGTCGGCCCATGACTTTTCTCGAGATAACATGACTCCATGTGAATGAATTATTGACAGGAATTGATCAAGAAGCCGTTGATGTGATTCATGATCCTTGGAAAATAATAAGATGTCATCGATGTAGATGAGGGCATTTTCAAGGATAGGTTCAAAGACTTTAACCATAGCCTTTTGAAAAAGGGATAGTGCCACTTTCAAACCAAAGGGCATCATTGTCCATTGGTAATGGGCTTTTGGAATACAGAAGTCTGTTTTTGGTCTTTCATCAGGATGAATACCAATTTGCCAAAATCCTGACTTAAGATCAAACTTGGAGAACACCTTTGCGTTTTGGATATGGACGAACAAAGATTGAATCTTAGGCAAAGGGAATTTATCGTCTTTGAGAAAATAGTTGAGGAGCTGGTAGTCAATGACTTACCTTTTCTTACCCCGAATAATTTCATATCAGAACGAGTGGGCTCAATAAGGCCTTGTGCCATAAGCTGTTGGTAGGGTTGACATCTTCAAGCTTAATAGAAAGCTTGACAAGCCCAATCAGAACGAGTGGGCTCAATAAGGCCTTGTGCCATAAGCTGTTGGTAGGGTTGACATCTTCATTAAGCTTGAAGGGAAGCTTAACAAGAGCGAGGTTTTCCACGGAGGAAAATGATGGGTAAGCGAATATGATTTTCAAGACAAAGCGGAGGAATTTGGTTTTGAAAGACTAATAAGGTGAAGGTGCATCAGAAATTGAATATACCTTTGGAGTATCAGTATAAGGAAGAAACATTTGCTTATACTTAATACCTGTGGAGGTGACATTCAACTTTTTCATGAGTTGGAGAACATCGAAACCTATGAGAAGGTCCTTGTTAGGAAGGGAAGAACCTATAACTTTGATCCAAAGAATACGATATGGGAAGAACTGAATACCAATAGGTTTTTTGGTAATCAGATCCGTGTGAAAGTACTCACCATCAACTACTTTGAAATGTTCAGTGTGGTGTTCCCAATACTCTGGAGGAAGGAGGGATGGATCAAGCATACTACGCTCTGCACCAGTATCAATGAAACCTATGATGGAGATAGGCTTGGCAAATTTGGAGGAAATTTGGAGGGTAGGATACTGATTTTTATGGATGGAAGAGGACGTCTAACAAGATTGACTTGTTGTATGTGGTGGATAGTTGGAATGTCCCCTAACACTGATTCTGAGTCACTTTGATCAGCCAAAATAAAGACCATATTGTCATCACAAGATTCCTGTTCTGAAAACAAGGATTCAATATCATCATCCTCAGAGAAAGGAGAGACTTGGTCTAGGTGTTAAAGAAGCTTGGCTAACTTGGTTGGATTGTTAGGGCAAGATTTGGCAAAGTATTACTGCTACGGATGAAACACACAGAATCTTTTTGTTGCACAGTGTTGGATGTCTTCCGTCTGAAAAACACATAGGTTGTTTAGGCTTTGAAAACGATTAATGGAAGAGTGTTTAGGTTTAGAGAACTTTCGGAAATGGGATTTTTTTCTTGGTAGGACAACTGCAGGTTCTTTCATCCTTGCATTTGATAGCAAGGTGAGGCTTTTTGCAGGCACTTTTGAAGGGTTCCCTTTGTTCCATGAGATCTCTGAAAAACTCTTTCTATTCACAGAGCTTTTCAAGACAAGAGACCGTAATCTGGTAAATCTTTCCCAGGGAAAGATCATCAATGTTTATCTGGAGGGCATGGAATTTGTCTCTGAAGTTCTAGTAGAATCTCCTTAGGGAGAGATTGAATAAAGACATGCTTGAGAGAGCTATCATTGAAACCATTAAACATGTCTGAGTGACATTAAATGCATGGTGCACATCAAGATCTTTTATCTTTAAAGAACAGCACTTCATCTGATGAAACTCTTTTCTAGCAGATTCTTTTGCTAAATTGAGGTCGCCCAAAAAGTGATTATAGATGAGCTCTAGAACTTGAGGGATTGGTGCTTCATACAGCTGTAGCTGTCTGTACTCAAGTAGGCTTACAAACCAATCACGAAGAGAGCCTAAGAACCGAGAGCAGAATTCTTTAAGAACATCGTAAGAGGTTGCTCTAGGTCTAAGCATTTGAACATCAATCCAAGCAGCCATTTCTTGGAACTTGAGGAGCCATTTAGATTTAGGAACATCATCAAATGAGAACCATGGCCCATTGGTTGGCTTAGAACTTGGACTTGGATTAGGCTGTGCAGGAGGCACGTCTTGAGCCAGAGGCATGTCATCATCCGGTTCATCTACAAAGGGAGGTCTCCTAGGAGGAGGATCCTCTGGAGGAGTAGGAGGATTGTTTGATGTGGATGGCTGTGCCATAAGTTGAGCAGGGATTTCCACATAGTTTTCCTCTGAATTGATTGCAAAGTAAGAGGCAACTGATTCGGTTGGAGAAGAAGATTCATCTAAAGAAGGATTGACATCTGGATCAGATGGAGTATCATCTTCTGAAAGGATAAGACCAGAATAGAGCTGCTGCATGGGCTCTTTATCTGAGATGGTTGATGAGTAGGCTGAAAGTATTCGAGAATTTCTTTGAGGAGAATGAGTATGAATCGTTCAACATAGGTTGAAGAGGTTGCGGTTGGGGTGTAGGCCTAGGTTGAGGCCTTGTATGATAAATTTGGGAGGAGATGGCCTTGAGTAATGCATCGGTGTTGGTTCTTGATGAGAACTATCCAGAGAATACCATTAAAGATTCAAGTGACCTTTTGCACATTCATAAAGGCCCAATTACAAGCGTTAGAGCCAAAAAGATGCAATGTGCTTTAAATAGATTAACTGAGAAAATATGGATTGAAACTGCAATTCAAGACGCAAGACATCATCAATTGGGCTTGAAGAGAAGTCAAGGCATTGTGGGCATTATTCAAGCTATTGGGCAGCTAAATACACAATTTAGATCAAATGTAGAAAGGTAAAATTCGAAATAAAATTTGTATTGATTGAGCTGGAATTAATGTACAAGCTATATACTGTTGGAAAGCTAATTAAGTTAAATTTCCAAAGAATTTTACAGTTAGATTTGGAGTTCTCTTGAAGGAGTTATGACCAATTCATTACAGCATGTTCAGACTTGGGATTTTTAAACGACTCCTTTGTTTTTTTCAACTTCATTTGTTGTTTTTCAATGTGTAAGGTAAGTATACCATCAATTATGGTGGGCTAGCATTAATTATGGTAGGCTAACATTAAGTTTGCCAATGATAGCATTAATCATGGTGGGTGGTGAAGAATTTTGAGCATGTTTTGACAAACTTATACTTGGAGGTTGTTCGATGTTTTCATTTGTATTTTTTAGGATTTTGGGTCTCTATTGGTCTATTTAAACTCAGCAACCTGGCTATATAAGACATTTTAGAGATTAATGTTATTTGAAATTGAAGAATTATTCTTTCTTTGGTTCTTTTAGAACTAGTGAACTTATCAAGAATTTGCATTCTGCTCCAAATCTAGACTTATCACTCACCTTCGCATATAAATCTTGAGTGAGGAGTCAATATCATTCTCCATACCTTTGGTTCATGTTTTCAAGCATTGGGTCAAGGTTTTGTTTGTCTTAAATCTGTTTAGAACTTTTTGGGAAGTTGAAACTTCAAATTGCGTGAGTTTCAAAGTTTCAAAGTGGGATTCACATCAATTCTTCTTTGGATAATGCATATTGATATGCCAATGAACTGATGTGCTTCTGAGTTCTTTGAGAAGGAGTAGTGGGAGGACCGTAGAAAGGCTGGTATGTGTCAAGTACGCCAAGGCATGTATGGTCGCTTGTTGACCACACAAGGAGGTTGTCTTTACCTTTCGTGATCAATTTTTTCAAGCTCACTTTAAGTTATCCGATCTCTGATCTTTTAGCTGAACTTTGGTCCCCAAAAATTCAGTTCAATCATGGTACGAAGCTTTATGTCCAATTTGGCAATTCTTTCGAAGGCTTTTATACATTGCTCTATCCGCTACCGTAATTGCATCAACCTTCTTATGTGTTGTTTGACTTGTGTTGAACAGTGATCCATCCCGTATTGAGAGATTCCGGATCAGACATGAACTCGTATTCGGGTTTGCCGCCAAGCACTTGTTCATACCGCTTTGGTTCTTCAACTGCCTGTAAGGAATCGACTTTGGTAAAGAGCTAGATCCAAACATTATAATGGATTTTGGAGAGGATCGAGACAAAAGTGGGTTGTTGACTTTGTCTACAGTCGCTGGTATGGTTCGAAAGTGAGAACAACGAGGTGTTGTTTCAACTGGGCTTGAGGTGTATTCGTGTTCAACCGACCATGGGTGTTTTTTCGTTCATCACCTAAACTAGAACCGTGGAGATTCAGTTGGTCATCCGTGGAGGTTTAGAGGTTTACAACTACTTCGTTTTGCACTTTTCTTCTTCCTGCGCCTTTGGCCCCTATGGATGACTTCTCAGTCGTCGTCAAACTCATCATCATCCTGGCATGGACAACCTGGATCACACATGTGAGAGCCTGGAACATCCCAAATGAAATGTCCGTTTACTTTGTCTGGGTGGACATGATAGCCTTTGGAAGAGAAACTGTGGATGGGTAGATCTTCTCGAGCTGTGTTAATGTGATCATAGCAAAGGTACGAGAAAGATGCTGGAGGTTGACTTTCTGGGGGTTGAAAGGTCATCCGGACAGTACCATCTAACCTTTTTTCATATTGGGCTTCAGAAGTCTGAACTGGTTGGGAGTTCTGATGGAACTTTTCATAGTTAGAGAGTCATTCCAACGGTATCAACTTGAGAAGTTTGGCTTTTTGGATCTGTTTGGGGATTTGGACTTCATTGTCAGCTAGAATCATGAGGGTATCTTTGGAAGTTTGAGGTGTAGGAAGATCAAGAGCATGGTTTTGAAGTCTATAAACCAGCTGGTGATGTAAAGTAGCCATTTTTTAGGTGACCACTTGTTCAGCACCTTGGATCTGGATTTGGACTTTCAAAATAGTTGAAGGTTGGGATCTTGAGGATAGGTAAAGGTGAGAAGAGCACTACCCGCATGTAGAGTAGTGAGGACAGTACTAATGACAGCATATTGGTACTCAGTGAATCTGGTGTCCAAAAGAGCCATTCTTGCCGTGACCGGCAAGCCTTTTCTGCCATGAAGAGTTAAGATCATACGTACCCCTTCTAGGCGGAGGTGTGTATAACCTTCACGTTTCCATTTACAGTATAGCCCTTATATACCCTACAAAGGCTAGTTGTTTCAACTTGTCTCCACATTCTCAATGAACAAAGTACAATATCCTCGAACCATACATATATTGCTTTGATTCCAAAGATCAAAAGTGATTAAATACAAAAATATAAACACATAAGGTATTTGTAGGATTGTGGCCATAATAGACTTAAACATATCTTTCACCAAATTATCTCACCAACTCAAAGTGTTTGTATCCTAAATAGACTTGTAAGTAAAAACATTGTCATAAGTTACGAATGTTTTCACAAAGATTAAGTATTAAAGGGAAAAAATGGTCTTATAAGAGTGAATTTGATTATGAGGGAAAAAATGGTTTTCACAATTGTCCTTAGAACCAATAGCCTATAAAAACCACGATCACAGCCCTCGTGGGCGAAAAAAGATGATACCACTCGGGGAGTAGCAGATGCGTGGCGTTGTTATACCAAAGCAAGGACAATTCTAAGATTGTCCTTTGGACCAATAGCTCGCATGCTTGGGTTTCTAGCCTATATACCCAATACTAGAGAAGAAACCATAGCACATACCACCCAAAATTGGAGCCTCACCTTGGGCATAACGGAGGCTGAGCGATTGTGTTTTACGGAGCAGTTACGGTGTTTAATATAAAGGGAATAGGATTTTCGATAAACAAGATCCTACGAGGCAAGTGTAGAAGCGTAGTCATCAAGCCGGATAGAAAGTGAACAATTGTTTTAAAGTGCATGATCTTTATTAGAAGAATAGAAAGAGAAGGATTTAGCTACTCATGTTTAAGGTAAGCTTGAACTCTTTGATTTGAAAAACTAGCTCAAACTAACAAACTAACTTATCTTTACAATGAGGAAGATGGGCTTATATAGGCTGAGGCCATTCTCAAAAGCTAGCAGGACCCATTATCATTACAAAGCAACATGATTAAAGTAAAGTAAAAGCATCTACTTAAAAGCAGATTCTTTTAGAAAGACAAAAGATAAAGATAGGACATGTCCCTCTCTTTAAAAGCAAAAGTAATCATCACAAAATGACAAACAACTTTAAAAAGCTAAAGCACACGATTGCAAACAAGACAAAGAACTTTTTAAAGGGAAATAATGTTCATTGGATGAGGACTCCTCATCGTGGTCTTGATCGTAGTCTTTGTCTTTTCAAGATTTTGTCGGATGAGAGCAACCAAGAACACATGGCCAAGGGTAATTTGGAGATTTTGATGATGGAGGATCTTATTGGGAGGAAAATGGTGGATATGGATCTGGTGGTTATGGAGTAGAGGAGGATCCATGTTCATACTATGGTGGTGAAGCGTACGGAGTGAAGTCCTCATATGGGTCTTAGAATCTAAAAAGTCGGTGTAATCCGCTTTTTTCTTTAATGATGATTCCCCATCATGAGGTTGGGAATGAAATGATGGTGTAGGTACCATGAACATGTCATGTTTGTGTCCAAGAGATGTAGGGAGGATAACAGGTTGGTCTGGAGGAAAATGATTGAGTTCCATGAGGAATTTTTTCAAGGAGGTCTTAATCTGGAAGTCTTGTTCAAGACAGGCAGAATGTGGAACTATCATCCATTTATAAAAGGCATTAGTTTGAGGGTGTTGGAAATATGGATGATGGATGATGAAGACAGAAGTGAACTATTGACCTTCTTTGTATGGAAGGTCCCTGAGGTGATGTGTGTCAGCAATCTGTTGTAGCTTACGGCGCGGCGCCACCATGGTAGTGGTGAAAACCATTCAAAGAGGGTCCAAGTAAGACTGGTTCAGTGATGTGGATTTTTAAGTCTGGAAAATCAGGTTTTAAGGCGGAAAACGTGTTTGTCTGGTCGGACTTTATTTTTAAATTCCATTATCTTCGGGAAGGAGGAGTTGTCCAATCTGAAAAGAAAGTTATGACCGCTGAGAAGAAAGTTGTCCAATCAGGTTTTAGATCACCTGGTAATGCTTTTCAGCATCTATAAACTGACCACTGGCATGGTCACAATAATAGTCTTTACCATCAATGCGTTCCAAGAGTACTACTCCCTAGTACTCGTCACTGGCATTGGTTTGGAGGATGCTTTATCCAATGGTACGCAAAGGATTGAGTCATATTTGCTTTAACTGTTGGACAGCTATTGTCTGCTCTGGTCCCTATGGTAGGGTTGATTTCTTCAATATTCTGGAAAGCTGAGAAGTGTGGACCGCAATGTGCGAGAAAAAGTCTCTGAGATAATTGATAATCCCGAGAAACTATTGAATTTTTTTCTAGATAAGTGTTGATTTGGAAAGTGCATTAATTCTTGAGCGATGTGGGGTCCTGGATGGTAGGAACCATCTTGAATGATCATCCCATGAAATTTGATAGATTCTTGACCTATCCATGAGATTCAATAACCTGAAGGAACTGGTTCAGGAGCCGTTGATGGGACTCATGGTCTTTAGTGAAGAGGATGATATCATCTATGTAAATGAGGGCATTTTCAAGGATAAGTTCAAAGATTTTGACCAGAGTCTTCTGAAAAAGGGATGGTGCGACTTTCAAACCAAAGGGCATAACTGTCCATTAGAAATATGCATTTGGAATATAGAATGCTATCTTCGGTCTATCATCAGGATGAATACCAATTTACCAGAATCCTAATTTAAGGTCGAATTTGGAAAATACCTTTGCATTTTGTAGATGAACAAACAGGGACTAAATTTTGGGCAAAGGAAATTTGTCATCTTTGAGGAAATAGTTGAGGGGCTGATAGTCAATGACCAATCTTTTCTTACCCCGAACTATTTCTAACCTTTTCTCGACATAGAAAGCTTAACAAGCTCAATCAGAATGAGTGGGCTCAATAAGGCCTTAGAATATAAGTTGCTGGCATTAGGCTTGGCCTAACTTAAGATCAGAGGGTGTCATACCCGGATGTGTGGCATTAGTAGGGTTAATGTCTTCATTAAGTTTGAAATGTAACTTAATGAAGAATCGAGAATTTTTCCACAGAGGAAATGGATGAGAAAACTGAAGGTGACTTTCAGGACAAAAGGAAAGGAATTTGGCTTTGAGAGATTCATAAAGAGGAGGTGCATCAGAAATTGAATATAACTTTAAGGTCTTAGTATAACGCAGGAACCTTTGTTTATACCGAATACCTTTGGAAGATATGTTCAACTTCTATCAAAGCCTTGGAGTAGGTCTTTATCAAGAAGAGAAGAACCTACTATTTTGATCCAGAGAACACAATCTGGAAAGAACTGAATACCGATGGGTTTTTTGGTGATCAAATCAGTTTGGAATAGATGGGTAGCGGAGTACGTGGCGTTGTTATACCAGAGAAACGACGAACAAATTGTCCTTTAGGCTAGTAGCCTGCATGCTCGGGTTTCCAACCTAGATACCCAATACCAGAGAAGTAACCATAGCACCTACCACCCAAAACTGAAGCCTCACCCTGGGCATTTGACAGGGTGAACAATGGTTCTGATGATTGTTTTTTGTGTTTGGTATCGGGGAATTCCGGCTTTGGTATAAGGGTTTATACCAACTCTGGTTTATGCTACAAGAGGCAAGTGTAGAGCACACTCGTCATCAAGCCAGATAGTATTAAGCTGATTTGTGATCTTTATGAGAGGAATAGAAAGAGAAGAGTTTAGCAACTCATGTTTAAGAGAAAACTTCAAACTTAGATTAAAGCTTAAAGGAGTTCTGATTTACAATGAGGAGAAGGTGGCCTTTTATAGGCAAAGCCTTTACCTAAAGCAGGATAGGACCCCTGAAAAAAGGAGCAAATCATCAATGTAAACAAGTGTATGGTGGAGAATTGGGTGGAAGATTGTTGTCATAGCCTTTTGGAAGATAGAAGGGGCAGTTTTAAGGCCAAAAAGAAGTAAAGTCCACTGGTAATGGGCATTGGGAATACAAAAGGCAGTTTTGTATCGCTCTATAGAATGAATGCTGTTGCCAAAAATCGAATTTCAAGTCAAATTTTGAAAAGATTCGGCATTTTTTAGGTGAATGAAAAGGGTCTATCTGTATTACATTGGGTAATGGAAATTTGTGGTCCCGAGAGAATGACTAATAGTTTTTGCCACGTATGAAGGATTTCAGACCTTTTCTCAACATAAAGGCATGACAAGCCCATTGAGAATTTGTGGGCTCAATTAGACCTTGCTTTAATAACTTGGCATATTCTTGTTGGGCCAAAATAAGGTCTTGTGGTGTCATCCTAGTGTACGGTTGATGAAGAATTTTGGGTTTTTCCACAATGGGTTTGGATGGGTAAAAAGGCTATGATTTTCAGGATAGAATTGAAGGATTGTTTCGGTTATGGGTTGGTATGTAGGTGGTGGATTGGCCAAGGAGTATATTTTGAGAAATGTTGGTGTACGGTTTGACCATGTACTTATACTGGAGACCAGTGGAACTGTTATGAACTCCTTTTGTCTGTTGCAGGATGTCAAAACCTACAAGAAGATTTTTATTTGGTAGAGATGAACCAATTAGTTTTATCCAAACAACACAAATAGAAAAAAGTTGGATTCCTATTGGGTGTTTAGTGACTAATTTAGTTGTAAAGATCTTTCCATCAGCAGCTCTAAAATGGCTCGCTTGAGTTTTCCAATACTTAGAGGGGAGAATAGTAGGATTGAGCATGCTTTGTTGGGCACCAATGTCAACAAAACCAATGGCTGTAATTGGTTTATGGTATCTGGAGGGAATGATTTGAACTTTGACAGACGGAATGGGTATGGTACGGTCATGAGTCAAAATTGAGGGGTGGTTGGACTGTGTAAATTAGTTCAAAATCAGAATGTTCTAAATCACTAGAGTTTGTTGGTAAGACAAAAACTGTGTCATCATCTGGTTCTTCTTGTTCAGAAAACAAGTATTTAAGTTGGTCAGTGTATGGAGAGAAATATGTGGTGGATTTCAGGTGTTCGATGAGCTTGATTGCCTTTGGGGTTTTTATGGTAATCTTTGCAAAGTGGCCTTTCTTTTTGCAAATAAATCATCGCGCTTTTTATCCGAAATTTTCTAGAAGGATCTGCTTTTCTAAAAAGGAAAACTGCTAGAACATCGCTTTTTATGGAATCTGATTTTGTGAAATGAGATTTCTTTTGGATGAGTAATTGTACTTCTTGGATCTTTGCATTTGACATGTTCACACAAATGAGATTTCTTTGGATCTTTGGATGAATAATTGAACATCGCTCTTGGAAGAATTTCTTTGTTCACACAACTTATTAAGACATCCTATAGCAATCAAACAATTTTCCTAATGACAAAGTATCAATGTTCAATTTGTGAGCAACAAGTCGTCGTTGAATTTCGGTTGTAATTTTCCCAAGAGAAGCCAGAAAACATGTCTCGAGAGTAGCCTCGTTGAATCCATTAGTAAAGCAAAGACATCCGCTTATAATGGTAGTGTAAATCTTTTGTATTAAGAGAGCAGCATTTCATGTTGAGATAGTCTCGCCTTGTTGCTTTAAAAGAAGACCAGTGCTCTCTAATAAATTGATCTTGAAGAATTGCCAAGGCTTGAGAAACATGTGGGATTTGAATGAATTGGAGTTGCCTGTATTGCCCCAAACTGTCAAACCAATCTCGAAGAGAACCCGTAAATCGTGTACTGAATTCTATTAAAACAGTTTTGGTTGTTGTTGTAGGGACGAGCATCTAAACATCAATCCAAGCAGATAATTCTTGTAATCTCTCTCACCATTTTGTTGTAGGAATATCATCAAAAGTGAACCATGGACCATTTGATGTCTTGGATGCCTTTGGTCTAGGTGGTGCTGACTGAGAAGATTCTTCATCATCATCAATATCTACAGGTTCAGTTCTTTGGCCAGTTTTAGTGGCACAAGACTGTTCAGTGGGTTATGCCATGAGGAGCTTGGAAATATTAGCTAGGTTTGAATCAAAAGTGTCTGAATCAGATGAATCTGATGATTCAATGATGGATGAGGATGATTCTGAGGGTGATTCTGGAGAGGAATCTTTGGTAGAAAAGTTGGAAGATAAGGGATGAGTCAATTTTTTGGCACAATATTGATGCATGGGTTGTTTTTCTAAAGAAATGGAAGTTTGGATTTGTGGTGGAGTAGATTATAGGAAAGAAGTTGATAAAGGAGAAGGTGCTGGTTCAAAGTGGGATGTTTGAGGGTTTTGTCAAGGAACAGATTTTTGAACTGGCTTGGGTGTTTTCTTTGTTTTTGGTAGAGGTTGTGGAGGAAACAAAGTATGTGTCATACCAAAGAGTTTAGAAGGATCATATGTTCTGGATGAGGTTGGAGGAACAAAGGGGTGATAAGTAGGATTTATTACTGGTAAGGGTGGAGAACTGGTAAAAAGGGTTGGCTGGACCTTTTCTTAATCAATTCTGGCAATTTTAGCTTTTAAAGCTCTTATCTTAACTTTTTTTTCTTTGAGCAAGCATGGCTTGAAGCTCAGAGTCAAGTTGTCTAACTTTGTTGTGGAGATTCTAATAGATCTAATGTAATTTATCTGAAATGGTGTCAACTTTTCTTTCTACTTGGTTGGTTTTTTGGGTAATATGGTCTACCTTATTATGTAGGGTAGTGATGACTTGGTTTTGTGCCATAACATTCTGGGATTGCCAATTTAATACTGCTTCAAAGGAATGAGGTTCCTCAAGATGGCCAGCAGTGTTTACTGCAGATGGTACAAAGGGTTTGGAAATAACTTTATTTTACTGGTCAGTTTGTTTTTCCAAAGGTGGGAACTGGGTTTGAGATTCTGCAGATGTTGATGGAGAAAACATTATACAGGACTATATCAGTGGGGTTGACTCAGTAGAAGTTTTGCTAGTTGATTAAGTTCTGCAACTTAACAAGAATGGCTCGTGTTTTTGGATCCAAGCAAGACCTTTGTTATAGATGGGCAATGGTGCTTGGGAATCTAGCTCTGGAGGATCTTCTGGATGAGCAGAGTGGTAATGGCAAGTTGGATAAACAATTTTTTTGGATTTACGCTTGCGCCTTTGAGGTTCATCTTCTTCAATATCATCCCAACAAGGGCAGTCAGTATCACAATTGCCAGAGGCTGGGACATCCCAAAGGAAATGTCCATCAAGTTTTGCTGGGTATATAGGAAAACCTTGAGCACTAAATGCTTCAATGGGTAGGCTTTCTTGTTCTATTTGTACAAAAGTGATCATTGAAGAATAAATGAAAGACAACCTGGGTGCTCTGAGGAAGAGCTTGGCGGTGGTTTAAAAGTGAGACGAACAGTTCCATCTAGATTTTTATGAAAATGACTCTCAGAAGTTTGTATGGGCTCAGAATTTTGATGAAATTGTTCATAGTTGGACAACCATTCTAAAGGTACGAGTTTGATCAATTCATGGTGAGGAATTTGCCTTGGTATTTGGATAATGGTCAGAATGGCTTCAGATTCTATAAGAATCATAAGAGCTTTCGAATTCGCCATTTGTGGAGTTGGCAAATCTAAAGCATGATTTTACAGCCTGTAAACAAGCTAATGGTGGAGAGTTGCTATTTTGGATGAGGCTATTTGTTCAGCTCCTTAGAGCTGGATTTGAACTTTCAAGGTGGTGGAAAGATTGGAGTCTAGAAGAGAAAAGTTGAAATTGGGATAAAAAGTGAGCAAAACACTTCCAACATGAAGAGTTGTGAGAACAGTATGTTGGTATTGTTTGAATCTAGTGTCAAGCAAAGCTATTCTGGCTGTGACTGGTAACCCCTTTCTTCCATGAAGAGAAAGGATAAGTCGAACACCTCCTAGATGAAGATGTATATACCCTTCGCGTTTCCATGTAGAAATTAACTCAGAGGGTATTTCAGGTGTCATATATTGCCCAGCTGCAGTGGCTTGTAAAGCACACTGATCTAGTTTGGATGACTGGATGCATTCTTTAGGGAAGGCCGTTTAGTACTAATTAAAGTTTTGATGCTCTTTGTAAACGAAGAAGATTTTTAATACAAGTGATATGGACTGATAAGAGGTAAGGAAGATTCATTGATCTGGGCCGACTCGGGAATATAAGAGTATTCAACAAGATTTTATATTTTATGAGTAGTTTGCTTAGTATAGGACTAAAGAGTAATTGGTGAAGATGAAGTCGTAGGAACAGTTGAGTTTGAAGATGAAGCCATTTGATGAAATTTATATCCCTTAAGTTGTTCTAAGTTTTCTATGTCAGTCTTTCTAACTTATACCATACCATTTTTAGGCACGAACCTAGCTCTGATACCAACTGGAGACAGGAGTGACGTGGTACGTGGCTTGTTACCAACAGTGCATAACGGTCTAGTCCCCATTCGGATTGACCATCGAAATTTACGTCGTTGGTTTCTCGCCGATATATCGACACTCTGTATACAACTGACGTGGTACGTGGCTTGTGACCATCGGAATTTACGTCGTTGGTTTCCCGCCGATATACCAGACACTTTGTATACAATTTCATGAGAACCTAAACAGCCCTAGAAAGACACAGACTCTCCTTGGTTGATTAGTCTTAAAATCAGGGCTCTTGTCTATTACCTCAGAATAGGATGATAACCAACGTTCTGATGCATAGGATCCTTTTTTAAGGCAAGTGCAGAGCATGCTAGCATAAGATAAAAAATGAACTGGTAGGAGATTAGGTTTCCTGACTTAGTAGTTTTCAAACATTTAAGGGATAGAGAATAGGGATTTAGCTATTCATGGATAAAGAGAATAAATTCTTTTATGTTCATCCAAGTTTGTCCTCCTTTTTTTTATTCAAAACATCTCCTTATATAAGCGAAAGGAGAGGGTGTTACAAGAAGCTGGTATCAGATAAGTCCAGCTGTTACAAGACAAACAACTTTTTAGAAAAGCTAAAGCAGATACCAACTGGAGGCAAGAGTGACGTGGATACCAACTGCAGACAGGAGTGACGTGGTACGTGGCTTGTTACCAACAGTGTAGACCGATCTAATCCCTATTCGGGTTGACCATCGGAATTTACGTCGTTGGTTTCCCACCGATATACCAAATACTCTGTATACAATTTCCTGAGAACCTAAAAAACCCTAGAAAGACACAGACTCTCCTTGGTCGATTAGTCTTAAGAGCAAGGTTCCTGTCTATTACCTCATAATAGGATGATAACCAGCGTTCTGATGCACAAGATCCTTTTTCAAGGCAAGTGCAGATCATACTAGCACAAGATAAAAAATGAAATAGGTAGAATATTGGTTTTCCTGACTTAGAAGTTTTCAAACACTTAAGGGATAGAGAATAGGGATTTAGCTAATTCATGGATAAAGAGAATAAATTCTTTTATGTTAATCCAAGTCTGTCCTCTTTTTTTTTTTTTAATTCAAAACATCTCTTTATATAAGCGAAAGGAGAGGGTGTTACAAGAAGCTGGTATCGGATAAGTCCAGCTGTTACAAGACAAACAACTTTTTGGAAAAGCTAATGCACACACTTATTACAACAAGACAAACAACTTTTTAGAAAAGCTAAAGCACACACTTTTTACAACAAGACAAATAACTTTTTGCAAAAGCTAAAGTACACACTTATTACAACAAGACAAACAAATTTTTCAAAGGGAAATAGTTCCATCTTCAGATGAGGATTCTGTCTCGTCAGGATCTTAATCATGGTGTTAATCCTTTTTGAAGAATTTTTCTGGATGAGAGCAACCAGGGACACATGGCTAGGGCAATTTTGGGCTTTAGTGTTAGAGAGAGTCCGGTGAGATAAGAATGGTGGATATAGAGTGAAGATGATCCAAGTTCATACTGTTGGTGGAGGTATTGGGTGAAGTCTTCATATGAATCTGGGAATCTTGAAATAAAAAGTCAGTGTAATATGGCTTTTTTTCTTTTATGATGATTCCTCAATTGAGAGGCTGAGAGTGTAAGGAGGGTGTGGGTACCGTGAACATGTCATGTTTTGGTCCAAGGAATGTATAGAGGATAGTAGGTTGGTTTGGAGGAATGTGGTTGAATTCCATGAGGAAGTTCTTTAAGGAAGTCTTAATCTGGAAGTCTTGTTCAAGACATGGAATATGAGGAACTGTGATCCATTCATAAGTCTGATCTTGTGTCCAAAAAGCTCTAGTTTGAGGGTGTTGGAAATATGGACGATGGATGATAAACAAAGAGGTAAATTGTTTACCTTCTTTATTTGGAAGTTCTCTAAGCTGATGTGTATTACAATCTGTTGAAGTTTCTTGCGCCACTATGGTAATGGTGAAAACCATTCAAAGAGAGTCCAGGAAAGAGTGGTTGAGTATTATGGATTATTGAGTTTGTCAAGAAGAGGTAAAATAGGGAAGATCATTTTAGTGGCATACAGAACTGTAAGACACCAGATATACCAAAGTTCATATTCAATAATATCTCAATGAGGTGAAATTACTAATCCTGTAAGGAAAAGATGATCGGGATGAAAACTGGGGAAAAACATGGGTTCCTTATTCATCATGTAAATATTCGAGCAAAGTCTTGGATTTGATGGAGAGATTGAAAAGTCATGGTGAGTGGAAAGGTTTTTTGTACGAGGGCTGTTTTAGGAAGTGAAGTTGCCATGGCTATGATGGGAAATGAAAACTAAGAAGTAATGCAAATGGGTTTTGGAGGTCTGGATAAGAAGTCTGGAATGAGGTTATGATCACCTTTTATATGCTGGACTTGGAAGTCATATCTTGAAAACCAATCTTTAAGCCGAATTAATATTTTTCCAGGAACTGTTTTTTGCTTAAAGTTCAAGATATTAGGAAAAGCTGAGTTATCCAGACGGATCAGGAATCTATGGCCAATCAAATGGAGTTCAAATTTCTTGATACCATTTTTCACGGCTAAGATCTCTTTGTAGATTGTATGATAATGCTTCTGTGTCAGGGAATTCTCCACTTGCATTCTTCAAAGAGGATGGCCCCCCATGACTCATCACTGGCGTCTGTTTGAAGTATTCTATTGCCATCTGTGATAAGTTTTAAAGGTGGTGGATTCTGTGCAATCTGCTTTAATTGATTTACAGCATCTGAGCGGAGTTCTGACCAGGTGATGGATTTTGTTTTAGGAGTGCAGACAACCTGCTTTTATGCTGAGTAATGTGTGGCAGGAAATCACGGATGTAATTGACAATTCCAAGAAATTGCTGACTTGCTTTTTTATAAAGTTACTTTCTGGAAAGTGTAGTAACTCTTGTGCGATGTGGGGTCCAGGCTGATAATGTCCATCTTAGATTTTCATGCCAAGAAACTCAATTGAAGATGTAGCAATTGTGCTTTTCTTGTCGAAAATCATGATTCCATGTTCTTGAATGATGTGAAAGAACTGTAGACCATGGAGAATAAGTAGGCTCTGTAATATGAACAATAGGAGTGGGTTCATGCATTACAGGTAGAGTTGAGAAACGGGCCTTTGCCTGTTTTGCTGCTTTCTTAGCGGCTTCTTTCTCAGCTTTCTGTTGTTGTCTTTGTTCATAAAGTCTGGTCGTATGTGAAAGACCAAAGAACTTTGTTGGGTCTATCTGTGTGGTAGATGGTTGATAAAAAGGTTGGTATGTTGAGAACATTGGAGGCTGGATAGAGATTGGAGGAGACTGAGTAAACAGCGATGGCTGAGCTTGTTGGGCTCTCTCCATTTCTATTCTGGCTAACTCCGTTTGTAACCTTTTGATTTCAGCATCTTTGAATTCAAATTCAGGACCCCAACGATTCTGAGATATCATCATTCTTAGATCATGAAAAGTATAGAGAAAGATCCAGCCAAACTCGAAAAATCCGAGAGAGTAAGGTCTGAGAGTACCCCAACAGTTCTTCCGCCTGAAAGGTCAGAGAGGACCGTGTTTAGGAAGATTACCGAGGGTCAGGTTAGACTCCAATCATACGGGTTGTCGGGTTTTGAGTTTGAGACCCCCCAGCTTCTCTCCATGGTATCAGAGCCATTCCATTCTAAGAAAGTGAAGGGTAGTTTTCCTAGGATTTCCTGAGAGATTAACTAGAGAGAAAAACACACATGGCATCCAGTTCATCTTCTTCACCAGTAGATAAAAGTCCAGTTTCCATATCTTCTGTTTTAAGTATTCCTAAGTCTTGTAATAAACACTTGTCTTCTAGAATAGAAAACCTAGTAGAATATTCCTATATTCCCGATGCAGCACAAGTAAAAGAGTCTAGCCTTCCATTAATGAGCCCTTACCAGTTGTACAAACAGCCTGGAATAACCAGAAATATTAGATCTATAATTTCTCGGCGTAGAAATATGCCAAAAGAGTACATACAATCCTCTTCCCTTGATCAGTGTTCGTTAGTCTCAACTTCAGCAGAGCAATATGTTACACTCACCATTCCTGATGAGTTAATTACCCAGTGGAAAAGAGAAGAATATTCTCACCTTCATCTTGGAGGAATAAGAATGATTCTTACTCTTCACGGAAGAAAAGGTCTCCCTACATCGCCGCTCAGCTTTACTAGACACCAGATTCAAAGAATATCAACACGCAGTGATTGGAACAGTTCTTACAACACTAAATGCTGGTAGTGTTCTTCTGACCTTTTATCCTAATTTCAATTTCTCATTGGATGATCCAAATTTGTCCAGAGCTTTAAAAGTCCAAGTTCAGATCCAAGGAGCTGAACAATCATCCACTTCCAAAATTGCAACGTTACATCATCAGCTTGTTTATCGTCTACAAAATCATGCGCTGGATCTTCCAGCCCCACAAGCATCCTCTGATGCTTTGATGATTTTAGCTGATACAGAAACCACACCCACTATCATCCAAATCCCCAGACAGATTCCTAAAGAAGAGCTTTTGCAACTCATGCCACTTGAATGGATTTCTAATTATGAGAAATTCCATGAAAACACTGAGCCTTTGCAAACAACCAATGCCTCTTTCCAAAGACAGCCAGATGGAACAGTTAGAACAACGTTCCAAGCTCCATTAGCCCAAAAACCAGATCAGGTACCACAGCTGTCCTACACCATGATGCTTCAGTCAGTACAGACCCTGCAGGAAGAAAAGATCCCTATTTGGGGTTTTAATGCAGATGGTTATCCAGTATATACTGACAAGATTGATGGCCATTTCATTTGGGATGTTCCTCAAGCACGAATGTGCAATCCAGATTGTCCTTGTATATGGGATGATTCGGATGATGAAGATGAGGAATGGCTTCGAATTCACCGAAAGAAAAAGAAAAGGCCAAAACTCCCAAAAACACCATGTTGGCAGAATCAACCTCATCCCCCAGATGATCACCCACATAAACCAGCTTTTCCAGTAAACCAAAAACCAAAAAAAATCCGTTCTTGTATGATGTTTACAAGTTCGCCACAAACTTACCATGAAACATTCCCGCCTCTAGAAAAAACAACTGATTCTCAAAGCAAAGTGGTCTCCCAACCATTTATTCAGTCAGCCGTTTTACCTTCAGGTCATCTAGAGCCACCAAAGCCGTTTGAGCAAGTTCTCAATTGGCAAACCCAATCAGCCAGAGCCCAGAGTCAAACCATAAACAACCTTGAAACCAAGATGGAACAAATATCGCTCACCACGATGCATGCATCGAAAATCAATTCCATCTGCATCAGCCAGACCAGATCTACCAGAACCTGAAAGACAGTATTGTCAGGTTAGATCATGATCTAAGAATGATGATATCTCAGAATCGTTGGGGTCCTGAATTTGAATTCAAAGATGCTGAAATCAAAAGGTTACAAACGGAGTTAGCCAGAATAGAAATGGAGAGAGCCCAACAAGCTCAGCCATCGCTGTTTACTCAATCTCCTCCAATCTCTATCCAGCCTCCAATGTTCTCAACATACCAACCTTTTTATCAACCATCTACCACACAGATAGACCCAACAAAGTTCTTTGGTCTTTCACATACGACTGACTTTTACGAACAAAGACAACAACAGAAAGTCGAGAAAGAAGTCTAAGAAAGAAAGAAACAGTAAAGGTCTGCTTTCAACTCTACCTGTAATGCATGAACCCACTCCTATTGTTCATATTACAGAGCCTACTTATTCTCCAAAGTTCACACCCGAAGTTGTCCAGAAAGAAAAGCAGGCCATGCAGTTGTCTTCCCAAAGTATTTTCTCCGAACCTTCAGAAGAAACTGAAACTATCATTGACAGTGATTCAGATCCTGTTTTTGATAAGTATGATTCTGAAGAAGAAGATTCAACTCCTGACATCTCAGACATTTCACGGATCGTCAATGATTCTTTGTTGAACTTCAAGAACAATTGATGGTTCAACCAGCAACAACCCATGCTGAGACATCCACTAGAAGAAATACTCCCATGACAAGGTTTTGAATCCAAATGAGGATGAGACAATCCCTCAAAGCAGTACCACTCATCCAGCACCAACCCAGACAGAACAACCTGGTGTAAATGCTACAAAAGGTAACAAAACGCCATCCTCTCCATTCCATTGGTTCACTTTTGATGATATTTCCAGAACCAAGTGGACAGAAAGATTCCACGAGTTTGCAGCATGGATAGATTTGCAGATGTCCATTCCAGATGCTGATTCTCAACAGGTCTTGAAAGAATTCAATTCCAGATTTACCGGATCTTTACGAGAATGGTATGAAAGCCTTGGTGATTATAGGCAGTTACAATTTATCCAGTCTCCGCCCGGAGCAGCCTTGGTAGCAATCTACGAGCAATTCATTGGTGATCCTAGAGCTGTAGTTGACACAGCTAGGAATGAATACCACCAGATGAGATGTTGTTCTCTTGAACAAAAGCACTTGGATATTCACTACAAAAGAATGAGCATGCTGTTCTACAAACTTAATGGGTTCAACAACCCTTCTCTGAAGCATGTTTTTGTAGCATCTCTTCCAGAAGAACTCCATCCGGATATTCAAAGATTCTTCACCCAGAATAATATCACGATTGAAGGAGTCTCTCTTGGAAAGATATATCAAGTTGCTCTCCAGTGTTTAGAGCGAAAATGCGACCAGAAACGTTTCTTCAAAGATCTCATAGAAGAAAAGGCCACTTATGCTAAAGCTTGCAAAAAATCTCCACACCTTGAAATCCTTTGCAAAGATAAACATAAGTGTACCTGTCCCTCCAAAAAGAAGAAACACTTTCACAAACACTTTCCACACCCAAGAAAGAAATCCAGAAAACATTATCGCTTTTTCAGGAAGCGTGACCCTTTAACCAGAAAACCCAAATTCAACACAAAAAACACCCGGTGTTTCCTTTGCAGGAAGAAAGGTCATTTTGCTAGAAATTGTCCAACAAAGCGAGATAAGACAATGATAAATCCTTGTGTTCTTCCTAACCATATATGGGAGACATATTATGAGGATTTGAACGGAGAAGTTTTAGTATCAAACCTAGATTATCGATATTCCTTCCTCTTGCAATCAAAAGCCATCCGTCATTTCCAACAAACTTCTTAAGTTTTGTCCAGAGAGTCATTCAGACTTCCATCATCCTCTTCCTCTATGGAAGAATAAGTCCTTCTTTGTCCATCTTCCTTTCAAACTCAATGAAGATATCAATCCCACAAAGGCCTCACATCCAGGAATGACACCTTCAGACTTAGACTTAGCCAAACGAGAATGTTTCCAGCTACTAAGCCAAGGTCTGATTGAACCCACAAATTCTCAATGGGCTTGCCAAGCCTTTTATGTTGAGAAAAGATCCGAACTTGCCCGAGGAAAGAAACGTCTTGTTATAGACTATCAGCCCTTAAATGCCTTCCTCTCTGACGACAAGTTTCCTCTTCCAAAAATCCAAACACTGTTTGTCCACATAAGCCAGGCCCAAATATTTTCCAAATTTGATTTAAAGTCAGGATTTTGGCAACTTGGAATCCATCCAAATGATAGGCCCAAAACAGCATTTTGCATTCCAAATGCCCACTTCCAGTGGACAGTCATGCCTTTCGGTCTCAAAACAGCCCCATCCATTTTCCAAAAAGCCATGACCACCATATTCCAGCCCATCCTTCATACTGCATTGATTTACATTGACGATATTTTATTGTTTTCTACAGATCATGCAGAACACCAGAAGGTCCTTCAACAATTCTTTGATATTGTGCAGAGATACGGGATAATGAAGGGTAGTTTTCCTAGGATTTCCTGAGAGATTAACTAGAGAGAAAAACACACATGGCATCCAGTTCATCTTCTTCACCAGTAGATAAAAGTCCAGTTTCCATATCTTCTGTTTTAAGTATTCCTAAGTCTTGTAATAAACACTTGTCTTCTAGAATAGAAAACCTAGTAGAATATTCCTATATTCCCGATGCAGCACAAGTAAAAGAGTCTAGCCTTCCATTAATGAGCCCTTACCAGTTGTACAAACAGCCTGGAATAACCAGAAATATTAGATCTATAATTTCTCGGCGTAGAAATATGCCAAAAGAGTACATACAATCCTCTTCCCTTGATCAGTGTTCGTTAGTCTCAACTTCAGCAGAGCAATATGTTACACTCACCATTCCTGATGAGTTAATTACCCAGTGGAAAAGAGAAGAATATTCTCACCTTCATCTTGGAGGAATAAGAATGATTCTTACTCTTCACGGAAGAAAAGGTCTCCCGGTTACTGCTCGTCTAGCTTTACTAGACACCAGATTCAAAGAATATCAACACGCAGTGATTGGAACAGTTCTTACAACATCACAGATGGCACTTATGTTCCTGAGCCCCACATTGCACAAGAACTCCTGAATTTTCCAGACTCCAACTTGACAACAAAGCAGATTCAACAGTTTCTCGGGATTATCAATTACATCCGTGATTTTCTCCCAAAGGTAGCTGTTCATACAAGCCAGTTGTCTTCATTATCGAAGAAAAATGCACCACCTTGGAGTCCTATACAGACTGCAGCTGTCAGACAATTAAAGAAAGATGCCCAGTCACCAATTCCTTTAAAGATTCCATCACAAGGAAAGCGCATCCTTCAGACAGACGCAAGCGACACTCATTGGGCGGCCATTCTTTTAGAAAAAGACAAAGATGGAAAGGAGTCCTATTGTCTTCATGCCAGTGGCCAGTTTTCCAATGCAGAAAAGAATTACCACATCATATACAAAGAGATAATGGCGGTAAAGTATGGTATCAAAAAGTTCGAATTCCACCTGTTACCGTATCACTTTGTGGTAAGACTTGACAACTCCTCTTTCCCTAAGATCTTGAATTTCAAAAACAAGATGCTTCCTGACAAACAACTATTGAGCTTAAAATCTTGGTTCGCCAAGTATGATTTCACAGTTGTTCACATAAAGGGAAAAGACAACCTAATCCCTGATCTCTTGTCTAGACCTGCTATAAAAAGCCCCATTCTCATCTCTTCTAGACACAGCACCTCTTTAGCAGCAATGGCTTCTTCCTCTTCTTCGAAGTCTCTTCCAAACACTGCTACGACCAAAAGATATTTCCCTCCTGGAATTTCTTTTACCTCTGTTTTCCAAATCCAAGAATATGCAAGGCAATACCTCTTCAGATGGTTCATAAAATTCTACTATGAACATCCTCTTGCAATCCCTGTTTTCCACCCAGAGTATATGTTTCTCACTGGTTTATATGTCGATATAACCAGAGATCTCACCGAAGATGAGTTATGGTACATGTGGTGTCTTACACTACTGTACTCCACAAAACTTATCCTTCCTGTCCAACCAATCTTGAGAAATATAACCCACCCTGAAAATACCTGTTCCCTTCTATGGACTTTCCTAGAATGGTACAGCCCTCTTCCTTGGTGGAGAAAAACCGCGTAACATTTCAATTTCACAGCTCATAAGCTCCTGCTTCAAGTATATGTTTACTTCTGTCTTCATAATCCACAGACCATATTTCCAACATCCATACACTAAGGATTATTGGACACAGGACCAAGCATATGAGTTCCTCACACTCCCACATCCTTACCAAATCCTCCATGACCCAATCCATGACAACATAATCAAAGAATTCCTCTTTGAACTAAACAATGTCCAACCACTCCCAAAAGACATATCCAATACCTCCATCGGTCCAAAACACTCAGTAGAGTTCCTCCCACACCATTATCCAGACACACCAACTGATGATCCACATGCAAAGGGTATTCTTGTCAAAGAAGAACGTCTTGACTACACTAATGTCCTCTTCCAAGATTCTCAAGATCCATGGGAAGAATTCATGTCATTAGTTAACCAGGTATCAACCCAATATGACTGCAACATGATCACAGAACCACGACCTCCTCAAGTTCACCAGCCTCAACCCACTGTCACACAGATGTCTCCAATCCAGCTGTCACCAAAGCAGCCAACAAAAAAGCAGAAAGAGCTCGCATCCACATCTTCAAAAGAAAAGCAAAAGTATTTTAAAGATGAATACGACTCTTCGGCCCCATCATCCAACAGCAGTGATGACTCACCTCTCAGTGTAGATAACTACGAAGATAGAATGTTAAAAAGGAGAATAAAGCGGATCAACAGACAAGAAGAGCAAATCAACAAAAGCATGTCTCCATCCCGCTTTCCATCAACTCCTTAGTCTTATCTCCGTAATTTAAGGCTTTTGCTTTATCGTGCTTTTTCTTTATCACTTTGTAAAAAAGAAGATAAGGGTCCTGTCTTATCTTACTTTTTAGATTTTATAATCTTGCTTTTACTTTGGCTTTTAGAAAAGGAGATTCGTTCTGATCTCTTTAGAAGCCTATAAGAGGAAGCCTCGACCTCTTTGTTCGGGGAGGAGAAAAAAGGAATAAGAGAAATGAATAATTCTCTACAAAGTTTTCTCTAAGTAATTTGCTTTCTGGTTAGTCTCCGAAGGAAATCAAAGTAGCCAGTTTACTTTCTTTCATTACTGAGTATGCTCTACACTTGCCTCTATGAGGATCCTGTGTAACAGAAAAGTATAGAGAAAGATCCAGCCAAACTCGAAAAATCCGAGAGAGTAAGGTCTGAGAGTACCCCAACAGTTCTTCCGCCTGAAAGAATATTCCTATATTCCCGATGCAGCACAAGTAAAAGAGTCTAGCCTTCCATTAATGAGCCCTTACCAGTTGTACAAACAGCCTGGAATATAGTGAGTTCCTGAAAAAAAGAGCAAATCATCAATGTAAACAAGTGTATGGTGGAGAATTGGGTGGAAGATTGTTGTCATAGCCTTTTAGAAGATAAAAGGGACAGTTTTAAGGCCAAAAGAAAGTACAGTCCATTGGTAATGGGCATTGGGAATACAAAAGGCAGTTTTGTATCTCTCTGTAGGATGAATGCCAAGTTGCCAAAATCTAGATTTGAAGTCAAATTTTGAAAAGATTCGGGCATTTTTGAGGTGAATAAAAAGGGTCTGTTTGTTGGGTAATGGAAATTTGTGGTCCTGGAGAAAATTATTGAGTGGCTGATAGTCAATGACTAATCCTTTTTTGCCACGAAGGATTTCAGACCTTTTCTCAACATAAAAGGCTTGACAAGCCCATTGAGAATTTGTGGGCTCAATTAGACCTTGCTTTAATAACTGGGCACATTCTTGTTGGGCCAAAATAAGGTCTTGAACCTCATCCTTGCATTTGATTGCAAGATGAGGTGTTTTGCATGCACTCTTGAAGGGTTCCTTCTTTTCCATAAAGTGTTTGAAAAACTTTCTCTGTTCACAAAGTTTCTCAAGACAAGAGACAGCAATCTGATAGATCTTACCAAGAGTAAGATCATCCAGGTTTATCTGGTAGGAGTTCAGGTGTCTCTGAATATCCGCAAAATCTGTAGGAAGAGACTGCACAAAAACATGCTTGAGGGAGTGATCATTAAAACCATTCAGCCTGTAGTACAAGGCTGTCATCCTTTTGTAGTGCTTATCAAGATCTCTGATCTGCAATACCACTCTGGTACAACAGGCATAAGACTTTCTGATACACAAGATCCTACAAGAGGCGAGTGTAGAGCATACTTGTCACCAAGCCAGATAGAAAATGAAGTATTCAAGTCGATCTGTGATCCTTATTGGAAGAATAGAAAGAAGAAGATATTTAGCCACTCATATTTGATAACAAGCTTTAAGATTTTTGATAAAGTTCTAAGAGACTTTTTTCCTCACATTGCGGTCCACACCTCGAAGTTGTCAACGATGCTAAAGAAAGCAGCCCCACCATGGGGTCCTGAACAGACAATGTGTCCAGAAGCAAGTGACTCAAGTTTCATCACGAGAATCCGTCCACAGGACAACGATCCCACTGAGATGCGGTGGCAATCGGGAGCAGTGCTCTTGGAACAGATTGATGGAAAAGATTTCTATTGTGTTCACTCCAGTGGTCAATTCAAGGAAGCTGAAAAGCATTACCACGTGATCTACAAAGAAATCTTGGCAGTCAAGTATGGCATCCAGAAGTTTGAATTCCATCTTATCGGATACAACTTTATTGTCAGAATGGACAACTCATCTTTTCCGAAGATTATGGAATTTAAAAATAAGATGCTACCAGACAAGCATCTTCTTCGCCTTAAAACCTGGTTTTCCAGGTATGATTTTTCAGTTCAACATATCACAGGCCATTATTAAAGCGAAATAGTGCCTTCTGAGGTGTCAGAGTCATCTGTCTCATCAGGGTCTTGGCCTGGATATTTGGGCTGTTTCTTGAAGACACGTGGTGGATGGGTGCAACCAGGGACACAATCCCAAAGGCAGTCTGAAGTTCCAGGGTGTATGGGTGGTGATGGAGGACGGTCTGGCTGAGTACAGAACGGAGGATATGGTTCTGGCGGATAAGGAGTAGAGGAAGATCCAGGGTCATACTGGGAAGATATGGGAGTGAAATCTTCATAAGGATCTTGAGCATCTTGTTGATCCCTCAGATTCAGATTTGAATCCATCCTTTGAGTCTTCTTCTCCAACAGAATCAGTTGTATCTTCTGCAACAGATTCCGAGGAAAATTATGTGGAAGTTTCTAATGTTTATATGGCACAACCATCCACATCCAATGATCCTCCAATTCCTGAGGATTTTCATCCCAGTGAACCTCTTGATGAAGATGAGCCTGAAGAGATGCGCATGCCGCCAGTTCATGATGCCTAATCCAAGTTCCAAACCATCTAATGGACCATGGTTTACATTTGATGATGTTCCTAAAGCCAAATGGTTCCATAGATTCCAAGAACTTGCTGCTTGGCTTGATCTTCAGATGGCAAAACCTGGAGCCGATAGTTATCATGTTATTAAAGAATTCTGCTCAAGATTCTTAGGATCTCTCCGTGATTGGTTCCTAAGTATCGGTGAATACAGGCAGCTCCAGTTATTCCAGGCAACTGTACCACAAGTCTTAGAGATTGTGTACAACCAGTTTTTGGGAGAACCAAACCTAGCACAGGAATCTGCTAGACGAGATTTTCATCAGATGAAGTGTTGTTCATTGCAGATCAATCCTGGCCAACCCACAATTCTCCACACATCCCTTGGACCAAAGCATGATATGTTCATGGTTCCTACTCCATCCTCACACTCTCAACCAATCAGTAGAGGCATCATTCTCAAAGAAGAAAAACCTAATCATACTAACTTAAAAGGTAAGTTGATGGAGAATTTTGGGTTTTTCCACAATGGGTTTAGATGGGTAAAAAGGCAATGATTTTCAAGACAGAATTGAAAGATTTTTTTTCGGTAGGTGGTGGATTGGTCAAGGAGTATATTTTGAGAAATGTTGGTGTACGGTTTGACCATGCACTTGCATATGGAACTTGTATTTCAAGTTCCATTTCAACATTAACAACATTTGCATATGGCAGAATAGAGATTGGCAAGCTTAAAATGCTAATGGAACTTGTACAAGTTTACCCTTTTTAAATACTTTTCTTGAGATAAAAAAAGAAAATGATCCCTTGCTTCTGTTTTTGATGATTTTCTCCCCTAATATCCTCTTTAAAATTCCTAAATCCTCTATATGAAATGCAATGTTAAGGATTTTCTTCAAAGCTTCAATGTAAAGAATAAGTATATCATCTATATATAACATTAGGTAGATACACTTATTTGAATTCAACTACTTGTAATGAACATAATAGCTATAGCTACACCTTTTAAACTTATGAGTAACTTTGAAATCACCAAACTTAACATACCACTGCCTTGGAGAATAGTAACTATGAGTATCAGAGCCTAACGATTTGTTCGATTGGCTAACAAAAGAGTAACGATGTCCCATTCTTACAGAAGGTGGTGTATTGTAGAAGGTCTGTGATCTGAAAAAGAAGAATAGAAACATCTTATCACTCATGGCTTCGAGTTCAAACTCTCAACTATCCGAGACTTCGGTCTCTCTATCCTCTTCTTTATCCCTACCTAGGTCATGTACAAAACACCTATCCTCTAAAATAGAAAACCTTGTAGAATATTCCTGTGTTCCAGATTCTGTACAAATTTCTGAGTCTTCCTTTACTCTTATAAATCCATATAAATTGTACAATCGTCCCAACTCTGTAACCCGAACTATCTGTTCCATTATCTCTACCAGACGTCCTGCTCCAAAAGAATATATTCAGTCTTCCAGACTGGATCAGTGTGCTCTATAAGCAACTCAAGCATAGCAGTACGTTACCTTGATAATTCCAGACGAGCTTATCGCCAATTGGAAACGTGAAGGTTATACACACCTCCACCTCAGAGGAGTACGTATGATCTTAACTCTTCATGGCAGAAAAGGCTTGCCGGTTACGGCAAGAATGGCTCTCTTGGATACAAGATTCATTGAATACCAACATGCTGTTATTGGTACTGTTCTCACTACTCTGCATGCAGGTAGTGCTCTTCTCACCTTTTACCCAAACTTCAATCTATCCCTTGAAGATTCTAATCTTTCGACTACTTTGAAAGTCCAAATCCAGATCCAAGGTGCTGAACAAGTGGTCACCTAAAAAATGGCTACTTTGCATCACCAGCTGGTTTATAGACTTCAAAACCATGCTCTTGATCTTCCTACACCTCAAACTTCCACAGATACCCTCATGATTCTAACCGAAAATGAAACCATCCCAACCATTATCCAAATTCCCAAACAAATACAAAAAGCCGAACTTCTCAAGTTGATGCCGTTGGAATGACTCTCCAACTATGAAAAATTCCACCAGAACTCCCAACCTCTTCAGGCTTCTGAAGCCCAATATGAAAAAAGGCCAGACGGTATTGTCCTGATGACCTTTCAACCTCTAGAAAGTCAACCTCCCAGAACCTATTTCTCTTACACTGCTATGATCACTACCGTAACACTACCGGTAAGATCTACCAATCCACGCTCGTCCAAAGGCTATCCTGTCTACCCAGACAAAGTAAACGGACATTTCATTTGGGATCTCCCAGGCTTACACATGTGTGATCCAGGCTGTCCATGCCAGGATGATGATGAGTATGACGACGACTGGGAAGTCGTCCACAGGCGCAGGAAAAAGAAAAGTACAAAACGAAGCAGATGTAAATCTCCATCTGAACTTCCACCAGATGACCAACCTGAGTCTCCACCGGTTCTTATTTCCGGTGATGAACCAGAAAGCACCCCATGGTCAGTTGAACCTGAATACACTTCAAGCCCAGTTTAGACAACACCCCCTATTGTCCTCGCACCACAAAAGACCATACCCACAGCCTGTAGACAAGAAGTCAACAACCCACTTCTGTCTCAATCCTCTCCAAAATCCATCATGATGTTTGGATCAAGCTCTTACCAAAGTCAATTCCCTTCTTTGGGAAAATAAACAGATCCACAAACTAAAGTGGTTTCCAAACCATATGTCCAAATTACCGCTCTCCCCATCGATAGATTGAGGAACCAAAGAAGACGAATAACAGTGCTTAACCGGCAAACCCGTAATGCCGAGTTCATAATACGCCCCGAATCCTCGATACTGGATGACTAATGTTCAAGCACAAGTCCAAACAACAAATGTAAACGCTCAAGCAATTACAGACAGGATGAACAACCAGATCAAAGTCTTCACCAGAGAATTGCTAAATTGGATATAGAGCTTCGTACCATGATTGAACTGAATTATTGGGGACCAAAGTTCAGCCAAAAAGAAGCAGAAATCAGACAACTTAAAGCTGAGCTTGAAAGAATTGATGCAGAAAGGCAACGCCGACAACCTTCCTTGTTTGGCCAACAAACAACCATACCTATGCCTACACCATATTTCAACACATATCAGACTTTCTACAGTCCTCATACAACTCTTTCTCAAAGAACCCGAGAAAATCATCTATTCATTGGCATATCAAATATGCATTACCCAAAAGAGGAACCAGCACCGATGCCTTACTCAAGGCCATCTCCTCCAAGGCCTGCACCTACCAGGCCTTAACCCAGGCCTCAACCTAGGCCACCACCACAACCTCAACCTCAACCTCCACCAAACTATGCTGAAGCGATTCATACTCCTTCTCCTTAGCAAATTCCTGAATACTTTCAGCCCACTCCTTAACCATCTCAACCATCAAAGGATAAAGAGCCCATGCATCAACTCTATTCTGGTCTTATCCTTTCAGAAGATGATACTCCATCTAACCCAGGAGATTCATCTGAAGAGTCTTCTTCTCCAATGTAATCCGCTGCTTTACCGCAATGCATTCAGAGGAAAACTATGTGGAATTTCCTGCTCAACTTATGGCTCAGCCATCCACATCAGACTATCCTCATACTCCTGAGGATCTTCCTCCAAGGAGACCTCCTTTTGTTGATGAACCGGATGATGACATGCCTCCGGCTCAAGATGTAAGCCAACCAATGGGCCATGGTTCTCATTCGATGAAATTCCAAAGTCAAAATGGCTTCTCAAGTTCTAAGAAATGACTGCTTGGATTGATGTCCAAATGCTTAGACCTGGAGCAACCTCTTATGATGTTCTTAAAGAATTCTGCTCTCGGTTTTGATGAGAACTATCAAGAGAATACCATTAAAGCTTCAAGTGACCCTTTGCACATTCATGAAGGCCCAATTACAAGAGGTAGAGCCAAAAAGATGCAAGTTGCTTTAAATGGATTAATTGAGAAAATATGGATTGAAACTGCAATTCAAGATGCAAGACATCATGAATTGGGCTCAAGAGAAGTCAAGGCATTGTGGGCATTATTCAAGCTATTACAGCCAAATACATAATTTGGATCAAATGCGAAAGGTCAAATTTGGAATAAAACTAGTATTGATTGAGGAATTAATGCAAGCTATATACCGTTGGAAAGTTAATTGTTAGCTTTCATTTGTTGGAACTTCATTTGTTGTTTTGTTTCAAGTTTGTCAATGTAAGCGTAAGTCTACTATCAACGATGGTTGGCTAACGTTAAGTTTGTCAATGATAGAATTATGGTAGGCTAGCATTAAGTTTGTCAATGATAGCATTAATGGTGGGTCAGGAAGACTTTCAAGCATGCTTTGACAAACTTATACTTGGAGGGTTGTTCCAATGTTTTCATTTGTATCTTTCAGATTTTGGGTCTCTATTAGTCTATTTAAACTCAGCTACCTTGCTATGTAAGAGAATTAGAGATTAATGTTATTTGAATTTGAAAGAATTATTCTTTCTTTGGTTCTTTTCAGAACTAGTGAACTTATCAAGAATTTGCATTCTTGTGGTGTTCCAAAATCTAGACTTATCACTCACCTTCTCATCTACATCTTGAGTGTGGTGTCAATATCATTATCTATATCTTTGGTTCATGTTTTCTTAAGCATTGGGTCAAGGTTTTGTTTCTCTTAATTCTGTTTAGAACTTTCTTGGGGAAGTTGAAACTTCAAATTAAGTGTGAGTTTCAAAGTTTCAATGTGGGATTCACATCAAAACTACCCAGGCATCCTTTGAACGGCGTCCTGATGGCACCGTTAAAACAACTTTTCAGGCTCCAGTCTCAGATCTTCCTGATCCACACAGGCTGTCTTATACAGCAATGATCCAATCTGTCAAAACCGGTCAAGAAAAGAAAATTCCCATTTGGGGATTCAATTCAGAAGGCTACCTGGTTTATCCAGAAAAGATTGACGGTCACTTCTTATGGGATGTTCCTCACGCCCATATGTGTGATCCATGTTGTCCTTGTATGAATGACGATTCAGATGACGAAGATTTTGAGGTTATGCACAGATGGAGAAAGAAAAAAGAAAAACCTTCTTTTGCAAAAACACCTTGCAAAAACTATCCTCCCATAAAACCAGATGATCCATCTCCACCTCCTCCTTTGCCAATTTACAGAAAAACCCTCAAACAGATCCGAAAAGATGAAAAAACTGTAAATCTCAAGTTAAACCACCTCCTTTAACTCAAACAACTCCTGTCCGGTGTGTACTATGTTCTCCACATCAGCACAAAGCTATCAAGAGAGTTTCCCTCCTTTGGAACGAAATACAGATCCGCAAACCAGAGTTGTTTCCCAGCCATACATTCAGTCGGTCATATCTTCTCAGGCTAACATAAGCCAATAGTATGAGCAAGTTCTCAATTGGCAAACACAGAATGCCACTGCTCAAAATATTTCTTTGCAAAATCTTGATAAAAAGATTGAAAGGGTTTCGACCCAAGTCACGAGAACAAATAGCAAAGTCAATGCCATTTCTGACCAGCTTGATCAGATTTATCTCAATCTGCTGAATAGAATTACCCAGTTGGATGTTGATCTCAGAACAATGATCAACAACAAAATTTGGGGTCCTGAATTCAGCCATAAAAGAAGGTAAATCAAGATTAAAAGTCAAGTATCTAGAATCAAGCTTTACATGTAAAAAACAACAACCTTCTTTATTTACCCCATCTCAGCCTATACCAATCTCCCCATCAATGTTTAGAACCTACCAACCTTTCTACCAACCTGCGACATCTCCCATTGTCCCAACTAAGTTCTTTGGTCTTTCCTAAGCCACACGTTTTTACCAAGAAAATCAATAGCAACAACAGAAGGCTGTTAAGGTAAAAAAGCCAAAATCACCTAAAAAACCCTCAGTTGTAATGTCTGAACCTCCTGTTACTCCTACATCCTCTATTCCCCCAGTCACAAATCCTCAACATACTTCACCACAGTTCACACCTGAACCGCATTCTATCCAAAAAGATAAAAATCCACTTCACCAGTTCTGTGCATCTTTTATCCACCAACCTGTTGAACCTAATCCTTCCTCAGAATCAGCTTCTAGTTCGGATAATGATCAATCAGACCAAACGGTCACTTCTGAATACAGCTCATCTTCAGAATCACATCTTGCAGATATTTCAGAACTAATGATTGTTCAACATAGAATCTTCTACTAGGAGAACCACTCCTAGGCCATGTTTGGTTTGAAGAAAGGGGAGGAGAGGAGAGGAGAGAAATGGAAAGGAAGGGAGAAGAAAGGAGAGGAGTGGAATAAGGAAATTAAATTGAAGTGTTTGATTTAACATAGAATTTCATGGGGAAAGGAATTACAATTTTTATTTTTAGACAAATTTACCCTTTACTGTAAATACTACACTATAAATATTAATAATTAAATATGATTTAATGTCATATTAAACTTTTGTCAACTTACAAATATTTTTTTTAAATGTCTGGATGTCTTAAAAAAATTCATGATTATTTATTATTATTATTATGCGCACACACACCCCTATATGGTTATGTGCTGGAACATAAGTTTTCTCATAGTTAAATAAAATTCATGATGATTATTATTATAATAATACCCAAACACAATTATTATAAATTTTAAATGCTTCTAAATTTTGACAATAAATTAAAAAAAATTAAAATAACAATATGCATAAAATGAGTATATCAAAATAATAATAAGTCTAAATGAGTTATAAGTTCCATAAACAATAGTACGCTTAAAATGAGTTCATCAAAACAATAGTAAGTCTAAAATGAGTCCATCAAAACAATAATAGATCTAACATAATTAATCAAAACATTAATAAGTCTAAACTTACTTAAATTCACCGCTAAGAAAAAGTTTGACCCACGCTTCTCGTTCCTCATCACAAAGACTATAAAAAACATTGAGTGCGGCATTGTCACGAGCGATTAAAGTGGTGGCTCTAAGGCGTTCTACCATTGTAAGAGTACCAATCTTCTTCAACTCATTACTTAGTCCTACTTGTTTGTCATGAATTTCTTGCCCTAGAGCTCGACTCAAGCGACTTGAAGTTTCTTTCATTTCCATGACAAAAAGAGATGTTAGCTCTTTAAATGACTCTCCACTTTCTTCTGAATCATCAATTCTCCTCCTTTTTCTTGATGAGCTATTTGAAGTTGGCCGCTTTTTTGAAGCATGTGAAATAGACATACTATCATCCATCTCATCCTGCACACCCTCAAAATTCAAATTCTCACCTTCAGCTTCTTCACTCACCCTTGTCTCAATATTCTCTATAGCATCTGCAGGAGCCTCTGCATTTTTTCCAGTTGCATGATCTTTACCATAGATCAAACACAAATCCTCATAAAATGGGAATGCTTTATGCTTGAAATTTACAGCCTCTTTATGGCTCTGCAATTATTTAAAATGATCAATCTTTATGAAAAAGTTTCCCATCATGCCAAATACAAGTTTACACTTCAACAAGCATTTACGTAGGCATTGTGATTATTTTTTACCAGTAACTGCATTTACGACGAAAAATCTTTGCATAAGAAGAGAGGAAAAAATAGATGACACCATAAGCACATTTGCCTACTGTTGCTACGCCTACAAGTCCAATGGTTTGGTTGAAGCATTGGCACATTATATATTTGTGTGCTTTTTTTTTTAAATATATATAAATGCATGGATCATGATAGTTGGCTAAGTTAAATTTCCATTTTCTCGTGATCATAAAGATTGCAAGTGACTCAAACAAGCTTTTCTTTTTTTTTTTTAAAATTTATTATGTTGGGCTCAGCAGTAAGTTACAGTTATTCAGTGCCAAAGATGCAATGAAAGGGACGCCAATTGTCACATCCACTACAATATACAAATGCCAGAATTTTTCGGTAGAGACATAAGCAATTCATATTGGGCTAAATTATCTGTCCTGCCACTCAACAAAATTATTTTGGCCTTTCAACAATTTCTTGATTCTTTTTGTATGATTTCCTGGCTATTTTTATGCCTGCAACTCAACACTACTCTACAGAGATTAGGTATTCTTTTTTTATGATTTCCCAGCTATTCTTTTTGTATGTTTCCTATATTTTTTATATCTTTACTAATCTCCTGAAGAACATAGTCATTCACCCTATTATCAACTTCTATCTAGCTACAAGCAGGATTCTTTCTATTTTCTAATTCCTTTGTTTCATTACACTTGCAACACCATCTAGTTTTCCAGCAAGCAAGAAAAAAAATAAAAAATAAAAAATACCTGAACATAAGCATCCCACACTTCCTTCTCTGCAGTCACGATTTTCTTGTCTGTGTCCCAACCAAAGCCGCTGCAATTCGGTCCAGTTAACATCTCATGTACGATTCGAAATTGCATCTTTAAAGTCTTTATGCATGACTCAATATGTGGCTTGGCTTTTATACCACATCTAGGCAATTTTGAGTCCAAAGCAGTCTCAAGAACCTTCAAGTAGCCACTTCTAAAATTGTTATCAGAGTAAAATCTACCATCATGATAAAAATCCAAAAGCGACTGCACGAGTACGATATCTTCATCTTTGCTCCAAAATCTTGATTTTGGAGCTTGGGGTGCTTGTCGATCCATTTAGCTACTGAGCAAAAATTAGATGATCCTCTAATTTAGTTGCTTTTACAGGTAAGCAAGCAAGCCTACCAACGTATCTTGCAAATTAAATATAATATTTAAGGCCCCTTATGAAGACAAGATTTTTCTTTCTTCAGCTTAAAACAGATTAATGATCCTCAGATATATTAAAAAAAAGTGGCAAAAAACACGAAAATAGAAGGCAAGTTTGGCAAAAAGGAAAGTATAATTAATTATTAAACACCACTATTATGGCACCTGCAGATGTCCTAGAAATAGTCTCACATGTCTTCCTAATTATTTGACAACAATAAAGACATAAAAAATAATAATAATAATTTTGGACTGATGTGAGTTACAAATTTTAGAAATGCTTTGCTTTTTCCTATATTTCCACAGTCCACTACAGATTAGGTCTTTTTAATTACCTTTGTTTAGTTCATTAACTTGAATTAATTTACAAATAATTACACAGGTAGGTAAACTACAGATGAGTTAACAGAATATCTGTCAAATATATTTGCAGGGTATAAAAGAAATGGAATGACTGAGAATGCAGAAAAAGAATATGTGAAAATTGTACTATTTCCAACGTTTGAAACTTATGCAATGCTCGCACAATCTTCAGAAGTAGCAATCACCATAAACAATAAATAATGACCTTTTATCAAATCTAAAATGTGTAAACAAATAGCAACATAGGAAAAGGAGATGGAAGTACCGAAATTTGAGGAAACAGGAACAAATCCTGTAGTTAGTAAGAGTTTCAGATTGATATGGTGCACATCAAATCTTGGAAATAGATTTCTTAAATTCATACAATCTTCAGGTCATAGCAACAGCCAACATACCCATAATAAATAAGTGTTACTAGGTGCAACAAGTTTCAGCAGTTCCCAATTTATTAAGCAGTGACCTTTAAAGGTCATCCAAATTTCAATTCAAGAAGATATGAGACTAAAAATTTAATCTGAATTTTATTCACCACCTCCCCGATTTTTAGAAGAGATATATATATACTAAAAAAAAGAAAAGTTAAAAATTTTAATAAACAGGTAGGGAAATATATTACTCTTATAATGGTTTGTATCACGTGTAGATAGTACTTAAACCCATCATACTATTTCTTCAAATACGAAATGTAAAAGCACAACCCGGGATTGGCAAATACATACATTAGAAATGCAACGAATGTAAAATCGAGAAAACACAGCCCATTGGCAAATATATACATCAGAAATGCAATTATAACTCTTTTTGTAACACCCCAAATCTAACACGTGCAGAGCACGTGAAAGAAGGAGGTTACTCACGAATCGTAATCTCTACTCATAAATACCAAACTGATATACCTCAAATTCTTATAAGAATAATCCACTAGTTCATACATCCAACACTAGGAAAATCTCTCCAGAAATATAAAATAAACACAACAAAGTCTCAAAACCCAAATTACAAGTTCATGATCGAAATAAACTAAAAAGAAACATGAGTCTATTCTTCTTCTTATTCGAATGGCGAACAGAAACGAAAATCCCTAACACCAGGGCTAGGCATACCTATCAAAGGAACTTAATCTGCAAAAAGTAATGACGAGGGGTGAGCCGTCAACTCGGTAAGTAAAACCATTCCTAACACACTAGGCCTATCGATACCCAAAATATATTGCAAGCCTTCTTTGAGCAAAACATATTTCATAAATCCATAAGTTTCATAAAAACTATATTCCATGATGAAATAACGTATTTCAATTAGATAACGTAAATCAATAAGAATTCAGAATGTCAAAAACATAGTTACTTATTAAGGCAAATCATATTCACATGTACAGAAAATGAAAAGTTATCTCATGTCACATAGTGTCACTTGGACCAAACGAAAGCAGAATCGTAATCGAATCGAATATTGTGTACACATTCGAACTTATACCCAAGATCTTGGTCGAGTATGACATATCGTATATTACGATCAGAATTAGAATCAGAATAACTATGGACAATGAGCCAAAACATTAAGAATTCCATACAATCATCAATAACTGAAATCTCACATGAGTACAAAACATTCGTATCAGATTAAGAAAAGTCCATAAAAATAATTTAGGCTTGAAAACTACTTTACAGATAAATCATAAAAGGTATTAATGTCATTAAATATTTTACATATTGAAAAGCATTTATAAAATATTTTGTTAAAAGAATTCAGATTTGAAAACATTTTCATAAATTGATTTTGTTATAAAAATCATTTAATTTTCTAAATACTACAAAAACATTTATACTTATAATAATATCAGAATAATCATACGTATCCAGTACATTAGGAATGAAGTTACTTACCTCGATAAGAAAATCTTGAACTACACACCTCTAAGTCCCTAAGAGCCTTCAACACCTTAACAAATACAAAAAATAACTATTAATAACTCACTCTAAGAATCTGTCTTTCTAATTCTTTCCTATACAGGTCTGATCTCATAATTTTAACTCTTAATCTAAACCTCAGAATGACATAATATTCTACAAAACTATTCTGGACATCCATGGGTACCTCATAAAATTTTGAAGAGGATTCGAGATCAAAAACATTTTTAAAACTATTTATTTCTCAACAATTTCAAAACTGTTTTCTCATAACCGAACAGAACCGTTTCTGAGACTTTTATAAAATGAAATACTTATCCGAAAATTATGAAATTAAAACTGGAGATACTATACACGTATCTTAACATCCATATAAAATTTCATAATTTTCCGAGTTCATTTGATAGTGAAAATAATTCTGTAAACCTGATCGCACTGCTGGAATCACAGTTTTCCAGTGCAGTGGTTTCTAATTCGAAAATACATATTAAATTGAAAATGAAATCAAATTTGATTAAATAAAATTTATTAAGGAGGCGCTATATATCTATTTTCCAGAATATGAATTTCTAATAAAAATTCGTTCACAAAACATCAGTTTAAAAATCAAGATATCATGCTGTCCAGAATCATCCTATATTATGCCAAGGGTTGATTAACCAAACTCCTAATTAATCAAAACCCTAAATAAAACCTAAACACATCATATATCATGCATCAAGATCTATAAAAACAGGAAATTCTTGAAGGGAATAAGGATGGTATACATACAGTTTGCTTTGATTGAATCCTAGGATTTGAGTGAAGAAAAATTATGAACAATTGATAAGAGAGTAAACAAGAATATCATAAGTTTTTTTAGGGTTATGAAAAAGGGAGATAAAGATGAATTTATAGGGAATGAAATCTTGGAAAAATAACCTTTTATTCCAAAACTATCTTCGAAATAACCCTTATTAATAACTTAATACCATTTTCTACCTTTTTCCATAATTCCTAGTGAAAGCCCAAATTCCATAAGGAAATTTTTTTTTTTTTGGGCGTTACACTTTCAGGATGAATTGCAAAATTACTTACTATAACTCTTTCCGAAAAAAATCTAATTTTTTTAACAATCTCAAAAGTTACCCAAATAAAACAAAATCCTCAAATTCATAAACATGAATAGTACATCTATGATTCATTGATTAAAACAAATTTTTTCAAAAAGTCTTCATGTGCTCTGCCTACTTGCTCTCCATTGATTATACATCTCTTATGCTAAATGTGTTCTCCACGTATTCCACTCTTCTGAGGTTTCTATACTAGTTATTGTGCTACCTCCAAGAGATTCTACCTCATTTACAACATTAAGTATTTCCTCAAAAGGATCACATGGCATCTCCCTCCTAATGAAATTGTGTAGTAAGCAACAAGCCATGATAATCCTATTCTGTGTTTTGATAGGATAGAATGAAGGACTTCTTAGAGTTGCCCACCGATTTTTAAGGACACCAAAACATCCCTCAATAACATTCCTAGCAGCTGAATGCTTCATGTTAAAAAACTCTTGTGGATTAGTTGGTTGATAGTTTTCCCTCCAGTCATTAAGGTGATACCGTTGTCCACGATAAGGAGCAAGAAATCCCCGACAATTAGCATATCCAGCATCTACTAAATAGTAGTAACCTATACATAAATAAATATTCAGATTTCAATTAATAAAAGTTTATACTTTAGAATTTGTTTATTTCTTGTATATGACTTACCATTTGGCACATCTAAACCATTTGTTTTAGATATAGCGTCATAAAGAACCCTACCATCAGCTGCTGACCCTTCCCAACCAGTTAAGACATAAATGAATTGCATGTCTTGGGAGCATACTCCCAAAATATTAGTGGCAATCTCTCCCTTTCGATTTCGATACCTAGGTTTATCCGCTGCAAGCACCCTCAACCTAATGTATGTACCATCTAATGCTCCTAAGCAATTCTATCATCAGTGTAGGAAAAAATAATAATAATTAGTGACCACCAAATTTTTGATATAGTACCAGCATATAATTATAATAAATATGGTTAGGAGAAGTACCTTAAAACCATTTCCATCTCTCATCAATAGAGTTTTCAGGAACTGGATCAGGTTGTTTTAATAACTCTCCATGAAGCCGTAGGATAGAATACAAAACATCTTGAAAGTACTTGCTAACGGACTATCCCGACCTCATAAATTTAAATGTAATCACTCTATTTTTTACATGATGTGCTATTATGTGTAAAAACATAGCTACTTTTTCATCTACTAATAAGTGTCTTGAAGGTTTTAATGCCCCAACTGTTTCAAGCCTTGTGCATAAATATGCAAAAGCACACCTATCCATTCTAAGTTGTGCTATGCAAGTTGCATCACTCTCATAAGCTAATCGATGGACAATTTTCCTATTTACGAAAAAGTCCAGCACATACATTTCACGTCTTAAAGATTTTTTCTCATTTTCTCTTCATAAGCTTCAAGAAATAAAAACAGAATTGCATGGTATACAAGCAATGGATAAAGAGCCTAACCAATGTCTTCTTTCTCATATTATCTGTTTCAGCTAAGCTTAAGTCATCCATGACTGCACAAAGAATTATCCATGTCTTAAATAAAAAAAATATATACATATGTACTCAACAAGACTAATAAGATTAAAAGATGCATGATATGCATAATAATTACAAAAACTTACTTGAACAGGGGCAAAACAATTAAAAAAGCACAGGAACAGTGCCAATTTTGTCCAAACGTGGATGCTGTCACTTGTGGATGCTGTCACAGGTTAAAAACAAGTCCATTTAGAATCACCAAAGCTTGCTGGTTTGGAATATATATATATATTTTGGACAACAAAATAGTAAGGCACACTAGTTACACCAAAGTACCAAACCATAGCATGCCAAAGTAATGAGTTACGACCACTTGGGTTATGCATATACATTAAGATATCCACATTCCAAGAATCACCTATAATCAGAGATATCAGGATAGAGCATATAGATATAGATAGGTTAAAAAATAGTCCATTTAGAATCACCAAAGCTTACTGGTTTGGAATATATATATATATATATATATATATATTGGAAAGGGCATCTATCGGAAATTAAGAACTGGTCCTACAATAACTTTCTATTAATCAGAATTCAGCACCTAATAGTCTAATACAGCCTATTCGAGGCAATTACGCACTCTTTGTATTCAAACTTGCTTTCTATACTCAGAAATAAGCACAAGAATGTTTTATACAGCTTATGCCAAATCAAACAACAAATCAAAGCATCTATTGGGAATCAACACGCTTAAATTAAAACCAGAGCAGGGTGCTGCTTTGTTGAGAATATGTAAGCTGTTTAACTCAACGACTAATATCTATAAATGGATTTGAGCTTGGCAATACTCTGTTACATGCAATCTGTAACGGAATTTCAGATTTGCTCAAAGGCTTAAAGCAAATGCAGAATTTGGATTTTAAATTGAAAAATAACGCACATGTGATGGCTAATACTGCCTAAACAAAGTTACATCACTTCATGTTTCCACTACTAGTTCTACTATGAGAAAGGTAAGAGAAGGGCATGATTGATTAAATTTACGGTGAATTTTCTCAATGATATTTTTTGTTCTAGTTTTTTAACTTTTCTTACAAAGTGTCATTACATTACTCCAGATCTGATTTCGTCCATCAAACAGTGTGGATGGAGACAGATTTGCTCCAACCAAATTGGTGTTTTTTCCTCGTACTGTATAAATTAAGTAGCAAACAAGGTACAAGAGCTCATTCCCAATATTGATATATGAAAATAATTAATTAAACTTTAAAATCAGCATTATCCGTTATTAATTAAATACAGAGAAGAGCTGGAAATCATGACCAAATATACATATATATAAGACGTAGTAGAGTGTTAGATTGCTTCAAGTCATCTATATCTATGCGCACAAAACAAAAATAAACTCAACAAATTAGCCATAACTTTCTCAGCAACCAAACAGATCATAAACTCAACAAATCAAAAAAATTAACACATCAACAACTTAATAAATCTATAAACTCATAAAACTTTACCTCGATTTTCATCTTGTTCTTCTTATTTTAAGACGAATCCATGCAGCAACTAACTTGAATCGATGGCAATGGCTGGGAAAGTGGATGAAAATCGAAGAGAGGGCTGTTGATTTTTGGTTTAGACAGAGAGAAATCGTGAGATAAGAGCTGAATTTAGGTTTTCGTCTTTTGATTTTAAGTGAGGGTAAAATTGAAATTTTGAAAATGTTATAAGGTTACAAACGACAATTTAATTATTTTAAAGTCAGGGAATTAGAAATCCTACCTTTCAAAGAAAAATCTGAATTCCTTACTACACCAGATATTAAATTTCTGTTGAAATTAAATTCATGTTAATTTATTCCAACCAAACAAAAGAAATTATCCAAGATTTTAATTTCACTTCCTTTCCCACCTCCTCTCCTGTCAACCAAACATGGCCCTATTGTAGAAACAGAATCCAGTGAAGAAGAGACTATGCCAGAAAGCACAACAACTCGTGCTACTTCAAATACTCCTCCAGTTACCAATAACCACTCCAAGTCATCTGCTTTCCATTGGTTTACTTTTGACGAAGTTTCCAGATCAGCATCTCACTAAGAAACAAACCCAACAGTTTCTTGGCATTATCAATTATCTACGAGACTTTATCCCAAAAGTGTTAGTTCACACCAGCCAGCTGTCAGTTATGTTAAAAAAGAATGCTCCACCTTGGGGACCTCTTAAGACAACAGCTGTCCGGCAACTCAAAGGCATTGCACAATCACCCCCACCTTTGAAGATTCCTTCCAATAGTCAGAGAATTCTCCAGACAGATGCCAGTGATGAATACTCACCAGCCTTGCTTTTGGAAAAGCAAGATGATAAGGAATCCTACTGTGCGCATGCAAGTGGACAATTTTTTAAGTCAGAAAAGAATTACCATATAATCTACAAAGAGATCTTAGCAGTCAAATATGGAATAAAAAAAATTTGAATTCCATCTGCTGAGTCACCATTTAATGGTAAGAATGGACAATTCTTCCTTTCCTAAGATTTTGAATTTCAAGAGCAAAGTACTACCTGACAAACAATTGCTTAATCTTAAAGCATGGTTTGCCAAGTATGACTTCTGATCCAACATATTGAAGGAAAAGACAATCTTATCCCTGACTTCCTCACCCGGCCACATATAAATAAGCCAGCCCTTATTTTAACCGTTCATAACATCCCCATTATAGCAATGGTTTCTTCTTCAGGCTCTAAGCCCTCATGGCAACGATCTCTCCCCTTCAAAGCCATGCAACAAAAACAGTTCCCTCCAGGAGTTACTTTCACATCTGCCTACCAGATCCAAGATTATGCCAAGAGATTTCTCTTTTGATGGTTCTTGAGGTTCTACTACGACTTCCCCCTTAGTGTTCCATCTTTCCACCCTGAACATATGTTCCTCACAGGTCTTATCCTTGATCCCTCATGAGATATCACTGACAATGAAATGTGGTACATGTGGTGTCTCAATGTACTATATGCAACAAAACTTGTCATACCAGTCCAGGCAACACTCCGCCATCTCACTCACCTAGAAAACTTAACTACTCTCTTATGGACATTCCTTGAGTGGTACAGCCCTCTCACATGGTGGCGAAAAACCCTTCAAAATATCTCCAACTTCTATCAACTCTCCAAACTTCCAGGACAAGAACCAGAAATGTCCAAGGATTATTGGATACAGGACCAAGCTTTTGAATGACAGACCCTTCCTCATCCTTATCCTATCCTCCATGACCCTTCTACAAATGCTATCCTCAAAGCTTATTTGTTTGAGCATAATAATATTCCATCTCCTCCTACGGAAATTCACCATACCTCCATAGGACCACAGCACACCCTACAATTATTTCCACACCACTTCCCTGGCACACCAAGTCCAGACCCTCCTATCACAGGAATCCTTGTCAAGGAAGAATGACCAGACTACATGGATGTTTTATTCCAAGACTCCCAAGACCCTTGGGAAGAATTCATGTCCTTAGTCAGTCAAGTCTCTAGCCAATACTCCCTCTATATGATTCCTACTTCTTAGGTCCTAGAAGCTTCACCATCATCTCCGTCCAAGTTACAGGAAAAAATAAAGGTCCAACAACGACCAGCTCAAGTACAAGGAAAAACGAAGCAAGTCCACATTAAGACCAGCCATCCCCAAGACACTACAGACACAGATAGTGATGATTCACTTAACTCAGTGAATTTTGAAGATAAGTTTCTCAAAAGAAGAATCCGAAAAGCCCAAAGACGAGAAGAAAAGATGAACATGTCAATGTCTCCATCACGATTCCCATCCACACCTTAGCCCGGGAATCTTGGCTTTAAGACAAGGGTCCCTCTCTGTCCCAGTGTGTCGTTTGCTTTAATAATTTAGTTTGCTTTTACTTTAAAAAGTGTGCTTTAAAGTTTTGTTTGTTTATGTTTGTAAAAGATGCTTTTGCTTTTGTAAAAGATGCTTTTGCTTTTGCAAAAGGAATCTTTAACTTTAGTTTTATCTTTTGCTTTAGCTTTTGCTTTAATCATGATGTCGAGGATAAGGGTCCTATCTTATCTTTTTAGTTTTTGTTGTCTTCATAAGCTAAGTTCTGGCTTTGTAATCAGGGAAGCACTCCTCAGTTTGAAAATAAAACATAAGTTTTCAAATTCTCCTGATGTCTCTCTAAATCATTTTCTCCTGGAAAACTAAGGGGTTGTCTTCTAGCCATTAGCCTTAGAACAATTTGTCTCTCCCATATTTGAGTATGCTCTACACTTGCCTCTGTGGAGGATCCTGTGTATCAGAAACGTTTCCAGTGCTCCGATCCTACCCTTCTATCTCAGACTTAGATAAGTGCATGTAAGATCTAGAAACCCCAACAGTTCATCCATTGAAATGTCAAGAGGACCGTGGTTAGGATGATTACCGAGGGTCTATAGGTTCCAAGTGTCCATCTGTTTGTCATAGATTCATCACTCTGACGGTTTTGGGTATATCGGCTACTGGCCCTAAGGACAGTTTTAACTGTTGTAGCTTTGGTATAACAACGCCACATATTCCGGCCCCGAGTGGTATCAGAGCCATAAGTACTTCACTCAAAGAGGCAATATCAATTGTTTAATGGTTTAGCTGACACCTTAGGTTTTCCAGAGAAGATTCTTAAATCATGGCATCAACTTCTACTACAAACGAGTCTCCAATTTCATTAACATCTACTCTTAGTATTCCTAAGTCTTGTCAAAAGCGTTTGGCATCTAAAATAGAAAATTTGATAGAATATTCGTATATTCCAGGGTCTGCTCAAGTTCGTGAGTCAAATCTTCCTATTATGAGTCCTTACCAGTTGTATAAACAACCAGGTCTTACCCGTAGTATTAGAACTATAATCTCTAGACGTAGAAATCTACCTAAAGAGTATATACAGTCTTCTAAGTTAGATCAGTGTTCCCTTCAGGCTACTTCAGCTGAACAGTATGTCGTTTTAGAAATCCCTGATGATCTTATTTCCCAGTGGAAAAGAGAAGAGTACACACATCTTCATCTCGGAGGAATCCGACTTGTTCTTACTCTTCATGGACGAAAAGGTCTTCCTGTTACTGCCAGAATTGCTTTGCTGGATACCAGATTTAAGCAGTATCAGCATGCAGTAATCGGAACAGTTCTTACCACACTAAATGCTGGAAGTGTTCTTCTTACCTTTTACCCGAATTTCAACCTTTCCCTTGATGATCCAAATCTTTCAGAAGCTCTCAAAGTCCAGATCCAGATCCAAGGAGCTGAGCAATCTGTTACTTCAAAGATTGCAACTTTACACCACCAGTTAGTCTATCGCTTGCAAAACCATGCGTTAGATCTTCCTACACCTCAAGCATCCTTTGATGCTTTGATGATCTTAGCCAATTCAGATTCTACTCCTACCATCATCCAATTCCCAAGGTAGATTCCAGAAAATGAATTGAGACAGCTCATGCCACTTGAATGGATTTCTAAATATGAGAAATTCCATCAAAACACTGAACCAGTTCAAACTACCCATGCATCCTTTGAACGGCGTCCTGATGGCGCCGTTAAAACAACTTTTCGGGCTCCAGCCTCAGATCTTCCTAATCCACGCAGGCTACATCAATGATCTAATCCGTCAAAGCCGGTCAAGAAAAGAAAATTCCCATATGGGGATTCAATTCAGAAGGCTACCCGGTTTATCAAGAAAAGATTAACGGTCACTTCTTATGGGATGTTCCTCACGCCCATATATGTGATCCAGGTTGTCCTTGTATGGATGACGATTCTGATGACGAAGATTTTGAGGTTATGCGCAGAAGGAGGAAGAAAAAAGAAAAACCTTATTTTGCAAAAACACTTTCCAAAAACTATCCTCCCATAAAACCGGATGATCCATCTCCACCTCCTTCTTTGCCAATTTACAGAAAAGCCCTCAAACAGATCCGAAAAGATGAAAAAACCTATAAATCTCAAGTTAAGCCACCTCCTCTAACTCAAACAACTTCTGTCCAGTCGTGTATGATGTTCCACATCAGCATAAAGCTATCAAGAGAGTTTCCCTCCTTTGGAGCAATCTGGATCCATGAGCCGAATTGTTTCCAGCCATATATCTGATTGGCCATATCTTCATCAAGCCAACATGAGCCACTCAAACAGTATGAGCAAGTTCTCAATTGGCAAACAAAGAATGCCACTGCTCAAAATATTGCTTACCAAAATCTTGATAAAAAGATTGAAAGGGTTTCGACCCAAGTCCAAGAATAGATAGCAAAGTCAATGCGATTTCCGACCAGCTTGATCAGATTTATCTTAATCCGCAGAATAGAATTACCCAGTTGGATGTTGATCTCAGAACAATGATCAACAACAAAATTTGGGGTCCTAAATTCAACCAAAAAGAAGCAGAAATTAGAAGATTAAAAGCCGAAGTATCTAGAATTGAAGTTGACAGACAAAAATAACAACCTTTTTTATTTACCCCATCTCAGCCAATACCAATCTCCCCACCAATGTTTAGCACCTAACAACTTTTCTACCAACCTGCGACATCTCCCATTGACCCAACTAAGTTCTTTGGTCTTTCCCAAGCCACATGTTTTTACCAAGAAAATCAACAGCAACAACAGAAGGCTGTTAAGATAAAAAAGCCCAAATCACCTAAAAAATCCTCAGTTGTAATTTCTTAACCTCCTGTTACTCCTACATCATCTATTTCCCCAGTCACAAATCCTCAACATACCTCACCACAGTTCACACCTGAACTGCATTCTATCCAAAAAGATAAAAATCCACTTCACCAGTTCTGTGCATCTTTTATCCACCAACCTGTTGAGCCTAATCCTTCCTCAGAATCAGCTTCTAATTCGAATAATGATCAATCAGACCAAACGGTCACTTTTGAATACAGCTCATCTTCAGAATCACATCTTGTAGATATTTTAGAACTATTGATGGTTCAACCATTAAATGAGCAAGCTGAATCTTCTACTAGGAGAACCACTCCTATTGTAGAAACAGAATCCAGTGAAGAAGAGACTATGCCAGAAAGCACAACAACTCGTGCTACTTCAAATACTCCTCCAGTTACCAATAACCACTCCAAGTCATCTGCTTTCCATTGGTTTACTTTTGACGAAATTCCACGTCACAAATGGACAGAAAGATTCCACAATGTCAAAACCGAATGTTGATTCCCAAGCCATTCTCAAAGAATTCACATCAAGATTCACTGGATCTCTCAGAGAATGGTACGAAAGTCTTGGAGATTATTGCCGATTACAATACATCCAATCAATACCAGGGGCTGCTCTTGTTTCTATATATGAGCAATTCATTGGCGAATCCACAACTGTAGTTGAGACAGCTAGAAAGGAGTATTTTCAGATGAAATGTTGTTCTCTTGAAAAGAAACGCTTGGAAATTCACTACAAGAGAATGAGCATGTTATTCTGCAAGCTCAATGGTTTCAATGATGCTTCTCTAAAGCATATGTTCATTGTTTCTCTACCTAAAGAGCTTCAATCAGAAATACAGAGGCATATAACTTCCCACAATCTCCATGTTGACAGCATGTCACTTGGAAATATCTTTCAAGTTGCCTTGCAATGTCTAGAAAAGATTTGTGAATAGAAGAAGTTCTTCAAAGATCTTATCAAAGACAAACCTCTGTTTGAAAGAGCTTGCAAAAAACCCTCTTATCTGGAAATCATGTGCAAGGAAGAAATGCACTTGCCCCACCAAAAACTAAAAACATTTCCAGAAATTTCCTCATTGTCATCGGTCTTCTAAAAAATCCAAAAACCGATACCGTTTCTTCAGAAAGAAAGACCCTTCTAAACCTTCCAAAAAACCCATGTCTCAAAAGAATGCTCATTGTTACATTTGCAAGCAAAATGGACACTTTGTACGGTACTGTCCCAACAAGCCTAACAAAGCTGTAAGGCTTATCCAACACTTGCAATCCTCAGATCTCTTATCAGATAGTGATGAGATAGAGTCCAACTTCTCAGAACAAAACAATAACACTGCTTTCATCCTAGTAGAGTCCAGTTCAGATTCGGATATAGAACCCATTTCAACAGTATTCACTGTTCAAATAGTTCCTCAGCCAACCCAATACATTTCCTCGGCCCGGACAATTCCTTTGGTCAGAATCTCCATCTTAGCCTAAAAGTTTGCTAAGCCCATCCCAGCTATCGGCTTCGTTGACACAGGAGCTGATAAGAGCATGATAAACCCATGTGTTTTCCCGGAAACGTTTTGGGAGCCTCATCATAAGTATTTCAGAATTGCCAATGGTGAAATCTTCGGAACAACCCTGATTACAAAGAAACCCGTCGGAATACAGTTCTTCCCCAACTGTATTATCTGGAAAAAGCTCATTGGTTCTGATTTGTTCAACAAAGACATTCTCATTGGTTTCGACCTCATTTCTCAAGTCAAAAAGCTCAATATCCGAGCTCATGGTCTCAGTTATAAACACATGTTCCTTCCTTACACAGATATTCCAAATCTGTTCTCTCTTAAGGAGCATCCTCCAGATTATGAGCCCATTTCCCAAAAACTCATTCAACTTTGTCCAGAGAATCATTCCCAATTTCATTAACCTTTGCTCCCCTAGAAAAATGAATATTTTTTCATTCACCTTCCTTTCAAACTTAATGAAGATGCTAATCCAACCAAAGCATCTCATCTGGGAATGACACCTACAGACCTTCTCTTAGCCCAGCAAGAATGTGCCCAGCTTTTAAGCCAAGGCCTCATTGAACCCACTAAGTCAGATTGGGCTTGTCAAGCCTTTTATGTTGAAAAACGTTCTAAGTTAGTTCGTGGTAAAAAGAGATTGGTTATTGACTATCAACCCTTAAATGCTTTCCTAAGGGATGATAAATTTCCTCTCCCAAAAATCCAAACCCTGTTCATTCATCTTCACCAAGCCAAAATATTCTCCAAGTTTGATTTAAAATCAGGATTTTGGCAACTTGGCATCCACTCTGATGACCGTCCCAAAACATTATTTTGCATACCCTATAACAATTACCAATGGACACTCATGCATTTTGGTCTTAAAGTCGCACCATCTCTCTTCCAAAAATCCATGATAAAAATCTTCACCCCCATCTTGCATCATGCATTGATTTATATCGATGACATTTTATTGTTTTCTGCATATCACCAGGCGCACCAACAATTGCTCTCAGATTTCTATTTTCTTGTACAGAAGTATGGAATTATGCTTTCAGAGAAAAAGAGCAATGTCGCGCAATCAGCATTTTCTTGGAATGAGGATCCATGATGGCCATTACCAACCAGAGCCCCACATTGCACAGGAATTGACAAAGTTTCCAGATCAACATCTTACTAAGAAACAAGCCCAACAGTTTCTTGGCATTATCAATTATCTACGAGACTTTATCCCAAAAGTTTCAGTTCACACCAGCCAGCTGTCAGTTATGTTAAAAAAGAATGCTCCACCATGGGGACCTCTTCAGACAACAGCTATCCGGCAACTCAAAGGCATTGCACAATCACCCCCACCTTTGAAGATTCCTTCCAATGGTCAGAGAATTCTCCAGACAAAGAGATCTTAGCAGTCAAATATGGAATACAGAAATTTGAATTCCATCTGCTGAGTCACCATTTCGGGGTAAGAATGCACAATTCTTCTTTTCTTAAGATTTTGAATTTCAAGAACAAAGTACTACCTGACAAACAATTGCTTAATTTTAAAGCATGGTTTGCCAAGTATGACTTTACAATCCAACATATTAAAGGAAAAGACAATCTTATCCCTGACTTCCTCACCCGGCCACATATAAATAAGCCAGCCCTCATCTCATCCGTTCATAACATCCCCATTATAGCAATGGCTTCTTCTTCAGGCTCTAAGCCCTCATGGCAACTATCTCTCCCCTTCAAAGCCCTGCGACAAAAACAGTTCCAGGATTATGCCAAGAGATTTCTCTTTCAATGGTTCATGAAGTTCTACTATGAATTCCCCCTTAGTGTTCCATCTTTCCACCCTGAACATATGTTCTTCACAGGTCTTATCCTTGATCCCTCATGGGATATCACTGACAATGAAATGTGGTACATGTGGTGTCTCACTATACTATATGCAACCAAACTTGTCATACCAGTCCAGGCAACACTCCGCCATCTCACCCACCCAGAAAACTCAACCACTCTCTTATGGACATTCCTTGAGTGGTACAGCCATCTCACATGGTGGCGAAAAACCCTTCAAAATATCTCCAACTTCCATTAACTCTCCAAACTTACAGGACAAGAACCAGAGATGTTCACCTCTGTTTTCATTGTTCATCGTCCCTACTTTCAACACCCTCATACCAAGGATTATTGGACACAAGACCAAACTTTTGAATGGCAGACCCTTCCTCATCCTTATCCTATCCTCTATGACCCTTCTACAAATGCTATCCTCAAAGCTTATTTATTTGAGCATAACAATATTCCATCTCCTCCTACGGAAATTCACCATACCTCCATAGGACCACAGCACACCCTCCAGTTATTTCCACATCACTTCCCTGGCACACCAAGTCCTGACCCTCCTATCACAGGAATCCTTGCCAAGGAAGAACGATCAGACTACATAGATGTTTTATTCCAAGACTCCCTAGACCCTTGGGAAGAATTCATGTCCTTAGTCAGTCAAGTCTCTAGCCAATACTCCAGCTATATGATTCCTACTCCTTAGGTCCCAGAAGCTTTACCATCATCTCCATCCAAGTTACAGGAAGAAACAAAGGTCCAACAACGACCAGCTCAATTCTAAGGAAAAATGAAGCAAGTCCACATCAAGACCAGCCATAAGACACTACAGACACAGACAGTGATAATTCACTCAACTCAGTGAATTTTGAAGATAAGTTCCTCAAAAGAAGAATCCAAAAAGCCGAAAGACGAGAAGAAAAGATGAACATGTCAATGTCTCCATCACGATTCCCTTCCACACCTTAGCCCGGGAATCTTGGCTTTAAGACAAGGGTCCCTCTCTGTCCTCGTGTGTCATTTACTTTAATAATTTGGTTTGCTTTTACTTTAAAAAGTGTGCTTTAAACTTTTGTTTGTTTACGCTTTGTAAAAGATACTTTTGCTTTTGCAAAAGGAATCTTTAGCTTTAGTTTTATCTTTTGCTTTAATCATGATGTCGAGGATAAGGGTCCTGTCTTATCCTTTTAGCTTTTGTTGTCTTTATATGCTAAGTTCTGGCTTTGTAATCGGGGAGGCACTCCTCAGTTTGAAAATAAAACATAAGTTTCAAATTCTCCTGATGTCTCTCTAAATCCTTTTCTCCTGGAAAACAAAGGGGTTGTCTTCTAGCCATTAGCCTTAGAACAGTTTGTCTCTCCCATAACTGAGTATGCTCTACACTTGCCTTTGTGGAGGATCCTGTGTATCAGAAAAGTTTCCAGTGCTCCGATCCTACCCTTCTATCTCAGACTTAGATAAGTGCATGTAAGAAAAACACCAACAATTCATCCATTGAAAGGTCAAGAGGACCGTGGTTAGGATGATTACCGAGGGTCTATAGGTTCCAAGTGTCCATCTGTTTGTCATAGATTCATCACTTTGACGGTTTTGGGTATATCGGCTGGAAACCCAAGCTTGCGGGCTACTGGCCCTACGGACAGTTTTAACTGTTGTAGCTTTGGTATATAACAATGCCACGTATTCTGCCCCCAAGTGGTATCAGAGCCATAAGTACTTCACTCAAAGAGACAATATCAATGGTTTAATGGTTTAGTTGACACCTTAGGTTTTCCAGAGAAGATTCTTAAATCACGGCATCAACTTCTACTACAAACGAGTCTCCAGTTTCGTTAACATCTACTCTTAGTATTCCTAAGTCTTGTCAAAAGCGTTTGGCATCTAAAATAGAAAACTTAATAGAATATTCGTATATCCCAGAGTCTGCTCAAGTTCGTGAGTCAAATCTTCCTATTATGAGTCCTTACCAGTTGTATAAACAACCAGGTCTTACCCGTAGTATTAGAACTATAATCTCTAGACGTAGAAATCTACCTAAAGAGTATATACAGTCTTCTAAGTTAGATCAGTGTTCCCTTCAGGCTACTTCAGCTGAACAGTATGTCGTTTTAGAAATCCCTGATGATGTTATTTCCAAATAGAAAAGAGAAGAGTGCACACATCTTCATCTCAGAGGAATCCGACTTGTTCTTACTCTTCATGGATGTAAAGCACTTCCTGTTACGGCCAGAATTACTTTGCTGGATACCAAATTTAAGCAGTATCAGCATGCAGTAATCAGAACAGTTCAATTGGCTAACAGCGAGAAAGTCTTATGCTTGTGGTACCAGAGTGGTATACTTCTTATACCATTGCTGTTTCGCCTATACTAAACACTTGAGATAGCCGTCAGAAGACACACTGTTCACCCGAAGAGATGCCCAGGAGTGGCGAAGAGAAAGGATTGGTATGTGTGCTATGATTTCTTCCATGGTGTTGGGTATATTGGCTAGAAACCCGAGCATGCGGGCTATTGGCCCTAAGGACGATTTCTTCGTCATTGCTCTGGTATAACAACGCCCCGTACTCCGCTGCTGGATCTCTATGTGAGTTCCGACTGACTTTCTATGAGTTAGTGGATCCTGGCTTGGTATAAGTGCGTTATGGGTGTTCCATAGCCATTGGTATCCCAGTTGGTATCAGCGCCTAATGATTTGTTCGATTGGCTAACAGCGAGTCACACCGCCCCTCATGAAGAGAGTGGTATGATAGAAGATCTGTGATCTGAAGAAGAAGAATAGAAAGATACTTTGATACTCATGTGTTCGAGTTCAAACTCTCAAGCTTTAGAGACTTCGGTTTCCATATCGTCATCTTTACCCCTACCTAGATCTTGTACAAAACATCTATCCAATAAGATAAAAAACCTTGTTGAATATTCCTATGTTCCTGACTCTGTACAAATTTCTGAGTCTTTCTTACCTCTTATTAGTCCCTACAAACTCTATCACCGTTCTAATTCTGTAATTAGATCTATCCGGTCTATTGTCACTTCTAGACGCTGCAGGTGTAAAAAGAAAAGCTCAAAGCGAGGTTCCTGTAAACCTCCACCTGATCCTTCATCAGATGATGAACCAGATTTCACTCCAATTGAGACTACAACCCATGTTGTCCTATCCTCTCAAGTCTCAATACCTCAAACCTGTAGGCAGCAAGTTAACAACCAACTTTTGTCTCAAACCCCTATTCCAACCTGTTTCATGATTGGATCTAGTTCTACCAAAGTCCGCCCTTCCTTGGGAAAACAAATGATCCACAATCCGAGTGGTTTCCAAACCATATGTCCAATCCTCTCGTTTCCTCCGACACTGAGGAACCAAACAAGACGAAGTGCTTAACTGCAAACCCAATGCCGAGCCCGTAATGTAATCCCGAATCTCGACACCAAGATGGAGAGAACGTTCAAGCACAAGTCCAGACAACTCACAAGAAGATTGATGCTATTTCCGCAAGGATGGATCAGCTATACCACAACCTCCATGACAGAATTGCTAGACTGGACATAGAGCTCCGTACCATGATTGACTGCAACTATTTGGGTCCAAAGTTCACCCAAAAAGAAGCTGAGATCAGACAGCTTAAGGCAGAGCTTGAAAGAATTGATGCTGAGAAACAAGGTCAACAACCGTCCTTGTTTGGTGGTCATACTAAACCTTTACCTGTTCCTACACCATACTTTGACACCTATCAGCCATATTATCAGCCTCCTTCCCTCAGTCAAAAAACCCAAGAGTTACACCGATTCCTTGGTGTGTCTCCAAACATGTACAAACACTCCTCAAGGCCATACACTCAACCTATGCCTTCAAGGCCATCACCTACAAGGCCTGTACCCATGCCTAGACCTCAACCAGCTCCTAAGCCACGACCTTCACAACAACAACACACACAAACCTACGAGACAACATACCCCTTCTTCAAAGAAATACACGAATACTTTCAAGAAATTTATCCTCGAACCTATCAAACTATCCAAAGATAAAAAGCCTATGCATCAACTCTACTCTGGTCTTATAGTTCCAGAAGAAGATGTTGATCTCTCAGATTCAGATTTGAATCCATCTCCTGAGTCTTCTTCTCCAATAGAATCAGTTGTATCTTCTGCAACAAATTCCGAGGAAAATTATGTGGAAATTTCTAATGTTCTTATGGCACAACCATCCACATCTAATGATCCTCCAACACCTGAGGATTTTCATCCCAGTGAACCTCTTGATGAAGATGAGCCTGAAGAGATGCGCATGCCTCCAGTTCATGATGCACCTCAGTGGCGGTCTAATTGAGTTCTAAACCATCTAATAGGCCATGGTTTACATTTGATGATGTTCCTAAAGTCAAATGGTTCCATAGATTTCAAGAACTTGCTGCTTGGCTTGATCTTCAGATGGCAAAACCTGGAGCCGAAATTTACAATGTTATTAAAGAATTCTGCTCAAGATTCTTAGGATCTCTCCATGATTGGTTCCTAAGTATCGGTGAATATAGACAGCTCCAGCTATATCAGGCAACTATTCCACAAGTCCTAGAGATTGTTTACAATCAGTTTTTGGGAGAACCAAAAACGTGCTAGACGTGAATTCCATCAGATAAAGTGCTGTTCATTAAAGATCAAAGATCTTGATAAGCACTACAAAAGGATGACAGCCTTGTACTACAGGCTGAATGGTTTTAATGACAACTCCCTCAAATATGTCTTTGTTCAGTCTCTTCCCAAAGAGATTTTACCAGACATTCAGAGACATCTGAACTTCTACTAGATAAACTTGGATGATCTCACTCTTGGTAAGATCTATCAGATTGCTGTCTCTTGTCTTGAAAAGCTTTGCGAGCAAAGAAAGTTTTTATGGAAAAGAAGGAACCCTTCAAGAGTACATGCAAGGTTATTATTATTTAGCACGATAAGTCCTTAGCACCATATTTATTTGAGCGTGGTTCATGAGGTGTGGAAACCCCCCTCATGATTTAATTGACATTAATAAGGAATATTTAGCCCATGGAGCATGTTGATGCAGATCCAGATGCCCAAGTGTTTTATCTCAATAATTTCCAGTTTAATTTATTCCTGCCATTCCAATTTAAATTCTAGCATAATCTAAATCACTTCCATAAAAAATCCAACCACCCATTTAGAAAATTAATTCTGTACATATTTAAAATCCACCTACTCGTGGGATCGACACTCGTCACCATTAATCTATTCTACAATAGATTTGTGCGCTTGCGAGTTCAATAAAATTTGCACAACACTTGCTAGTTTCTATCGTCGATTTGTGAAAGACTTTAGCACATTAGCCGCACCACTTGCTGAAGTAATAAAAAAAGATGTTGGATTCAAGTGGGAGAATCGCAAGAGAAGGCATTTCAGATAATCAAGCAAAAGCTGACCAATGCTCTTTTATTATCTTTGCCTAACTTTAATAAAACATTTGAAATTGAATGCAATGCCTCAGGCATTGGTATTGGCGTAGTCCTAATGCTTACTTTAGTGAAAAGTTGAGTGGGGCAGCCTTAAACTACCCTACTTACGATAAGGAGTTGTATGCGTTGGTTCGAGCGTTAGAAACGTAGCAGCACTACCTATGGCCTAAGGAGTTTGTGATTCAGACCGATTATGAGTCTTTGAAACACCTTAAAGGCCAACACAAGTTGAACAAGAGACATGCTTGATGGGTAGAATTCATTGAGACATTTCCATATGTTATTCGTTACAAGCAAGGTACCGCAGGTATGTCTTAATCTCAACACTTAATGCTAAACTACTTGGTTTTTGAACATGTTAAGGAAATGTATGCTGATGACCATGATTTTAGTGTTGAATACCAAGCTTGTGAAAAGGCCGTAGTCGGTAAATACTTTAGTAATGATGGTTATTTATTTCAAAAGAATAAACTATGTGTGTCTAACTGTTGTTTGAGAGATTTGTTAGTGAGAGAATCTCATGGAGGAGGGTTAATGGGGCCTTTTGGAGTTGTAAAGACTCTAGCAGTTTTACAGGAACACTTCTATTGGCCACATATGAAACGAGATGTTGAAAGACTTTGTGGTAAATGTGTCACTTGTAAGCATGCCAAATCGAAAGTGCAGCCTTATAGCTTATACACCCTTTTGCCAATACCTAGTGCACCTTGGACTGATGTTTCGATAGATTTTATGTTAGGTTTACCTAGGTCTAGAAAAGGGCAAGACTCAATTTTTTTGGTTGTAGACAGATTTTCAAAGATGGCACATTTTATTCCACGCCACAAAACGGATGATGCTTCTAATGTTGCTGACCTATTCTTTAGGGAGATTGTGATGTTGCATGGTATGCCCAGGACAATTGTTTCTGATAGGGATACTAAGTTTTTAAGTTACTTTTGGAAAACCTTATGGGCTAAGTTAGGAACTAAGTTATTGTTTTCACCCTCAAACTAATGGTCAAACAGAAGTTGTGAATATAACTTTATCTACTTTGTTGCGAGCTATCATTAAAAAGAACATCAAAACTTGGGAAGATTGTTTACCACATGTTGAGTTTGCTTATAATCGTTCCGTTCATTCTGCTACTAAGTATTCACCGTTTGAAATTGTTTATGGTTTTAATCCTTTAACCCTATTGGATTTAACTCCATTACCTGTTTCTAAGTGTGTTAACTTAGATGGCAAGAAAAAGGCTGAAATTGTTAAACATATACATGAGAAGGCGAAGTTCAACATTGAGCAGAGAACTAAGCAATATGCTAAACAAGCTAACAAAGGGCAACATAAGCTAGTCCTTAAACCTGGCGAAGGGAATGATTTCCAGAATGAAGGAAATCTAAGTTATTACCTCGAGGGGATGGCCCATTCCAAGTTTTGGAACGGATCAATGACAATGCATACAAACTGGATTTGCCTAGTGAGTACAATGTAAATGCTACTTTTAATGTTTCTGATTTGAGTCCTTTTGATGTAGGTGATGATTTGAGGACAAATCCTCTTCAAGAGGAGGGGAATGATGAGATTAAGGATAAAATTATCACAAGCACATGGGATGAGACATATTCAGATCCTATTCAAGTTAAGCACGAGCAAAGAGATTCAAAGAAGCGCTTAATGGATTGATTCAAGCAACTTGGGCTCATTCAAATTTGTGGAGGCTCGTTGAAGGAGCACACATGATAAATGCATGATTCAGGCTCTTGAAGTTTTCAAATAATCACTTCCATGAAATAGGGAGATGGTTTGCACATTATGGCAGAAAATTATATTATTTTCCTTTTTCAGATACTTTCCGGTTTCTTGAGCAAGCTATTAGGGAAACAAATCAGTTATTTCTATTTTAGTTGCCTAGTTTCCATTTAATTGATGTAAGGCATTTAAGTTAATTAGGATCCTGATTTGTTTTAGATTCTTTCCTAATTACTTAGATTATGATTATGATTTGGTTTAAATTCTTTCATATTTACTTAGATTAGGATTTTGATTTGATTTAGATTCTTTCTTATTAGGGAAGATTCATAGTTAGATTCAGATTTGATTTTTGGTTTAGGATTTATTTCTAAAAACTTCTTGTAACCAACCCTATATAATGTATTCGTATCTAATAAACGGAAGAAGAAGTTTTTTGATGCAATTTATGAGAGAGTTAATTCTCTTTGGTTATTTACAAACTCTTTAAACTTATCAGATTTTCGTGGAGTTCAAACTCTTGACTTATCAATCAGACTATCCATAGCTGATTGTGGCGTCTTCACATACCAAGGTTTGTGCTTTCAATAAGCATTGGGTTGAGGCCGGGTTTAGATTCGATCTTGGGAACTAAAATTGATAAAGGTCGCATTAGTTTTTGACATGAGCCTTCACCAGAATTTGATATTTCTGAATACATCAGTGACTCTTCAAACTCGCAATCAACTGAAGAAATTTCCTCAGATGATTCTGAGGAGTAGCCATCCCTCATCATCTTCTCCTCCAACTGAAACTGCTGAACCATTTGTTGTTGAGGAAACAGAAGAAAATCCTACAGAATCCACAACTTCATTACATGAACCCCCTATTTCTAAACCTTCCAATGGTCCTTGGTTCACATATGACGATATTCCCAAAATCAAGTGGAATAATAGATTCCAAGAATTCACAGCCTGGATTGAAGTCCAGATGACCTAGCCTAGTGCTACTGCCCAATCAGTTTTACGTGAATTCAGCTAATGTTTTACTGGTTCTTTACGAGATTGGTTTGAAAGCCTCAGACAATATAGACAGTTACAATATATCCAAGCTGAAGTTTCAATTGCTCTAGCTGTCATCTATGAGCAATTCCCTGCAGAACCCACTGCAGCCAATGAACTTGCAAGAAAAGACTTTCTTAAGATGAAGTGTTGCTCTTTGGAATTAAGAGATCTTGACTTCCATTACGAATGCATGTCAAGGTTGTATTACAAGCTCAACAGCTTTAATGATCCAACTTTAAAACATGCTTCTCTTCCTAAAGAGCTCCAGCCTGAAATTAACTGAGAATGGCGGCAGATCCCAACACATGGGTTCTAATACCACTGAGGTGTCTACAAAAGACACAATCGTGGAATTTCAGGAATACTGGTGTGCTTACTCGCTCTGTCACCCTTGACCTAGATAGACAATTGGAGTCTGCTAACCCACGGTAATCATCCTAACGAGGTAATCGCGACCCTCCTGGTCTTGACCTCTCTAGCGGACGAACTATTGGGGTGCTCAGACCTTACTCGGTTTTCTTAGACCTTACTCGATTTTCTAGGATCTGGACAGACTTTTAGCACTGAGATTCCAAACTTTTCTGATACACAGGATCCTCAAAGAGGCAAGTGTAGAGCATACTCGGTTTTTAGGAAGAAGCAAACAATTCTCAGAACTATGGAGTAAAGAGATAGACCTTAGAGACTTCCCAGAGAAGAGAGAGTTTTTAAGCAAACATATTTTTATTCAACCTTAGGCAGAGGTGCCCATGGATTACACTCTGGATTACATCCTACTAATTCCAAAGCTGAAATATAGCTTATATAGACAAACAAAAGCTAAAAGGATAAGACAGGACCCTTATCCTGGACATCATGATTAAAGCAAACATGATTAAAGCTAAGGTAAAAGATAAAGCTAAAGCTAAAGATTCCTTTTGCAAAAGCAAAAGTATCTTTTACAAAAGATAAAGCAAAAGCATAAGCAGCAACTTTTACAAAAGCAAAACAAAAGCTAAAGTAAAAGCTAATCATGACAAACATCATTATGCTTAAAGGATAAAACACACTTGATGACAAACTAAAAAAACCATGATTCCACGGTGCTAAGGTGGGCGGAAATCAAGGAGATGGTCTGTATGATCGATGTATGCGAGTCTAATTTCGAGTGAAACCAATGTGGCCATTGATGGATATTAGAATAATCATTTTCTTTTGTCCATCGATTTTGAGCCTTTCCATGTCTACGAGGTAGAGATCGTATCTGTCTTTGAAGGATGGTGACTTCATTTTATCTTTGTGAAGCTTATGATTTGGATCTCTTCTGCGAAATCAAGGTCTGCAGGTTGTTTGAACATCGAGGAGAGTGGGTATGGTCGATATCGTAAGAGTAGTCGTACTCCTTTGCAATTGCATTTCTAGGCTGAGACATTGTTCCCATTGGATGGAAGGATTCATGATCATGGTGATGAAGTATATGGGTTTGTAAGGGTTAACTGTACCTACCCCATATGTCAGTGAGCTTGACAATTATGATAGTAGGGTGCTGTATTTGATCTCCGGTGATGAGTTCAAGGGTTAAAGGATCCTTGAAGATGGAGGTGAACATTTTGTCAAACCATTTTCCTTTGTTGTACCTTCGGCTGGTGTGTATGAGATTGGGATCAAACAGGAAGGCAACTGGATACAAATTCAGCCAGTTCCAGAAAATGTAGTAGGCTTGGGGGGTGATGTCAGAGATGACGTAATGACCCCAACTAGAATGTTCATCAACTACATGGTGAAAGGTAGTGCGAAGCTTAAAGATAAGTTGATGCATCTGGTCTGAGTTTGGATGAGGGCTGAAAGGCTGTTGACACAATTCATTCTGTGTTGGTCTGAACTCTTGTATGGCCATCAAGGACCATAGTCGCCATGTAAAGTTCTGATTGTCAAAGTCATATCTATGGTTTATGACTTTTACGGAAGATGAAGTTACAGGTTCTTGAGCCAGCAGATAAGTAATGAGGCTAAAGGTAGAGGTGTCAAACAGTTGCTTGTTGGGACTCATTGTGGGAGTGAATGGAGCGGTGAAACGCCAAATGAGAAACTGGTTTTCAGAAGAAATTTGTTGGTCTTTGGTGATGCACGAGTTAGAATTTATAGGCACAATTTCTTCTGTGGATTTTGGATTTTTTAGGAGACAGAGATTGCCAATAACTGTGGGTCTGGCTTGTAGCAAGGTGGCAATTTCTAAATAGAGGTCTCGTAATGGTGCGGTAGTCATTTATGAGTTGTTGCGTTTGTTGATTGAAGGACCCGTGTGAAATGCGTTCTTTAATAACTTTGTGATTGTTGGTATGGACCGCGACTTTAGGAATAAAGTCTCACAGATAATTGTTGATGCCAAGAAAATGTTGGATCTGTTTCTTTGTGAGATTGACATCTGGAAACTTTATCAATTCTTGTGCAATGTACGGTTCTGGCATGTAATGACCTTCATGAATTGTCATTCGAAAGTTGATGGATGGTGACAATGATACTTTTCTTTTCGACAACATGATGCCATAATCTTTGGATGAGAGAGTGGAACTACATGAGTAGCTTGCGCTGGTGATGTCGTCAATGTAAATCAATGCACTATGCAGTATGGGCTGGAAGATTTTTATCATGGACTTTTGGAACAGGGATGGTGCCACTTTGAGACCGAATGGCATGACAGTCCATTGAAAATGGGCATTGGGTATGCAAAATGCGGTTTTGGGCCTATCCTGAGGATGGATACCTAATTGCCAAAAGCCTGATTTAGGATCAAACTTTGAGAATATCTTGGCTCGGCTTAGGCGTAAGAACAAAGACTGGATTTTTGGAAGGGGAAACTTATCATCCCTTAAAAAAACATTTAAGGGTTAATAGTCAATGACAAGTCTTTTCTTTCCTCGAACTATTTCAGACCGTTTTTTAACATAGAAGGCTTGGCAAGCCCAATCTGACTTAGTTGGTTCGATTAGGCCTTGGGATAGTAACTGGAGACATTCCTGTTGAGCTAATAGGAGATCCGAGGGTGTCATTCCTAGATGGGATGCTTTGGTAGGATTGACATCTTCATTGAGTTTGAAGGGGAGTTGAACAAAAAAGGATTCATTCTTCCAGAGAGGAAGAGGATGATGGAACTGTGAGTGATTTTCAGGACAAAACTCAAGGAGTTTCTGGGAAAATGGATTGGTAATCTGATGGATGCTCCTTAAGGGAAAACAAATTTGGGACATGTGTGTATGGCAAGAACATGTGTTTGAAACTAATTCCTGTAGGTTTGATGACAAGTTTTTGTGCTGAGGAAATTAGGTGAAATCCTATGAGAAGATCTTTGCCATGAAGATCTGATCCGATGAGTTTCTTTGAAACATTACAGTTAGGGAAAAACTGTATTCCAATGGGCTTTTTGGTGATCAAGGAAGTTTTGAAAATTTCACCATTGGCGGATCTGAATTCCTTATGGAAAGGTTTCCAAAAGGATGTTGGAAGAATGCTCGGGTTGATCATGGATTCATCAGCTCCTGTATCAATGAAGCCAATAACTGGTATGGGCTTTGCAAACTTCTGGGTCATGACTGAGATTTTTACCAAAGGGATGGTTTGGATGGACAAGAGGTTTTGGGCTTGGAAAACTGTGGATATTGGCTCTGTATCAGATGAATCATATGTGTCTGAGCTTGAATAATCTGGACCGGACTCTGCTAAAATGAAAGCAGTGTCAGAATTTTGTTCAGACACTTCTGAGAAGTTGGACTCAATATCATCATTATCTGATAAGAGGTTTGTGGACTGAAGATCTTTGGATCGACTAAGCGGATTTAGCGAGCTTGTTCATCGTACAATGTTTGGCATTCTTTTGCATATGTAACGTGACATCTTTCACGAGATGGGTTTTGGTTTTGGTGGAAGGTCTTTTCTTGGAAGAAACGATAGTGTTTCTTGGGCTTTTTGGAAGACCGGTGATGGTGAGGATAGTGTTTAGGGAACTTCTGGAAATGCTTCTTCTTTTTGGTTGGACAAGTGCACTTCTTCTTGTCCTTGCACATGATTTCCAGATAAGAAGGCTTCTTGCAGGCCTTAGCATATGTTTTTTTTTCTTCAATAAGTTCTTTGAAGAATTTCTTTTGATCACACTTCCTGTCAAGACATTGCAGGGCAATCTGATAAATCCTTCCAAGGGAAAGATGTTCAATTGGAAGATTGTTCTGAGTGAGATGTCTTTGAATATCAGGATGAAGTTCTTCTGGAAGTGAAGCAATGAAAACATGCTTAAGAGATGGATCATTGAATCCATTGAGCTTATAGAACAATAGGCTCATTCTTTTGTAGTGAAGATCCATGTGTTTCTTCTGGAGAGAGCAGCATTTCATTTGATAATACTCATTCCTAGTGTCAACTCTGACTCTGGGATCACCTATGTTGATCATAGATGGAGAAAAGTGCAGCGCCTGCAACTGATTGGAGAAATTGCAGTTGGCGATAATCTCCGAGGCTTTCATACCATTCTCGTAAAGAACCTGTGAAACGAGAATTGAATTCCTTCAAGACATTTTGGGAATCGACATTTGAATTTGGACATTTGCAAATCGATCCATGCGGAAATTCATGGAATCTTTCGTCCATTTATGTGCAGGAATATCATCAAAGGTAAACCAATGAAATGATGATTTGGAATTCTTTGTTGGGCACTTTGAGGAGTTTGATTTGGAGGAGGTGGAGTAGCCTGAGTTGTGCCACTTTGTTCAGCAGTTTCTTCATCACTAGAAACTGGATCTACTATAGGAGTAGTTCTTCTAGTGGAAGATTCAGCTTGATCATTTGTAGTCTGGGCCATCAAGACTAGCTTTGAAATATCTGCAAGCTGGGATTCTTCATCCGAAGATGAGATGTGGCGAGAAGATCTGATAGTGCATTGGTGAGACAAACTGATCTGTATGCTCAAGATCTGAACTTGAGAGTGTTTCTGAGCTGGCGGTCTCAGCTTCTGAGGTTAAGTCTGGTTCAGAAGTAAAAACTGAATCAACAGGTTTCATCTGGGAAGTTATGTGAAACTGGTGAAGGGGTTGTTTATCTTTCTGGGTTGGTTGAGGTTGTTCTGGGATATACTCAGGAATGATCTGTGGGGGAACATGAGATGATGTATGACCTGGTATTGGATATGTGGAACTTGATACAACAGGTGGTATGGTTGGTTCCGGTTGTGTATAGGTTGGCTGGGTAAAGGTTGGAGCTGGTTGGGTATAACTGTGTTTGGGTGACCGTTCTTTGGGTTTTTTGATCTTAACAGCTCGTTGCTGTTGCTGTTGTTGTTGCCTTTCTTGAAACAAGCGAGTAGCTTGAGACAAGCCAAAAAACTTGGTTGGGTCAATGGGTGCAGTTGACTGCTGGTAAAAAGGTTGATAAGTGCTTAAATATGGTGGTGGCCAAGCAGGTTGAGGCCCGGGTAAACAAGGGCGGTTGGAGCTAGCATTGTCTATCGAACGATTACGGAAAATTCAGCTTTTAACCGATTTATCTTCTTTCGATTGAATTCGGGACCCCGAATGTTGTTATTGATCATAGATCGAGATTAATATCAATGGGTGATTACATTTTTGCAGTTGAGATAGATCTGGTCAATTGAGATGAAATAACTTGATAACTTTGCTATTCGTTTGTTGACTGGTAGAAACCCTTTCAATCTTCTGACCAATATTTTGCAAGGCAATATTTTGAGCTGTGGCATTCTGTGTTTGCCAATTAAGGACTTGCTCATATTGCTTGAGAGGTTCAGCATGGCCTGATGAGGATATAGCAGGTTGGATGTATGGCTGGGACATCACTTTTGTCTGTGGGTCGGTATTTCTTTCCATGGGTGGAAAGCTTTCTTGGTAGCTTGGTGCAGATGTGGAAAACATCATACAGGACTGGACTGGAGATGTTTGAGTTAACTGAGGAGATGTAGCTTGAGATCTACAGGTTTTCTGTGTCAAGGCTTTGGGTGGTTTTTTATGTGTGGGTACGTTGGGTGGTTCAGGTGAAACTTTTGGTTCTGACAAATCTATGAGGATGGCTGAAGAACATGGGTGAGATTTATCAGGATCTGATTGAGGGATGGATTTGCAGGGTGTTTTGACAAAGCAAGGCTTTTCTTTTTTCTTTCTTCTTCTGCGCATGATTTCAAATTCCTCGTCATCAGAATAGTCGTCATCCCATGAGGACAACTTTGGATCACACACAGTCGATATCCCGTATGAAATGACCATCAATCTTGTCCGTGTAGGCGGATATATGATTAAATCCCCGGATAGAATTTTCTTTTCTTGCTTGGTTTTGATGGTGGATCATCATCGTATAAAGACTGACCTATGAGGTTCGGGGTTTCATCCGGGTTGGAGCTTGAAAAATTTGTTTTAACGGTGCCATCGTGGCCAGATTGAAGGAGGCTTGGGTGGCTTGAGCGGTTCCTGTTTTGATGGAATTTCATAGTTAGAAATCCATTCGAGGCATAAGTTCTTTGCAGTTCATTTTTGGTATCTGTCTGGGTATTTGGATTATTGTTGGGGTGGATTATGTATCATTAAGATCATTGAAGCATTAGAGGTTTGCAGCGATAGACGGTGGTGCAAAGTTCTTTATCTTTGAGGTAGTGGTATTACGCTCCTTGTATCTGGATCTGTACTTTGAGAGCTTTTGAGAGGTTTGGATCATCAAGAGAAAAGTTGAAATTTGGATAAAAGGCCGGGAGAATGCTTTCTGCGTTGAGAGTTGTAAGAACTGTTCCGATCACTGCATCTGATGCTAACTTGAAGCGTGTATCAAGCAAGCGGTCTGAGATGGCGGAAGACCTTTTCGTCCGTATAAAGTGAGAATCATCTGATTCCTCAAGATGAAGATGAGAATATTCCTCTCTTTTCCACTGGGAGATTAGAGTATCTGGAATTTCTAGGGTTACATACTGTTCAGCAGAAGTAGACTGAAGTGAACACTGATCTAATCTAGAAGACTGTATGTACTCTTTTGGAATACTTCTACGCCTAGAGATGAGGGTTTTTACAGTACGAGTAATACCGGGATGTTTGTACAACTGATAAGGACTCATAAGAGGTAAACTAGACTCTTTTATTTGTGCTGACTCTGGTATATTCGACAAGATTTTCTATTTTTGATGCTAACTGTTTTTTACAAGACTCTGGAAGACGGAGAGTAGATGATAACGAAACTGGAGATAATTGGGATGTTGAACTAGAGGTTGAAGACATGTTTGATATGGTTTCTCGGAAAGTCATATCCTAGGTTTTCTCTCTTACTACCAATAATTCTTTGATATTGCTTCTTTGAGTGAAGGACAGGCTCTGATACCACTGAGAATGGCGGCAGATCCCAACACATGGGTTCTGATACCACTGGGGTGTCTACAAAAGACACAATTGCGGAATTTTAGGAATACTGGTGTGCTTACTTGCTCTGTCACCCTTGACCTAGAATGAACAATTGGAGTCTAGATGGACAATTGGAGTCTGCTAACCCACGGTAATCATCCTAACGAGGTACTCGCGACCCTCCTGGTCTTGACCTCTCTGGCGGACGAACTATTGGGGTGCTCAGACCTTACTCGGTTTTCTTAGACCTTACTCGGTTTTATAGGATCTGGACAGACTTTCAGCACTGAGATTCCAAACTTTTCTGATACACAGGATCCTCAGAGAGGCAATTGTCAGCATACTCAGTTTTTAGGAAGAAGCAAACAATTCTCAAAACTATGGAGTAAAGAGAAAGACCTTAGAGACTTCCCAGAGAAGAGAGAGTTTTTAAGCAAACATATTTTTATTCAACCTTAGGCAGAGGTGCCCATGGATTACACTCTGGATTACATCCTACTAATTCCAAAGCTGAAATATAGCTTATATAGACAAACAAAAGCTAAAAGGATAAGACAGGACCCTTATCCTGGACATCATGATTAAAGCAAACATGATTAAAGCTAAGGTAAAAGATAAAGCTAAAGCTAAAGATTCCTTTTGCAAAAGCAAAAGTATCTTTTACAAAAGATAAAGCAAAAGCATAAGCAGACAAAAGCTTAAAGCAACTTTTACAAAAGCAAAAACAAAAGCTAAAGTAAAAGCTAATCATGACACAAACATCATTATGCTAAAGGATAAAACACACTTGATGACAAACTAAAAAAAACCATGATTCCCTGGTGCTAAGGAGTGGACGGAAATCAAAGGGAGATGGTGCTGTATGATGAAACTGATGTGTCTGAGTCTAATTTCGAGTGAAACCAAGGCTGTGGCCATTGATGGATATTAGAATAATCATTTTCTTTTGTCCATCGATTTTGAGCCTTTCCATGTCTACGAAGGTAGAGATCGTATCTGTGCTTAAGGATGGTGACTTCATTTTTATCTTTGTGAAGCTTATGATTTCGGATCTCTTCTCTGAAATAAAGGTCTGGAGTTGTTTGAACATCAGGGGAGAGTGGACTGTGGTCGATATACGTAAGAGTAGTGCCGTACTCCTTTGCAATTGCATTTCTAGCTGTGAGACATTGTTCCCACATTGGATGGAAGGATTCACAGTCATGGTGATGAAGTATGGGTTTGACTAAGGGTTCTTTGTACACCATATATGTGAGCTTGACAATTATGATAGTAGGGTGCTGTATTTGATCTCCAGTGATGAGTTCAAGGGTCAGAGGATCCTTGAAGATGGAGGTGAACATTCTGTCAAACCATTTTCCTTTGCCGTACCTGCGGCTGGTGTGTATGAGGTTTGGATCAAACAGGAAGGCAACTGGACATAGATTCAGCCAGTACCAGAAAATGTAGTAGGCTTGGGGGGTGATGTCAGAGATGACGTAATGACCCCAACTAGAATGTTCATCAACTACATGGTGAAAGGTAGTGCGAAGCTTAAAGATAAGTTGATGCATCTGGTCTGAGTTTGGATGAGGGCTGAAAGGCTGTTGACACAATTCATTCTGTGTTGGTCTGAACTCTTGTATGGCCATCAAGGACCATAGTCGCCATGTAAAGTTCTGATTGTCAAAGTCATATCTATGGTTTATGACTTTCTGGAAGATGAAGTTCTGGAGTTCTTCAGGAAGCCACTGAATGAAAGTAATGAGGCTAAAGGTAGAGGTGTCAAACAGTTGCTTGTTGGGACTCATTGTGGGAGTGAATGGAGCGGTGAAACGCCAAATGAGAAACTGGTTTTCAGAAGAAATTTGTTGGTGCTGAAGGCTGATGCCTGAGTTGAATTTATAGGCACAATTTCTTCTGTGGATTTTGGATTTTTTAGGAGACAGAGATTGCCAATAACTGTGGGTCTGGCTTGTAGCAAGGTGGCAATTTCTAAATAGAGGTCTCGGCTGTAATGGTGCAGCAGTCATTTACTGAGTTGTTCTGAGTGTTGATTCGAGAGGACCCAGGTGAAATACGTTCTTTAAGTAACTTTGTGATTGGTGGTATGGACCGCGACTTTAGGAATAAAGCTCACAGATAATTGTTGATGCCAAGAAAATGTTGGATCTGTTTCTTTGTGAGATTGACATCTGGAAACTTTATCAATTCTTGTGCAATGTACGGTTCTGGCATGTAATGACCTTCATGAATTGTCATTCCAAGAAATTTGATGGATGACTGAGCAATGATACTTTTCTTTTCTGACAACATGATGCCATAATGCTGGATGAGAGAGTGGAACTCTGTGAGTAACTATTTAGTGCGCTGGTGATGTCGTCGATGTAAATCAATGCACTATGCAGATTTGGAAGATTTTTATCATGGACTTTTGGAGCAGGGGATGGTGCCACTTTGAGACCGAATGGCATGATCCATTGAAAATGGGCATTGGGTATGCAAAATGCGGTTTGGGCTATCACGAGGATGGATACCTAATTGCCAAAAGCTTTGATTTAGGATCGAACTTTGAGAATATCTTGGCTCGGCTTAGGCGTATGAACAAAGACTGGATTTTTGGAAGGGGAAACTTATCATCCCTTAAAAAAACATTTAAGGGTTAATAGTCAATGACAAGTCTTTTCTTTCCTCGAACTATTTCAGACCGTTTTTTAACATAGAAGAAGCACGATTAGGCCTTGGGATAATGGCTTGGAGACATTCCTGTTGAGCTAATAGGAGATCCGAGGGTGTCATTCCTAGATGGGATGCTTTGGTAGGATTTACATCTTCATTGAGTTTGAAGGGGAGTTGAACAAAAAAGGATTCATTCTTCCAGAGAGGAAGAGGATGATGGAACAGTTAGTGATTTTCATGACAAATCTCAAGGAGTTTACGGAAAATGGATTAGTGTCGATGGATGCTCCTTGAGGAAAACAAATTTGGGACATGTGTATGGCAAGAACATGTGTTTGAAACTAATTCACAAGGTTTGATGACAAGTTTTGTCTTTGAGGAAATTAGGTGAAATCCTATGAGAAGATCTTTGCCATGAAGATCTGATCCGATGAGTTTCTTTGAAACATTACAGTTAGGGAAATACTGTATTCCAATGGGCTTTTTGGTGATCAAGGAAGTTTTGAAAATTTCACCATTGGCGGATCTGAATTCCTTATGGAAAGGTTTCCAAAAGGATGTTGGAAGAATGCTTTCGGGTTGATCATGGATTCATCGACTCATGTGTCAATGAAGCCAATAACTGGTATGGGCTTTGCAAACTTCTGGGTCATGACTGAGATTTTTACCAAAGGGATGGTTTGGATGGACAAGAGGTTTTGGGCTTGGAAAACTGTGGATATTGGCTCTGTATCAGATGAATCATATGTGTCTGAGCTTGAATAATGCTGAATAGGACTACTGCTAAAATGAAAGCGATGTCGAGAATTTTGTTCGAGACACTTACGAGAAGTTGGACTCGATATCATCGTTATCACGATAAGAGGTTTGTGGGTGAAGATCTTTGGATCGGCTGGCGATTTAGCGAGCTTATTCGTACAATGTTTGGCAAAATGACCTTTCTTTTGCATATGTAACAATGACATCTTTTCACGAGATGGGTTTTGGTTTTGGTGGAAGGTCTTTTCTTGGAAGAAAGCGATGGTGTTCTTGGGCTTTTGGAAGGCCGGTGATGGTGAGGATAGTGTTTGGGAACTTCCGAATGCTTGCTTCTTTTGGTTGGACAAGTGCACTTCTTCTTGTCCTTGCACATGATTTCGGATAAGAAGGCTTGCGAGGGCCTTAGCGTATGTTTTTTCTTGATAAGTTCTTTGAAGAATTTCTTTTGATCACACTTCCGTCAAGACATTGCGGGGCAATCGATAAATCCTTCGAGGAAAGATGTTCAATTGGAAGATTGTTACGAGTGAGATGTCTTTGAATATCGAGGATGAAGTTCTTGGAGGTGAAGCAATGAAAACATGCTTAGAGATGGATCGTTGAATCCATTGAGCTTATAGAACAATAGGCTCGTTCTTTTGTAGTGAAGATCATGTGTTTCTTACGGAGAGCAACATTTCATTTGATAATACTCGTTCTAGTGTCAACTCTGATTTCTAGGATCACCTATGAGCGATCATAGATGGAGAAAAGTCAGCGTACCGATTGGAGAAATTGCGGTTGGCGATAATCTCAGAGCTTCATACCATTCTCGTAAAGAACACGTGAAGCGAGAATTGAATTCAAGACATTTTGGGAATCGGCATTTGAATTTGGACATTTGCAAATCAATCCATGCAAATTCATGGAATCTTCGTCCATTTATATGCGGGAATATCATCAGGTAAACCAATGAAATGATGATTTGGAATTCTTTGTTGGGCGAGGAGTTTGATTTGGAGGAGGTGGAAGTAGCTTTGAGTTGTGCCACTTTGTTCGTGATTTCTTCGTCATTAGAAGCTGGATCTATAGGAGTAGTTCTTACAGTGGAAGATTCGACGATCATTTATAGTCTGGGCCATCAAGACTAGCTTTGAAATATCTGCAAGCTGGGATTCTTCATCCGAAGATGAGATGTAAGCAGAAGATACAGACTGGTCTGTTGGTGAAACAAATTGATCTGTATGCTCAAGATCTGAACTTGAGAGTGTTTAATTTGGCGGTCTCGACACGAGGTTAAGTCTGGTTCAGAAGTAAAAACTGAATCAACAGGTTTCATCTGGGAAGTTATGTGAAACTGGTGAAGGGGTTGTTTATCTTTCTGGGTTGGTTGAGGTTGTTCTGGGATATACTCAGGAATGATCTGTGGGGGAACATGAGATGATGTATGACCTGGTATTGGATATGTGGAACTTGATACAACAGGTGGTATGGTTGGTTCCGGTTGTGTATAGGTTGGCTGGGTAAAGGTTGGAGCTGGTTGGGTATAACTGTGTTTGGGTGACCGTTCTTTGGGTTTTTTGATCTTAACAGCTCGTTGCTGTTGCTGTTGTTGTTGCCTTTCTTGAAACAAGCGAGTAGCTTGAGACAAGCCAAAAAACTTGGTTGGGTCGATGGGTGCAGTTGACTGCTGGTAAAAAGGTTGATAAGTGCTTAAATATGGTGGTGGCCAAGCAGGTTGAGGCCCGGGTAAGCAAGGGCGGTTGGAGCTAGCATTGTCTGTCGAACGATTACGGAAAATTGCTTTTAACCTTCGATTTGCTTCGATTGAATTAGGGACCCCGAATGTTGTTATTGATCATAGATCTGAGATTAATATCCAATTTGGGTGATTACATTTTCTGATTAGATAGATCTGGTCGATTGAGATGAAATAACTTGATAACTTTCTTCAATTAGTTTTGTTGACACAGGTGAAACCCTTCAATCTTGACGATATTTTGCAAGGCAATATTTTGGCTGTGGCGTTACTGTGTTTGCCAATTAAGGACTTGCTCATGTGCTTGAGAGGTTCGGCATGGCACGATGAGGATATAAGCGAGTTGGATGTATGGTGGGACATCACTTTTGTACGTGGGTCGGTATTTCTTTCCATGGGTGGAAAGCTTTCTTGGTAACAGTGCAGATGTGGAAAACATCATACGAATTTGGGCCCGGAGATGTTTGAGTTAAGCGAGGAGATGTAACTTGAGATCTCTGGGTTTTACGTGTCAAGGCTTTGGGTGGTTTTATGTGTGGAGTACGTTGGGTGGTTGGTGAAACTTTTGGTTACAGCAAATCTATGAGGATGGTGAAGAACATGGGTGAGATTATCGGGATCGATTGAGGATGGATTTGCAGGGTGTTTTGACAAAGCAAGGCTTTTCTTTTTTCTTTCTTCTTCTTCGCATGATTTCAAATTCCTCGTCATCAGAATAGTCGTCATCCCATGAGGACAACTGGATCGCGCATCTGAATCGATATCCCGTATGAAATGACCGTGATCTTGTCAAATGTAGGCGGATAGCCAGTATTAAATCCAGGATAGAATTTTCTTTTCTTGCTTGGTTTTGTGAATTTGGATCATCATCGTATAAGGCGACCTATGAGGTTCGGGGTTTCATCCGGAGTTGGAGCTTGAAAATTGTTTTGGCGGTGCCATCATGGCCTTGGATTCAAAGGAGGCTTGGGTGGAGGCTGGTTGTTTGTTTGATGGAATTTCTCATAGTTAGAAATCCATTCAAGAGGCATAAAGTTCTTGAGTTCATTTTTGGTATCTGTCTGGGTATTTGGATTATTGTGGTGGATTATGTATAAGATCATCATCGATAAGGATGCTTGGCATCTAGCGATAGACCAATAGTGGTTGGTGGTTTTGATCTTTGAGTTAGTTTACTGGATTGTACGCTTTTGAGAGGTTTGGATCATCAAGAAAAGTTGAAATTTGGATAAAAGTAGGAGAATGCTTTCTGCGTTGAGGTTGTAGGCTGTTGATCACGCATCTTGATGCTTGTGAAAGCGATGTATCAAGCAAGCAATTCTGATAGCTGGAAGACCTTTTCGTCCGTATAAAGTGAGAATCATCGATTCCTCCAAGATGAAGATGAGAATATTCCTCTCTTTTCCTTTGGGAGATTAGAGTGTCTGGAATTTCTAGGGGTTACATCTTGTTCAGTGATGGTGAAGTGAACAAGTCTAATCTAGAAGACTGTATGTACTCTTTTGGAATACTTCTACGCCTAGAGATGAGGGTTTTCTGATCTGAGTGAATCTGGGATGTTTGTACAAGATAAGGACTCATAAGAGGTAAACTAGACTCTTTTATTTGTCGACTCGGTATATTCGACAAGATTTTCTATTTTGATGCTAAGCTGTTTTTACAAGACTACGGAAGGCGGAGTAGATGATATGGCCGGAGATAATTGGGATGTTGAACTAGAGGTTGAAGACATGTTTGATATGGTTTCTCGGAAAGTCATATCCTAGGTTTTCTCTCTTACTACCAATAATTCTTTGATATTATTGCTTTGAGTGAAGACGGGGCTCGATACTGCGAGAATGGCGGCAGATCCCAACACATGGGTTCTGATACCACTGGGGTGTCTACAAAAGACACAATTGCGGAATTTTAGGAATACTGGTGTGCTTACTTGCTCTGTCACCCTTGACCTAGATAGACAATTGGAGTCTAGATGGACAATTGGAGTCTGCTAACCCACGGTAATCATCCTAACGAGGTACTCGCGACCCTCCTGGTCTTGACCTCTCTGGCGGACGAACTATTGGGGTGCTCAGACCTTACTCGGTTTTCTTAGACCTTACTCGGTTTTATAGGATCTGGACAGACTTTCAGCACTGAGATTCCAAACTTTTACGTCAGGATCCTCGGAGAGGCAATTGTCAGCATACTCAGTTTTTAGGAAGAAGCAAACAATTCTCAAAACTATGGAGTAAAGAGAAAGACCTTAGAGACTTCCCAGAGAAGAGAGAGTTTTTAAGCAAACATATTTTTATTCAACCTTAGGCAGAGGTGCCCATGGATTACACTGGATTACATCTTGCTAATTAGCTGGAATATAGCTTATATAGACAAGCAAAAGCTAAAGGATAAAAGGACCACTTATCACGGACATCATTGATTAAAGCGAGCATGATTAAAGCTAAGGTAAAGATAAAGCTAAAGTAAAGATTCCTTTTGCAAAACAAAAGTATCTTTTACAAAAGATAAAATAGCATAAGCGGACAAAGCTTAAAGCAACTTTACAAAGCAAAACAAAAGCTAAAGTAAAAGCTAATCATGACACAAACATCATTATCTTAAAGGATAAAACACATGATGACAAACTAAAAAAACCATGATTCCACGGTCTAAGGGTGGGCCAATCAAAGGGAGATGGTCTTGTATGTATAAAGTGGTGATGGATATTAGAATAATCATTTTCTTTTGTCCATCGATTTTGAGCCTTTCCATGTCTACGAAGGTAGAGATCGTATCTGTGCTTAAGGATGGTGACTTCATTTTTATCTTTGTGAAGCTTATGATTTCGGATCTCTTCTCTGAAATAAAGGTCTGGAGTTGTTTGAACATCAGGGGAGAGTGGACTGTGGTCGATATACGTAAGAGTAGTGCCGTACTCCTTTGCAATTGCATTTCTAGCTGTGAGACATTGTTCCCACATTGGATGGAAGGATTCACAGTCATGGTGATGAAGTATGGGTTTGACTAAGGGTTCTTTGTACCTACCCCATATGTCAGTGAGCTTGACAATTATGATAGTAGGGTCTTTGTATTTGATCTCCGTTGATGAGTTCAAGGGTTAAAGGATCCTTGAAGATGGGTGAACATTTTGTCAAACCATTTTCCTTTGTTGTACCTTCGGCTGGTGTGTATGAGATTGGGATCAAACAGGAAGGCAACTGGATACAAATTCAGCCAGTTCCAGAAAATGTAGTAGGCTTGGGGGGTGATGTCAGAGATGACGTAATGACCCCAACTAGAATGTTCATCAACTACATGGTGAAAGGTAGTCAGAAGCTTAAAGATAAGTTGATGCATCAGTGCGAGTTTGGATGAGGGGTGAAAAATTTGATGACACAATTCATTACATGTTGAGTGCGAACTCTTGTATGGCCATCAAGGACCATAGTCGCCATGTAAAGTTCTGATTGTCAAAGTCATATCTATGGTTTATGACTTTCTGGAAGATGAAGTTCTGGAGTTCTTCAGGAAGCCACTGAATGAAAGTAATGAGGCTAAAGGTAGAGGTGTCAAACAGTTGCTTGTTGGGACTCGTTGTGGGAGTGAATGGGCGGTGAAGCATGAATGAGAAGCGGTTTTCAGAAGAAATTTGTTGGTGCTGAAGGCTGATGCCTGAGTTGAATTTATAGGCACAATTTCTTCTGTGGATTTTGGATTTTTTAGGAGACAGAGATTGCCAATAACTGTGGGTCTGGCTTGTAGCAAGGTGGCAATTTCTAAATAGAGGTCTCGGCTGTAATGGTGCAGCCGTCATTTGCTTGAGTTGTTGCAGAGCTGTTGATTCAGAGGACCCAGGTGAAATCGTTCTTTAGTAACTTTGACAGCTGGCTGGTATGGACCGCGACTTTAGGAATAAAGTCTCACAGATAATTGTTGATGCCAAGAAAATGTTGGATCTGTTTCTTTGTGAGATTGACATCTGGAAACTTTATCAATTCTTGTGCAATGTACGGTTCTGGCATGTAATGACCTTGAATTGTCATTCAAGAAATTTGATGGATGACTGAGCAATGATACTTTTCTTTTCTGACAACATGATGCCATAATGCTGGATGAGAGAGTGGAACTCTGTGAGTAACTGCTGGTGCGCCTGGTGATGTCGTCAATGTAAATCAATGCACTATACGTGTAAATTTGGAAGATTTTTTATCATGGACTTTTGGAGCAGGGATGGTGCCACTTTGAGGACCGAATGGCATGATTGTCCATTGATAATGGGTATTGGGTATACAAAATGCGGTTTTGGGCCTATCCTAAGGATGGATGCCTAATTGCCAAAAGCCTGATTTGAGATCAAACTTCGAGAATATCTTGGCTTGGCTGAGGTGTATGAACAAAGACTGGATTTTTGGAAAGGGGAACTTATCATCCCTTAGGAAAGCATTTAAGGGTTGATAATCAATGACAAGTCTTTTCCTTCCTCAAACTAATTCAGACCGCTTTTCAACATAAAAGGCTTGGCAAGCCCAGTCTGATTTAGTTGGTTCGATTTGGCCTTGGGATAGTAACTGGAGGCATTCCTGTTGAGCTGACAGGAGATCTGAGGGAGTCATTGCTGGATGGGATGCTTTGGTAGGATTGACATTTTCGTTGAGTTTAAAGGGGAGTTGAACAAAGAAGAATTCATTCTTCCGCAGAGGAAGAGGATGATGGGCATGAGTGATTTTCGTGACAAAACTCGAGGAGTTTACGGAAAATGGATTAGTGTCGATGGATGCTCCTTAAGGGAAAACAAATTTGGGACATGTGTGTATGGCAAGAACATGTGTTTGAAACTAATTCCTGTAGGTTTGATGACAAGTTTTTGTGCTGAGGAAATTAGGTGAAATCCTATGAGAAGATCTTTGCCATGAAGATCTGATCCGATGAGTTTCTTTGAAACATTACAGTTAGGGAAAAACTGTATTCCAATGGGCTTTTTGGTGATCAAGGAAGTTTTGAAAATTTCACCATTGGCGGATCTGAATTCCTTATGGAAAGGTTTCCAAAAGGATGTTGGAAGAATGCTCGGGTTGATCATGGATTCATCGCTCACTGTATCAATGAAATATAAGCGGTATGGGCTTTGCAAACTTCTGGGTCATGACTGAGATTTTTACCAAAGGGATGGTTTGGATGGACAAGAGGTTTTGGGCTTGGAAAACTGTGGATATTGGCTCTGTATCAGATGAATCATATGTGTCTGAGCTTGAATAATCTGGACCGGACTCTGCTAAAATGAAAGCAGTGTCAGAATTTTGTTCAGACACTTCTGAGAAGTTGGACTCAATATCATCATTATCTGATAAGAGGTTTGTGGTGAAGATCTTTGGATCATTAAGCGGATTTAGCGAGCTTATTCATGCAATGTTTGGCAAAATGACCTTTCTTTTTGCATATGTAACAGCGAGCTTCTTTCTCAGAGATGGGTTTTCTGGTTTTGGTGGAAGGGTCTTTTCTTCGGAAGAAACGATAGTGTTTCTTGGGCTTTGGAAGACCGGTGATGGTGAGGATAGTGTTTAGGAACTTAAAATGCTTCTTCTTTTGGTTGGACAAGTGCATTCTTCTTGTCCTTGCACATGATTTCAGATAAGAAGGCTTCTTGCAGGCCTTAGCATATGTTTTTTCTTGATAAGTTCTTTGAAGAATTTCTTTTGATCACACTTCCATCAAGACATTGCGGGCAATCGATAAAAATCCTTCCAGGAAAGATGTTCAATTGGAAGATTGTTCGAGTGAGATGTCTTTGAATATCAGGATGAAGTTCTTCTGGAAGTTTAGCAATGAAAACATGCTTAAGAGATGGATCATTGAATGCATTGAGATTATAGAACAATAGTCTCATTCTTTTGTTGTGAAGATCCATGTGTTTCTTCTGGAGAGAGCAACATTTCATTTGATAATACTCGTTCTGTGTCAACTACTCTAGGATCACTATGAACTGATCATAGATGGAGAAAAAGTCGTGCGCCCTGATTGGAGAAATTGCAGTTGGCGATAATCTCCGAGGCTTTCATACCATTCTCGTGAAGAACCTGTGAAACGAGAATTGAATTCCTTCAAGACATTTTGGGAATCAGCATTTGGACTGGACATTTGCAAATCAATCCATGCAGTAAATTCATGGAATCTTTCTGTCCATTTGTGTCTCGGAATATCATCAAAGGTAAACCAATGAATGATGATGACTTGGAATTGCTGTTGGAAGCCTGACGAGTTTGATTAGGAGGAGGTGGAGTAGCTTGAGTTGTGCCACTCTGTTCGTGATTTCTTCGTCACTAAGCTGGATCTACTATAGGAGTAGTTCTTACAGTGGAAGATTCGACGATCATTTGTAGTCTGGGCCATCAAGACTAGCTTTGAAATATCTGTTGGGATTCTTCATCCGAAGATGAGATGTGGCGGAAGATCTGGTGATGCAGTGGTGAGACAAACTGATCTGTATGCTCAAGATCTGAACTTGAGAGTGTTTACATGGCGGTCTCGACACGAGGTTAAGTCTCAGTTCGAGTAAAAGCCGAATCAACAGGTTTAATCTGGGAGGTTATGTGAAACTGGTGAAGAGGTTGTTTATCTTTCTTGACTGGTTGAAGTTGTTCTGGGATATACTCAGGAATAATCTGTGGGGTAACATGAGATGGTGTGTGACCTGGTATTGGATGTGTGGAACTTGATTCAACAGGTGGTATGGATGGTTCCGGTTGTGTATAAGTAGGCTGGGTAAAGGTTGGAGCTGGTTGGGTATAACTGTGTTTGGGTGACCGTTCTTTGGGTTTTTTGATCTTAATGACTCGTTCTTTATTCTTTGTTGTTATTGCCTTTCTTGAAACAAGCGAGTAGCAGACAAGCCAAAAACTTAGTTGGGTCGATGGGTGCGATTGTTCTTTGGTAAAAGGTTGATAAGTGCTTAAATATGGTGGTGAAACGAGTTGAGGCCCGGGTAACAGGACGGTTGGGCTAACATTGTCTAGTCGAACTGATTGGAAAATTCAGCTTTTAACCTTCTGATTTCTGCTTCTTTCTGATTGAATTCAGGACCCCAAATGTTGTTATTGATCATAGATCTGAGATTAATATCCAACTGGGTGATTCTGTTTTGCAGATTGAGATAGATCTGGTCCAATTGAGATGAAATAACAGTAACTTTGCTATTCGTTTTGTTGACCTGGGTAGAAACCCTTTCAATCTTCTGACCAATATTTTGCAAGGCAATATTTTGAGCTGTGGCATTCTGTGTTTGCCAATTAAGGACTTGCTCATATTGCTTGAGAGGTTCAGCATGGCCTGATGAGGATATAGCAGGTTGGATGTATGGCTGGGACATCACTTTTGTCTGATGGTCGGTATTTCTTTCCATGGGTGGAAAGCTTTCTTGGTAGCTTGGTGCAGATGTGGAAAACATCATCTGAGATGTGGAGATGTTTGAGTTAACTGAGGAGATGTAGCTTGAGATCTACAGGTTTTCTGTGTCAAGGCTTTGGGTGGTTTTTTATGTGTGGGTACGTTGGGTGGTTCAGGTGAAACTTTTGGTTCTGACAAATCTATGAGGATGGCTGAAGAACATGGGTGAGATTTATCAGGATCTGATTGAGGGATGGATTTGCAGGGTGTTTTGACAAAGCAAGGCTTTTCTTTTTTCTTTCTTCTTCTTCGCATGATTTCAAATTCCTCGTCATCAGAATAGTCGTCATCCCCATGAGGACAACTCGATCACACATACGTGGATGATCCGTATGAAATGACCATCGATCTTGTCCGTGTTGGATAGCCATGTTAAATCCCGGATAGAATTTTCTTTTCTTGCTTGGTTTTGTGAATTTGGATCATCATCGTATAAAAGGCGACTATGAGGTTCCGGGGTTTCATCCGGAGTTGGAGCTTGAAAGACTGTTTTGACGGTGCCATCATGACGCCGTTCAAAGGAGGCTTGGGTGGCTTGAACTGGTTCACTGTTTTGATGGAATTTCTCATAGTTAGAAATCCATTCAAGAGGCATAAGTTGCTGCAGTTCATTTTTTGGTATCTGTCTGGGTATTTGGATTATTGTCGGGGTGGATTATGTATCAGCTAAGATCATCAAAGCATCAGAGGTTTGCAAGCGATAGACCAACTGGTGGTGCAAAGTTGCTATCTTTGAGGTAGCTGACTGTTCTGCTCCTTGTATCTGGATCTGTACTTTGAGAGCTTTTGAGAGGTTTGGATCATCAAGAGAAAAGTTGAAATTTGGATAAAAGGCCGGGAGAATGCTTTCTGCGTTGAGAGTTGTAAGAACTGTTCCGATCACTGCATGCTGGTACTGCTTGAAACGTGTATCAAGCAAGGCAATTCTGGGAGTAACTGGAAGACCTTTTCGTCCATGTAAAGTGAGAATCATACGGATTCCTCCAAGATGAAGATGAGAATATTCCTCTCTTTTCCACTGGGAGATTAGAGTATCTGGAATTTCTAGGGTTACATACTGTTCAGCAGAAGTAGACTGAAGTGAACACTGATCTAATCTAGAAGACTGTATGTACTCTTTTGGAATACTTCTACGCCTAGAGATGAGGGTTTTTACAGTACGAGTAATACCGGGATGTTTGTACAACTGATAAGGACTCATAAGAGGTAAACTAGACTCTTTTATTTGTGCTGACTCTGGTATATTCGACAAGATTTTCTATTTTTGATGCTAACTGTTTTTTACAAGACTCTGGAAGACGGAGAGTAGATGATAACGAAACTGGAGATAATTGGGATGTTGAACTAGAGGTTGAAGACATGTTTGATATGGTTTCTCGGAAAGTCATATCCTAGGTTTTCTCTCTTACTACCAATAATTCTTTGATATTGCTTCTTTGAGTGAAGGACAGGCTCTGATACCACTGAGAATGGCGGCAGATCCCAACACATGGGTTCTGATACCACTGGGGTGTCTACAAAAGACACAATTGCGGAATTTTAGGAATACTGGTGTGCTTACTTGCTCTGTCACCCTTGACCTAGATAGACAATTGGAGTCTAGATGGACAATTGGAGTCTGCTAACCCACGGTAATCATCCTAACGAGGTACTCGCGACCCTCCTGGTCTTGACCTCTCTGGCGGACGAACTATTGGGGTGCTCAGACCTTACTCGGTTTTCTTAGACCTTACTCGGTTTTATAGGATCTGGACAGACTTTCAGCACTGAGATTCCAAACTTTTCTGATACACAGGATCCTCAGAGAGGCAATTGTCAGCATACTCAGTTTTTAGGAAGAAGCAAACAATTCTCAAAACTATGGAGTAAAGAGAAAGACCTTAGAGACTTCCCAGAGAAGAGAGAGTTTTTAAGCAAACATATTTTTATTCAACCTTAGGCAGAGGTGCCTATGGATTACACTCTGGATTACATCCTGCTAATTCCAAAGCTGGAATATAGCTTATATAGACAAGCAAAAGCTAAAAGGATAAGACAGGACCCTTATCCTGGACATCATGATTAAAGCAAACATGATTAAAGCTAAGGTAAAAGATAAAGCTAAAGCTAAAGATTCCTTTTGCAAAAGCAAAAGTATCTTTTACAAAAGATAAAGCAAAAGCATAAGCAGACAAAAGCTTAAAGCAACTTTTACAAAAGCAAAAACAAAAGCTAAAGTAAAAGCTAATCATGACACAAACATCATTATGCTAAAGGATAAAACACACTTGATGACAAACTAAAAAAAACCATGATTCCACAGTCTTTGGTGGGCGGAAATCAAAGGGAGATGGTCTTTGTATGATGGCATGTGTATAATTTCGAGTGAAACCAAGGCTGTGGCCATTGATGGATATTAGAATAATCATTTTCTTTTGTCCATCGATTTTGAGCCTTTCCATGTCTACGAAGGTAGAGATCGTATCTGTGCTTAAGGATGGTGACTTCATTTTTATCTTTGTGAAGCTTATGATTTCGGATCTCTTCTCTGAAATAAAGGTCTGGAGTTGTTTGAACATCAGGGGAGAGTGGACTGTGGTCGATATACGTAAGAGTAGTGCCGTACTCCTTTGCAATTGCATTTCTAGCTGTGAGACATTGTTCCCACATTGGATGGAAGGATTCACAGTCATGGTGATGAAGTATGGGTTTGACTAAGGGTTCTTTGTACCTACCCCATATGTCAGTGAGCTTGACAATTATGATAGTAGGGTGCTGTATTTGATCTCCGGTGATGAGTTCAAGGGTTAAAGGATCCTTGAAGATGGAGGTGAACATTTTGTCAAACCATTTTCCTTTGTTGTACCTTCGGCTGGTGTGTATGAGATTGGGATCAAACAGGAAGGCAACTGGATACAAATTCAGCCAGTTCCAGAAAATGTAGTAGGCTTGGGGGGTGATGTCAGAGATGACGTAATGACCCCAACTAGAATGTTCATCAACTACATGGTGAAAGGTAGTGCGAAGCTTAAAGATAAGTTGATGCATCTGGTCTGAGTTTGGATGAGGGCTGAAAGGCTGTTGACACAATTCATTCTGTGTTGGTCTGAACTCTTGTATGGCCATCAAGGACCATAGTCGCCATGTAAAGTTCTGATTGTCAAAGTCATATCTATGGTTTATGACTTTCTGGAAGATGAAGTTCTGGAGTTCTTCAGGAAGCCACTGAATGAAAGTAATGAGGCTAAAGGTAGAGGTGTCAAACAGTTGCTTGTTGGGACTCATTGTGGGAGTGAATGGAGCGGTGAAACGCCAAATGAGAAACTGGTTTTCAGAAGAAATTTGTTGGTGCTGAAGGCTGATGCCTGAGTTGAATTTATAGGCACAATTTCTTCTGTGGATTTTGGATTTTTTAGGAGACAGAGATTGCCAATAACTGTGGGTCTGGCTTGTAGCAAGGTGGCAATTTCTAAATAGAGGTCTCGGCTGTAATGGTGCAGCCGTCATTTGCTTGAGTTGTTGCAGAGCTGTTGATTCAGAGGACCCCGTGGGGGTACGTTCTTTTTTAGTAACTTTGACAGTTGGCTGGTATGGACCGCGACTTTAGGAATAAAGTCTCACAGATAATTGTTGATGCCAAGAAAATGTTGGATCTGTTTCTTTGTGAGATTGACATCTGGAAACTTTATCAATTCTTGTGCAATGTACGGTTCTGGCATGTAATGACCTTCATGAATTGTCATTCCAAGAAAGTTGATGGATGACTGAGCAATGATACTTTTCTTTTCTGACAACATGATGCCATAATGCTGGATGAGAGAGTGGAACTCTGTGAGTAACTGCTGGTGCGCCTGGTGATGTCGTCAATGTAAATCAATGCACTATGCAGTATGGGCTGGAAGATTTTTATCATGGACTTTTGGAACAGGGATGGTGCCACTTTGAGACCGAATGGCATGACAGTCCATTGAAAATGGGCATTGGGTATGCAAAATGCGGTTTTGGGCCTATCCTGAGGATGGATACCTAATTGCCAAAAGCCTGATTTAGGATCAAACTTTGAGAATATCTTGGCTCGGCTTAGGCGTATGAACAAAGACTGGATTTTTGGAAGGGGAAACTTATCATCCCTTAAAAAAACATTTAAGGGTTAATAGTCAATGACAAGTCTTTTCTTTCCTCGAACTATTTCAGACCGTTTTTTAACATAGAAGGCTTGGCAAGCCCAATCTGACTTAGTTGGTTCGATTAGGCCTTGGGATAGTAACTGGAGACATTCCTGTTGAGCTAACAGGAGATCCGAGGGTTTCATTCCTGGATGGGATGCTTTGGTAGGATTGACATCTTCATTGAGTTTGAAGAGGAGTTGAACAAAAAAGGATTCATTCTTCCAAAGAGGAAGAGGATGATGGAACTATGAGTGATTTTCAGGACAAAACTCAAGGAGTTTCTGGGAAATGGATTGGTAATCTGATGGATGCTCCTTAAGGGAAAACAAATTTGGGACATGTGTGTATGGCAAGAACATGTGTTTGAAACTAATTCCTGTAGGTTTGATGACAAGTTTTTGTGCTGAGGAAATTAGGTGAAATCCTATGAGAAGATCTTTGCCATGAAGATCTGATCCGATGAGTTTCTTTGAAACATTACAGTTAGGGAAAAACTGTATTCCAATGGGCTTTTTGGTGATCAAGGAAGTTTTGAAAATTTCACCATTGGCGGATCTGAATTCCTTATGGAAAGGTGATGTGAATCCCACATTGAAACTTTGAAACTCACACTTAATTTGAAGTTTCAACTTCCCAAGAAGGTTCTAAACAGATTTAAGACAAACAAAACCTTGACCCAATGCTTAAGAAAACATGAACCAAAGGTATGGAGAATGATATTGACGCCACACTCAAGATTTAGATGAGAAGGTGAGTGATAAGTCTAGTTTTGGAGCATACAAGAATGCAAATTCTTGATAAGTTCACTAGTTCTCTAAAGAACCAAAGAAAGAATAATTCTTTCAAATTGAAATAACATTAATCTCTAATTGTCTTACATAGCAAGGTTGCTGAGTTTAAATAGACCAATAGAGACCCAAAATCCGAAAATACAAATGAAAACATTGGAACACCCTCCAAGTATAAGTTTGTCATAGCATGCTTCAAAAGTCTTCACCAACCCACTATAACTAATGCTATCATTGACAAACTTAATGCTAGCCTACCATAATTAATGCTATCATTGACAAACTTAATGTTAGCCCACCATCATTGATGGTAGACTTACCTACACATTGACAAACTTGAAACAAAATAACAAATGAAGTTGAAAAACAAAGGAGTCGTTGAAAATCCCAAGTCTGAACATGCTGTAATGAATTGGTCATAACTCCTTCTAGAGAACTCCAAATCTAACTCTGTAAAATTCTTTGGAAAGCTAATGTAATTATCTTTCCAACGGTATATAGCTTGCACATTAATTCCAGCTCAATCAATACCAGTTTTATTCCGAAATAGACCTTTCTGCATGTGATCCGAATTGTGTATTTGGCTGCCCAATAGCTTGAATAATGCCCACAATGCTTTGACTTCTCTTCAAGCCCAATTCATGATGTCTTGCATCTTGAATTGCAGTTTCAATCCATATTTTCTCAATTAATCCATTTAAAGCAGCTTGCATCTTTTTGGCTCTAGCTCTTGTAATTGGGCCTTCATGAATGTGCAAAGGATCACTTGAAGCTTTAATGGTATTCTCTTAATAGTTCTCATCATTCCCCCTCTCCTCAAAAGGATTCGTCCTCGAATCTTCACCTACATCAAAACAAGTTGATCCCACCAAATAATAGCATAATCCGTAAATTCAACAGCAGCTAGTTTTACCTTTTTCTCCTCAGAGTAGTTATGGCAATCAAATACTAGCTCCACCTTTTTTTCCCACTCCAAATAAGCTTCCGGATCATTTTTACCTTGAAAAGAAGGAATTTTCAGTTTGATACTCCCCAAATCACGATCTATACGTCTTGCCCTTCTATCATCTCTTCCACGCATGTCAACGGTGGCCTGGTCATCAAAATTACTTAGGTCATCACCATCTTGATCTCCCATGGCAGCACGCCCTTGATGATCTCTTACATTAGGAGCTATTGGTTGTTGCCCCCTTTGTAGATTGGCTATGGCAGTGTCTTGCCTTTCCAATTGGTCACGGATCTCTCCAAACATCAGATTCATGCGCTCAAATTGTTGCTGCATGGCTTTGAGCATGATTGATTGGTCTATAGCTTCTTGTTCTTTTGACATATTTTGTGATCTGAAAAGAATGTTAGCAAAAAGACCTCACAACACTCCCTCACGTGTTTCACTCAATTTGATTCACTTAACTCTCGTGTTTAACACACAAATTGGCTTTTTCCCTCTAATGATCTCACAAACTTTGCCTTTTACCACACTTAATTCTCTCTTTCAGTTCTTTATTGAACTAAATAAACAAAATCAAGAAAAACAAACAAGTAGCACACCAAATATGATAATCCAGCACACTAACAAAGAAAAGAAATTAAGAGGACACAAAGAACAAAAAGGAAATTGAAGAAAGGAAAGCAAGCAAGCAAAGGAACACAATTGATATTGTGTGTAAACAATGTCAAGGACAATGAATAACTAAAGTTCAATTTGATGAAAGTAGGAATACTTGAATCCTTTTGTAATCTTTTTTTTTTTTTTTGCTGTACGTTTTTTTTTTCTTTTTTTTTTTTTTTGATAATCAAAACAAATAAGACATTCAAACCTGATTAGAAACTAGCTCTGATACCAAATGATGTGAATCACATTGAAACTTTGAAACTCACACTTAATTTGAAGTTTCAACTTCCCAAGAAGGTTAAACAGTTTAAGACAAACAAAACCTTGACCCAATGCTTAAGAAAACATGAACCAAAGGTATGGAGAATGATATTGACGCCACACTCAAGATTTAGATGAGAAGGTGGTGATAAGTCTAGTTTTGGAGCATACAAGAATGCAAATTCTTGATAAGTTCACTAGTTCTCTAAAGAACCAAAGAAAGAATAATTCTTTCAAATTGAAATAACATTAATCTCTAATTGTCTTACATAGCAAGGTTGCTGAGTTTAAATAGACCAATAGAGACCCAAAATCCGAAAATACAAATGAAAACATTGGAACACCCCTCCAAGTATAAGTTTGTCAAAGCATGCTTCAAAAGTCTTCACCAACCCACTATAACTAATGCTATCATTGACAAACTTAATGCTAGCCTACCATAATTAATGCTATCATTGACAAACTTAATGTTAGCCCACCATCATTGATGGTAGACTTACCTTACACATTGACAAACTTGAAACAAAATAACAAATGAAGTTGAAAAACAAAGGAGTCGTTGAAAATCCCAAGTCTGAACATGCTGTAATGAATTGGTCATAACTCCTTCTAGAGAACTCCAAATCTAACTCTGTAAAATTCTTTGGAAAGCTAATGTAATTATCTTTCCAACGGTATATAGCTTGCACATTAATTCCAGCTCAATCAATACCAGTTTTATTCCGAAATAGACCTTTCTGCATGTGATCCGAATTGTGTATTTGGCTGCCCAATAGCTTGAATAATGCCCACAATGCTTTGACTTCTCTTCAAGCCCAATTCATGATGTCTTGCATCTTGAATTGCAGTTTCAATCCATATTTTCTCAATTAATCCATTTAAAGCAGCTTGCATCTTTTTGGCTCTAGCTCTTGTAATTGGGCCTTCATGAATGTGCAAAGGATCACTTGAAGCTTTAATGGTATTCTCTTAATAGTTCTCATCATTCCCCTCTCCTCAAAAGTTCAGTCCTCGAATCTTCACCTACATCAAAACAAGTTGATCCCAACAAATAATAGCATAATCAGTAAATTCAACAGCAGCTAGTTTTACCTTTTTCTCCTCAGAGTAGTTATGGCAATCAAATACTAGCTCCACCTTTTTTTCCCACTCCAAATAAGCTTCCGGATCATTTTTACCTTGAAAAGAAGGAATTTTTAGTTTGATACTCCCCAAATCACGATCTATACGTCTTGCCCTTCTATCATCTCTTCCACGCATGTCAACGGTGGCCTGGTCATCAAAATTACTTAGGTCATCACCATCTTGATCTCCCATGGCAGTACGCCCTTGATGATCTCTTACATTAGGAGCTATTGGTTGTTGCCCCCTTTGTAGATTGGCTATGGCAGTGACTTGCCTTTCCAATTGGTCACGGATCTCTCCAAACATCAGATTCATGCGCTCAAATTGTTGCTGCATGGCTTTGAGCATGATTGATTGGTCTATAGCTTCTTGTTCTTTTGACATATTTTGTGATCTGAAAAGAATGTTAGCAAAAAGACCTCACAACACTCCCTCACGTGTTTCACTCAATTTGATTCACTTAACTCTCGTGTTTAACACACAAATTGGCTTTTTCCCTCTAATGATCTCACAAACTTTGCCTTTTACCACACTTAATTCTCTCTTTCAGTTCTTTATTGAACTAAATAAACAAAATCAAGAAAAACAAACAAGTAGCACACCAAATATGATAATCCAGCACACTAACAAAGAAAAGAAATTAAGAGGACACAAAGAACAAAAAGGAAATTGAAGAAAGGAAAGCAAGCAAGCAAAGGAACACAATTGATATTGTGTGTAAACAATGTCAAGGACAATGAATAACTAAAGTTCAATTTGATGAAAGTAGGAATACTTGAATCCTTTTGTAATATTTTTTTTTTTTTTTTTTTTTTGCTGTACGTTTTTTTTTTTTTTTTTTTTTTTTGATAATCAAAACAAATAAGACATTCAAACCTGATTAGAAACTAGCTCTGATACCAAATGATGTGAATCCCACATTGAAACTTTGAAACTCACACTTAATTTGAAGTTTCAACTTCCCAAGAAGGTTCTAAACAGATTTAAGACAAACAAAACCTTGACCCAATGCTTAAGAAAACATGAACCAAAGGTATGGAGAATGATATTGACGCCACACTCAAGATTTAGATGAGAAGGTGGTGATAAGTCTAGTTTTGGAGCATACAAGAATGCAAATTCTTGATAAGTTCACTAGTTCTCTAAAGAACCAAAGAAAGAATAATTCTTTCAAATTGAAATAACATTAATCTCTAATTGTCTTACATAGCAAGGTTGCTGAGTTTAAATAGACCAATAGAGACCCAAAATCCGAAAATACAAATGAAAACATTGGAACACCCCTCCAAGTATAAGTTTGTCAAAGCATGCTTCAAAAGTCTTCACCAACCCACTATAACTAATGCTATCATTGACAAACTTAATGCTAGCCTACCATAATTAATGCTATCATTGACAAACTTAATGTTAGCCCACCATCATTGATGGTAGACTTACCTTACACATTGACAAACTTGAAACAAAATAACAAATGAAGTTGAAAAACAAAGGAGTCGTTGAAAATCCCAAGTCTGAACATGCTGTAATGAATTGGTCATAACTCCTTCTAGAGAACTCCAAATCTAACTCTGTAAAATTCTTTGGAAAGCTAATGTAATTATCTTTCCAACGGTATATAGCTTGCACATTAATTCCAGCTCAATCAATACCAGTTTTATTCCGAAATAGACCTTTCTGCATGTGATCCGAATTGTGTATTTGGCTGCCCAATAGCTTGAATAATGCCCACAATGCTTTGACTTCTCTTCAAGCCCAATTCATGATGTCTTGCATCTTGAATTGCAGTTTCAATCCATATTTTCTCAATTAATCCATTTAAAGCAGCTTGCATCTTTTTGGCTCTAGCTCTTGTAATTGGGCCTTCATGAATGTGCAAAGGATCACTTGAAGCTTTAATGGTATTCTCTTGATAGTTCTCATCAAAAGGTTTCCAAAAGGATGTTGGAAGAATGCTCGGGTTGATCATGGATTCATCAGCTCCTGTATCAATGAAGCCAATAACTGGTATGGGCTTTGCAAACTTCTGGGTCATGACTGAGATTTTTACCAAAGGGATGGTTTGGATGGACAAGAGGTTTTGGGCTTGGAAAACTGTGGATATTGGCTCTGTATCAGATGAATCATATGTGTCTGAGCTTGAATAATCTGGACCGGACTCTGCTAAAATGAAAGCAGTGTCAGAATTTTGTTCAGACACTTCTGAGAAGTTGGACTCAATATCATCATTATCTGATAAGAGGTTTGTGGACTGAAGATGCTGGATCAGCCTAACTGATTTAGCAGGCTTGTTCATGCAATGTTTGGCAAAATGACCTTTCTTTTTGCATATGTAACAGCGAGCATCTTTCACAGAGATGGGTTTTCTGGTTTTGGTGGAAGGGTCTTTTCTTCGGAAGAAACGATAGTGTTTCTTGGGCTTTTTGGAAGACCGGTGATGGTGAGGATAGTGTTTAGGGAACTTCTGGAAATGCTTCTTCTTTTTGGTTGGACAAGTGCACTTCTTCTTGTCCTTGCACATGATTTCCAGATAAGAAGGCTTCTTGCAGGCCTTAGCATATGTTTTTTTTTCTTCAATAAGTTCTTTGAAGAATTTCTTTTGATCACACTTCCTGTCAAGACATTGCAGGGCAATCTGATAAATCCTTCCAAGGGAAAGATGTTCAATTGGAAGATTGTTCTGAGTGAGATGTCTTTGAATATCAGGATGAAGTTCTTCTGGAAGTGAAGCAATGAAAACATGCTTAAGAGATGGATCATTGAATCCATTGAGCTTATAGAACAATAGGCTCATTCTTTTGTAGTGAAGATCCATGTGTTTCTTCTGGAGAGAGCAACATTTCATTTGATAATACTCATTCCTAGCTGTGTCAACTACAGCTCTAGGATCACCTATGAACTGATCATAGATGGAGAAAAGTGCAGCGCCTGCAACTGATTGGAGAAATTGCAGTTGGCGATAATCTCCGAGGCTTTCATACCATTCTCGTAAAGAACCTGTGAAACGAGAATTGAATTCCTTCAAGACATTTTGGGAATCAGCATTTGGACTGGACATTTGCAAATCAATCCATGCAGCAAATTCATGGAATCTTTCTGTCCATTTATGTCTGGGAATATCATCAAAGGTAAACCAATGAAATGATGATTTGGAATTGCTGTTGGAAGCCTGAGGAGTTTGATTTGGAGGAGGTGGAGTAGCCTGAGTTGTGCCACTTTGTTCAGCAGTTTCTTCATCACTAGAAACTGGATCTACTATAGGAGTAGTTCTTCTAGTGGAAGATTCAGCTTGATCATTTGTAGTCTGGGCCATCAAGACTAGCTTTGAAATATCTGCAAGCTGGGATTCTTCATCCGAAGATGAGATGTAAGCAGAAGATACAGACTGGTCTGTTGGTGAGACAAACTGATCTGTATGCTCAAGATCTGAACTTGAGAGTGTTTCTGAGCTGGCGGTCTCAGCTTCTGAGGTTAAGTCTGGTTCAGAAGTAAAAACTGAATCAACAGGTTTCATCTGGGAAGTTATGTGAAACTGGTGAAGGGGTTGTTTATCTTTCTGGGTTGGTTGAGGTTGTTCTGGGATATACTCAGGAATGATCTGTGGGGGAACATGAGATGATGTATGACCTGGTATTGGATATGTGGAACTTGATACAACAGGTGGTATGGTTGGTTCCGGTTGTGTATAGGTTGGCTGGGTAAAGGTTGGAGCTGGTTGGGTATAACTGTGTTTGGGTGACCGTTCTTTGGGTTTTTTGATCTTAACAGCTCGTTGCTGTTGCTGTTGTTGTTGCCTTTCTTGAAACAAGCGAGTAGCTTGAGACAAGCCAAAAAACTTGGTTGGGTCGATGGGTGCAGTTGACTGCTGGTAAAAAGGTTGATAAGTGCTTAAATATGGTGGTGAAACTGAAACAGGTTGAGACTGGGTAAACAAGGACGGTTGGAACTGCTGTTGTCTATCAGCTTCAATTCTGGAAAATTCAGCTTTTAACCTTCTGATAAGGACTCATAAAAGGTATACTAGACTCTTTTATTTGTGCTGACTCTGGTATATACGAATACTGGACAAGATTTTCTATTTTTGATGCTAACTGTTTTTTACAAGACTCTGGAAGACGGAGAGTAGATGATAACGAAACTGGAGATAACTGGGATGTTGAACTAGAGGTTGAAGACATGTTTGATATGGTTTCTCGGAAAGTCATATCCTAGGTTTTCTCTCTTACTACCAATAATTCTTTGATATTGCTTCTTTGAGTGAAGGACAGGCTCTGATACCACTGAGAATGGCGGTAGATCCCAACACATGGGTTCTGATACCACTGGGGTGTCTACAAAAGACACAATCGCAGAATTTCAGAAATACTGGTGTGCTTACCCAGCTTAATATTACAAATCTTTCTCTTGGAAAGATTTATCAACTCGCTGTTAGCAGTCTTGAATGATTGTGTGAACAAAAGAATTCTTCAAAGATCTCATTGAAAACCGCCAACTATTCAAAACAGCCTGTAAAAAACCCCATTTGAAAATGAAATACAAAGATGATAAAGATTATCTTTGCACTTCCAAAAAGAAACATCATTTTAAGTCCTTTCCTTCCAAACCCCATAAGAAACACAAACACAACTGCAGATTTAAACCTTTTCAATTTTTTCGTCAAAAGGATCCATTCCATTTCTCTAAGAACAAGGACATCAAATGCTTCATTTCCAAGAAAAAAGGTCACTTTGCAAAAAATTATCCTAACCAACCTGCTAAAGCTGTTCGACTCCTCCAACATCTTCAAAGCCTATCCATCCTCCCAAATCATGATGAAATTGAGTCTCTCTTCTCAGAACAATCAGAACCTGATGATTCTACTACCTTTACATTGGCATCCAAAATTTCCATCCCTTCAGTTCAACTTAAAATCTTTCCCTCCAAATTTCATAAACCTCTTCCTGTCATAGGTTTTATTGACACTAGTGCTCAAAATAGTATGTTAAACCCATCTGTTCTCCTAGATGATGGAAAACTCTTCCATACTACTCTCATTTCCAAACATCCAATCAAGATCAACTTTTCCCAACTTGTGTTGTTTCAATCAAACTAATAGGATCCGATCTTCCTGATAAAGATCTCCTCATTGGCTTTGATGTATTTCATCAGGTCCCTTCTCTTCAAATTACAGCTATGGGAATTAGCTATAAGAAGTTGTATAAACCCTATACAGATGTTCTACGTCTGTATTCCATCTAGGATGCCCCTTCTTCTTATCAACCTATCACAGATAAACATCTCCCGTTCTGTCCTCCTTCACATGATCAGTTCGTCCATCCTAATCCTTTATGAAAAAATCCTGAATTTTTCATAAAGCTTCGCTTTAAGTTAAATGAAGACATAAATCCCACCAAAGCTACCCGTCCGTGTATGGCTCCTTCTGATCTTCTTTTAGCCCAACAGGAATGTGCCCAGTTATTAGCCCAAGGCCTTATCGAGCACACAAATTCTGAATGGGTTTGTCAAGCATTTTATGTTGAAAAAAGGTTTGAACAGTTACGAGGAAAAAAGCGATTAGTCATTGACTATCAACCCTTAAACTGTTATCTGAAAGATGACAAATTCCCCCTTCCAAAAATTCAGTCCCTATTCATTCATCTTAAGGATGTAAAAATCTTTTCCAAATTTGACCTCAAATCAGGATTTTGGCAGCTTGGCATAGATCCTCTTGACCGACCCAAAACCGCTTTTTGCATTCCAAATGCTCACTACCAGTGGACAGTAATGCCCTTTGGTCTCAAGGTGGCCCCATCTTTGTTCCAAAAGGCCATGATCAAAATCTTCAATCCCATATTACATCATGCTCTCATCTACATTGATGATCTTCTTCTGTTTTCAAAAGACCATCCCAGCCATCATTAACTCCTTGAAGATTTTCATCAGATCATTGCCCAACACGGCATCATGATCTCTGACAACAAAAGTTCTATTGGTCAAACCTCCATTCAGTTCCTTGGAATGATCCTTGAAAATGGACGTTTTCGTCCATAACCTCACATAGCTCAAGAATTACTACATTTTCCTAACCATGATCTTAGCCGCAAATAAATCCAACAATTTCTTGGGATTGTCAATAATCTCATAGACTTTCTCCCACATGTTGCGGTATACACTACTCCTTTGTCCCACCTTTTAAGAAAGAATGCCCCACCATGGGATTCTACCCATACAGCAGCTGTCAAGACACTGAAATAGATGATCGACGGAAAAGAGTCTTACTGTCCTCATGTTAGTGGTCAGTTCAAAGAATCTGAAAAGCACTATCATGTGATCTACAAAGAAATAATGGCAGTCAAATATGGCATAAAAAAATTTGAATTTCATCTTATCAGCCATCACTTTCTTGTCAGAATTGACAACTCATTGTTCCCAAAGATTCTAGACTTCAAGACCCTTCCAGACAAACAATTACTCTGTCTAAAAAACTGGTTTGCCCGTTATGAGTTCTCAATCCAGTATATAAAAGGAGATAAGAACTTAATCCCTAATATGCTATCCAGATCCAGTCCGACTACCATAATAACTTCCATCCAATCTGTCCCAGTAATCTACATGGCTCCTTCTCTTCCCAATTCAGCCACAGTCAAAAAATTAACCTCACTTTCACTTTCTTCATCAAATCAGAGATTTTGCACAAAAGTTTATTCTTAGATATCTCATCCGGATCCAGCAAAACACTCTCTCTAGTTTTTTAAATTTCTTTTCAAAAACCCATTTTCTCACAGGCCTTACTCTGCATCCTCCACAGGATATTACAGAAGATGAGCTTTGATATATTTGGTGTTTATCTACCTTATATGCTACACCCTTGATAACTCCTGTTTAAGCTCTTTACCAGCACCTTCATGATCTAAATAATGCAACCTTCCTTATGTGGACCCTTCTCGAATGGTTCTCGCCTATTCCTTGGTGGCGACAACAACTTACCTTGATCAGCCAAAGGCATCACCTTCGCCTTTTTCCAGAAAGACAAAGAACCAAATTGACCTCTGTTTTCATTATTCAACGTCCATATTTCCAGCACCTAGTTACCAAACTATTTTGGACCAAGACCAAGACTATGAGTGGAAGATTGTTTCCAGTCAAAACCGGCTTAATAAAGACCTAGCAATCTTAATTGAGTTTAAGAACTTCCTTTATGAGCTCAATCATTTCCAACCACCCACATGATCAATTCACCACACCTGCTTAGGACCACTACATGAAGTTCTTTTCATACCAGCTCCGACTCCTTCATCACCAAGCCACACCAGTGGTATAGTCATCAAAGAAGAACGTCATGATTATACGGGCTTACTTTTCCAAGACGCACAGGACCCATGGGAAGACTTTACCTCCCTGCTATCATAACCAGATCCTCGCTCTAGCATGGAGATAGACAAACCATCAATGTCCACATCCACAGAAAAAGACCCTTATGAATGGTACCGCAAAAATCCTGGAAATGAACCCTTTGGAGAAATTGATAATGACGTAGACAACTTGTGTCCATCGCACAGCTTTTGATGCAGCAGTCGATGTGCTTTCCATATGCCTTTCTCTTATCACAATCAAGCTTTGGATGCTTTGTCTTGTCTTTATCGTATAATAAGTCTTTGAAGTTGTTATGACAAAGTCTTAAAAGTCTTTGTAAAAGTCTAAGAGTCTTTGTCTTTAATTGGTTAAAGTTCTTTTCATTTGGTCAAAAGTCTTAATTATGTTCAATGATGTAATTTGGCTTCGTTTGAAAAAGTAGTCCTATGGGACCCATGTAACAATAATAATAAGGTCTAGCCTTATCCTTCTTCTTGTATAAATCAGTATGAAAATGAATGGAAAATCAGAGTTTGAATTCCATTAAGAAAAAACATCTCTCTCTCACGATGAATTGCCAATTTCTCTCTAAGCCCTCTATCTTCCGGAATAAATAGAAATCATGCTTCTAAGTTCATCTCTTCCTATAGTGAGTATGCTCTAAACTTGCCTCTCTAAGGATCCTATGTGTTAAAAAGCTGAGTCCACGTTCATATTCTCGTCCTAGAGTTTTTAGATCAAGGTTCGCCTGAATAGACATAGGAGTGTCTGAACTAAGGTGGTGTGTAGCCTTTACTTTTGGCTTGAATATCTACTTGACTACTGTGTATAGCGACGGGAAACCTACGACATATATTCTGATGGCTATCCTAAATAGGGGCTACAAGTCAAGTACTCAACATCCCGAGTGGTATCAGTTCAAAGAGTTTGTTTAAGAACTAAAGAGAATTAATTCTCTCACCAATTACATCAAAACTTATCTGTCTCTGTTTATTGGATGCGAATACATCAAAGTACGTGGCCTGTTACCAACAGTACAGATAGATCTAATCCCCATTACCATCAAAATTTATGTCGTTGGTTTCCCGCCGATATACCAGACACTCTGTATACAATTTCTTGAGAACCTAGACAACCTTAGAAAGACAGAGACTCTCCTTGGTCGATTAGTCTTAAAAGCAGGGTTCCTGTCTATTACCTCAGAATAGGATGATAACCAGTGTTCTGATGCACATGATCCTTTTTCAAGGCAAGTGCAGAGCATACTAGCACAAGATAAAAAATGAACAGGTAGAAAATTAGGTTTCCTGACTTAAAAACTTTCAAACACTTAAGGGATAGAGAATAAGGATTTAGCTATTCATTGAAAAAGAGAATAAATTCTTTTATGCCAATCTAAGTCTGTTCTTTTTAATTCAAAACATCTCCTTATACGCTGGTAAGAGATAAGTCCAACTGCTAAAGCATGTACTTAGTACAACAGGACAAACAACTTTTGAAAAAGCTAAAGCACACTTATTACAACAAGACAAACAACTTTGGAAAAAGCTAAAGTACACTTATTACAACAACACAAACAACTTTTTTAAAGGGAAATAGTCTGTCTTCAGATGAGGATTCTGTCTCGTCAGGATCTTGATCAGGGTGTTGATCCTTTTTGAAGATTTGTTTTGGATGGGAGCAATCAGGGACACATGGCCAGGGGCAATTTTGGGCTTTTAGTGTTGGAGAGTCTAGTTGAGATGAGAACAGTGGATATGGAGTAGAAGATGATCCAAGTTCATACTGTGTTGGTGGAGGTATTCGGGTGAAGTCTTCTATGGATCTTGAGAATCTTGAAATAGAAAGTCTGTGTAATCTGGCTTTCTTCTTTTATGATGATTCCTCGATTGAGAGGTTGAGAGTGTAAGGAGGGTGTGGGTACCATGAACATATCATGTTTTGGTCCAAGGGATGTATGGAGGATAGTAGGTTAATTTGGAGGAATGTAGTTGAGTTCTATGAGGAAGTTCTTTAAGGAAGTCTTAATCTGAAAGTCTTGTTCAAGACATGCAATATGAGGAACTGTGATCCATTCATAAGTATGATCTTGTGTCCAAAAAGCTCTGGTTTGATGGTGTTAGAAATATGGACGATGGATGATAAAAACAGATGTAAATTGTTTACCTTCTTGGTCTGGAAGTTCTCTGAGCTGATGTGTATCAGCAATCTGTTGAAGTTTCTTGTGCCACCATGGTAATGGTGAAAACCATTCAAAGAGAGTCTAGGAAAGAGTGGTTGAGTGTTGTGGATTGTTTGAGTCTGTCAAGAAGAGGTAATATAGGGAAGATCATTTTAGTGGCATACAGAACTGTAAGACACTAGATATACCAAAGTTCATCTTCAGTAATATCTCGATGAGGTGAAATTACTAATCCTGTAAGGAAAACATGATCGGGATGAATACTGGGGAAAAACATGGGTTGCTTATTCATCATGTAAATATTAAAGGAATTTTCGATCAAAGTCTTAGATTTGATGGAGAGATTGAAAAGTCATGTTGAGTGGAAAGGCTTTTTGTTTGAAGGCTGTTTTAGGAAGTGAAGTTGCCATGGCTATGATGGGAAAGGAAAACTGAGAAGTAATGCAAACGGGGTTTTGGAGGTCTGGATAAGAAGTCTGGACTTGGAAGTCATATCTTGAAAGCCGAAGTAATATTTTTTCTGGAACTGTTTTTTGCTTAAAGTTCAAGATATTGGGAAAAGCTGAGTTATCTAGACGGATCAGGAATCTATGGTCAATCAAATGGAATTCAAATTTCTTGATACCATTTTTCACGACTAAGATCTCTTTGTAGACTGTATGATAATGTTTCTAGGTGTCAAGGAATTGTCCACTTGCATAGGCGATGAAGTGTTCTTTACCATTGCATTCTTAAAGGAGGATGGCCCCTCATACTCATCACTAGCGTCTGTTTGGAGTATTCTGTTGCCATCTGTGATAAGTTTTAAAGGTGGCGGATTTGTGCAATCTGCTTTTATTGCTTTACAACATCTAAGTGGATTTGTGACCAGTGTGGTGGATTCTTTTTTAGGAGTGCAGACAACTTGCTTGTATGCTAAGTGACATGTGGCAGGAAATCACGGATGTAATTGATAATTCCAAGAAATTGATGGACTTGCTTTTTTGTAAAGTTACTTTCTGGAAAGTGTAGTAACTCTTGCGCAATGTGGGGTCCAGGCTGATAATGTCTATCTTAGATTTTCATGCCAAGAAAGTCAATTGAAGATGTAGCAATTGTGCTTTTCTTGTTGGAAATCATGATTCCATATTCTTAAATGATATGAAAGAACTGTTGAAGCAATTTATGATGTTCATCGTGAGTTCCTAAAAAAAGGAGCAAACCATCAATGTGAAGATAGAAGGGGCAGTTTTAAGGCCAAAAGAAAGTACAGTCCACTGGTAATGGGCATTTGGAATACAAAAGGTAGTTTTGTATCACTCTGTAGGATGAATGCCAAGTTGCCAAAATTTGGATTTCAAGTCAAATTTTGAAAAGATTCGAAAAAATAGGGTTTGTCATTTGTGGTCTTGAAGAAAATTATTGAGTGGCTGATAGTCAATGACTAATTGTTTTTTGCCACGAAGGATTTCAGACCTTTTCTCAACATAAAAGGCTTGACAAGCCCTTTGAGTGTGGGCTCAATTAGTGATACGAATCCCGTCGAGAACTGACGTGACCCTAATCAATTTTAGTTCCCAAGATCGAATCTAAACCTGGAAGAGGATGGAACCTCGACCCAATGCTTATTGAAAGCACAAATCTTGGTATGTGAAGACGCCACAATCATCTATGGATGGTCTGATTGATAAGTCAAGAGTTTGAACACCACGAAAATCTAATAAGTTCAAAGAGTTTGTAAAGAACCAAAGAAAATTAACCCTCTCACAAATTGCATGAAAAAACTTCTTTCGTTTATTAGATACGAGTACATTATATAGGGTTGGTTACAAGAAGTTTTTGGAAATAAATCCTAAACCAAAAATCAAATCTGAATCTAAATCTAAATCTTCCCTAATAAGAAAGAATCTAAATCAAATCAAAATCCTAATCTAAGTAAATAAGAATGAATTTAAACCAAATCAGAATCCTAATCTAAGTAATTAGGAAAGAATCTAAAATAAATTAGGATCCTAATTGACTTAAATGCCTTGCATCAATTAAATGGAAACTAGGCAACTAAAATAGAAATAACTGATTTATTTCCCTAAGTATCTGAAAAAGGAAAATTATACAATTTTCTGCCATAATGTGCAAACCAACTCCCTATTTCATGGAAGTGATTATTTGGAAACTTCAAGAGCCTGAATCATGCATTTATCATGTGCGCTTCCTTCAACGAGCCTCCACGAATTTGAATGAGCCCATGTTGCTTGAATCAATCCATTAAGCGCTTCTTTGAATTTCTTTGCTCGTGCTCTTGTAATGGTCGGACGAGAACTTGAATATGATCTAAATATGCCTCATCCCATGTGCTTGTGATAATTTTATCCTTAATCTCATCATTCCCCTCCTCTTGAAGAGGATTTGTCCTCAAATCATCACCTACACCAAAAGGACTCAAATCAGAAACATTAAAAGTAGCACTTACATTGTGCTCACTAGGCAAATTCAGTTTGTATGCATTGTTGCTTATACCAAAAGGACTCGAGGTAATAACTTAGATTTCCTTCGTTCTGGAAATCGTTCCTTGAATCGCTAGGTTCAAAGACTAGCTTATGTCGTCTTTTTATTGCTCAGTTCTCTGCTCAATGTTGAACTTCGCCTTCTCGTGTATCTATTTAACAATTTCAGCCATGCTCAGAAACAGGTAATGGAATTAAATCCAATGGGGTTAAAGGATTAAAACCATAAACAATTTCAAACGGTGAATACTTAGTAGTAAAATGAACGGAATAATTATAAACAAACTCAACATGTGGTAAACAATCTTCCCACATTTTGATATTCTTTTTAATGACCATTAGTTTGAGGTGAAAACAATAACTTAGCCTATAAGGTTTTCCCAAAATAACTTAAAAACTTAGCATCCCTATCAGAAACAATTGTCCTGAGCATACCTGCAACCTCACAATCTCTCTAAAGAATAGGTCAGCAACATTAAAAGCATCATCTATTTTGTGGCATGAAATAAAATGTGCCAGCTTAAAAAATCTATCTACAATCACAAAAATTGAGTCTTTCCCTTTGAAACATCAGTCCAAGGTGCACTAGGTATTGGCAAAGGGGTGTATAAGCCATAAGGTTGCACTTTCGATTTGGCTTGCCTACAAGTGACACATTTACCACAAAGTCTTTCAACATCTCGTTTCATATGTGGCCAATAGAAGTGTTCCTGTAAAACTGCTAGAGTCTTTACAACTCCAAAATGCCCTATTAACCCTCCTCCATGGGATTCTCTCACTAGCAATAGTTTATTCTCTCGAAATAAATAACCATCATGCCTAAAGTATTTACCGACTGCGGTCTTTTCACATGCGTGGTATTCAATACAAAAATCATAGTCATCAGCATAAGGAATGTTCAAAACCAAGTAGTTTAGAATTAAGTGTTGAGATTAAGGCATACCTCCGGGCAACAATGTTTTCCTTACCTTGCTTGTAACGAATGACATATGGAAATGTCTCAATGAATTCTACCCATCGAGCATGTCTCTTGTTCAGCTTGTGTTGGCCTTTAAGGTGTTTCAAGGACTCATGATCGGTGTGAATCACAAACTCCTTAGGCCATAGGTAGTCCTACCACGTTTCTAATGCTCAAACCAACGCATACAACTCCTTATCGTAAGTAGGGTAGTTTTTAAGGCTGCCCCACTCAACTTTCACTAAAGTAAGCAATTGATTAGGACTGCGCTAATACAAATACCTGAGGCATCGCATTCAATTTCAAATGTTTTATTAAAGTTAGGCAAAGACAATAAAGGAGCATTGGTGAGCTTTTGCTTGATTATTGAAATGCCTTCTCTTGGATTCTCCCCACACTAATCCAACATCTTTTTTTATTATTTCAGTAAGTGGTGCGGCTAATGTGCTAAAGTCTTTCACAAATCGTCAATAGAAACTAGCAAGCACATGAAAGCTTCTCACATTACTTACACTTGTGGGACTTGAACACTCTTGGATTGCATGTACCTTTTCCTCATCAACCTGTATACCCTATGCACTCACAATAAATCCTAAAAACACAAGTTTGTCGGTACAAAAAGTACACTTATTCAGATTAGCAAACAACTTTTCTTTTCTAAGCACATCAAATGTACTACATGATCGCTTATGTTTTTACTATAAATGAGGATATCATCAAAATAAACAACAACAAACTTGCCAATAAAAGATCGCAAGAAATGATTCATAAGTCTCATAAAAGTACTCGGGGCATTAGTTAGACCAAAACGCATGACTAGCCATTCATACAAACCATTTTTGTTTTAAAAGCAGTTTTCCATTCATCTTCTTCTCTTATTCTAATATGATGATATCCACTTTTCAAATCAATTTTGAAAAATACACAAGACCCATGTAATTCATCAAGCATGTCATCTAGCCTAGGAATGGGATGTCAACACACATCCTCCACGTCTCATCCTTCTTAGGAACTAATAAAATGGGAACTGCACATAGACTCATGCTTTCTCTTACATACCCTTTTTCCATCAATTCATTAACCTGCCTTTGAAGTTCCTTGGTCTCCTCCAAATTGCTCCAGTTGGCTGGCCTATTTGGAATGGCTGCATCGGGTACAAAATCAATCTGATGCTCAATTCCTCGGATTGGAGGTAACCCATATAGTGTTTCCTCAGGAAAGACATCCTCATACTCCTGTAGGCTGGTCAAATTCGTTAGTGTTCAAAAATGCATCTTTGTACAAAAGTACAATTATCAGCTGATGTGAAAATAACAGTTTTTTTATCTCACTCGCTCTCACGTAAAAATTTTTTTGTTTTCCATTTAATTTTCGGTCAATGGCCATATTTTTCTTTGGTTTTTCTCTCACATTTTCCTCGGCCTCTTTTTGAATTTCACTCTCTTTTTCTTTTCCTCACTCTTTCTCTGTATGCTCAGTTGGTCTCCATAAACCTGCTTTGGTGTCAATGGAACAAGAGTGATGTTGCGTTGATTAAAAACAAATGAATATTTATTGGTGAAGTCATCATGCTTCGCACGTCTGTTGAATTGCCAAGGCCGCCCAAGTAACAAGTGTCCAGCCTGCATTGGTACTACATCACAAAGTACCTTATCTTCATACTTGCCAATCCGAAAAGTCACTAGTACCTGCTTGTTTACTTTCACCATCGATTAACCACTTGTGGTTTGTATGGCCATGGGTGTTTAAGTGTTGGAAGCCCTAACCTCTACCATGATAGTACTAAACGTTAGTACAACTTCCTCCGTCGATAATCATACTACATACTTTGTCTTGAACATGCACTTTAGTATGGAAAATGTTTTGCGTTACCTTTTCTTCCTTTACTTGCACACTCAAAGCTCTCCTCGCTACCAAAGTCAATTCCCTAGAGGTTATATACTCTTCATCTTCGACGTCCTCTAATGGTGGCATCTCATTTTCTTCTGTTTCATCTTCAGTTACAATCTCACCATTGTCCCGCAATACCATAACTCTTTTATTCACACATTCACTTGCGATATGCCCTCTGCCTTGACATTTAAAGTACTTAATGTCGCGATTCCTAATAGTAGGAGTCACGGTGTTGCCTTGTGTATTGGATCTTAGCTTAGGTGTAGTAGATGCTTGTGGCCTCTCTTCTTGTTTCACATAGCTCGGCTTCCAAGGAGTGGAACTCGAGCTTGGGGCTACACGAGTGTTACGTCTGCTCTTGAGTTGCTGCTCAATCTTGATGGCTTTGTGGACCATCTTCTCAATCTCCACACAATGTTGCAACTCAACCTTATTTGCAATCTCCCGGTTAAGACCATTTGAGAATCGTGCCATGGTGGCTTCTCTATCCTCCTTCACATTTACTTTAATCATGGCAATCTCCATTTCTTTATAACGGCTACCCTGTGTAAGATGTTGTAATTTTTAGTACAAGTCTCGATAATAGTGGTTAGGTACAGAACGGCTTCTCATCAATGATTTCATTTCATCCCATGTCTCAATTGAATGTTATCTATTTCGCCTCCTACTTATAATAAGCTAATCCCACCAAGTAAGAGCATAGTCAGAAACTCAATCACTGCCAACTTTACTTTTTTTGCCTCTGAATAATTGTGGTAGTCCAATATGAACTTCATTTTCTTCTCCCATTCAAGCTATGCTTCTGGGTTGGATTTTCCTTGAAACGATGGGATCTTCATCTTTATGCCACTCAATCCTTTATCTCTACTCTTAGCTCTCATACCTCGTCCATCTCTCCTATGGTTACCTACTGAGTCATCCCCTTCATCATTCTCATCTCGATAATAGTCATCAATCTCTCCTTTAGTTGGAGCTTTTTCTCTCCTATATGCTTAGGGAACGGGTTGTGGCTGCCCTGTACTTGTATTCTACACTTGATCCAAATGCTCATGTATGAGCTCTAATTAGCCCTCATCATCCTCCTCATCTCTCCCATCAATGCTTGAATTTGTAAATTCTGAATAGTTGCGATTGATCTTCTTCATTTGTGTTTTGTTCTAGGTTGTGAGTCATAGCTATTATCTGCAAAAGAAAGTTAGAAATAATGTAGCAGAACCTCACCTCACTCCCTTATGTGTTTCATTCAAGAAAATGACTTACTCAATTCCACTTGTGTTTCACTCAATTAATTGGCTTTTACCCTTTAATATGCTCACACTCTTTTGCCTTTTTTCACTCTTAGTAGTTCTCACTCGGTTCTTATCAAACTAATCAAACCAATATCAAGTTTCAGCAACAATTCACAAAGATTACCCTAAGGAGACTTAAATTTCAAGAGTAAGAAGGCAAAGTGTATGTAAAGTCAAGTTTTGATTTTAGGTAAAATTTTCACTTATGGGGTAAAATCCGTTTTAGATTTCCCAGACATAAATAATGGAAGAAAACGAAAGATTTTAAAAAGGGATTGGAGATTTTTTTTCTCTTTTTTTTTTTTAGGAATAGATAAAACTTGTGGACTTAAGGAGAATTAAACCACAAGGATGCAAAATTGATTTAAAAAGGAAACCCTAAAAATACTGTTCACGCAGCACTATTCACTAGACACTGGTCACGCAGATACTGTTCACGACACGTTTTGTTTTTTTATAGATACTAGAACAAAGATGAAAAATTCAAACAAGAATGAAAAGAAACAAAGATAGGTGGATCTAACCTTGAAGCCTAGGCTCTGATACCAAATGATGCAAACCCCGTCAAGAACTGACGCGACCGTAATCAATTTTAGTTCCCAAGATCGAATCTAAACCCAGAATAGGATGGAACCACGAAAATTGTATCAAAAAACTTCTTCTTCTCTTTATTAGATACGAGTACATTATATAGGGTTGGTTACAAGAAGTTTTTAGAAATAAATCCTAAACCAAAAATCAAATTTGAATCTAAATCTGAATTTTTCTTAATAGGAAAGAATCTGAATCAAATCAGAATCCTAATCTAAGTAAATAGGAAAGAATTTAAACCAAATCAGAATCCTAATCTAAGTAATTAGGAAAGAATCTAAAACAAATCAAGATCCTATTTGACTTAAAAGCCTTACATCAATTAAATGGAAACTAGGCAACTAAAATAGAAATAACTGATTTGTTTCCCTTATAGCCTCCTTAAGAAATGGGAAAATATCTGAAAAAGGAAAATAATATAATTTTCCGCAATAATGTGCAAACGAACTCCATATTTCATGGAAGTGATTATTTGGAAACGTCAAGAGCCTGAATCATGCATTTATCATGTGCGCTTCCTTCAACGAGCCTCCACGAATTTGAGTGAGCCCAAGTTGCTTGAATCAATCCATTAAGCGCTTCTTTGAATTTCTTTGCTCGTGCTCTTGTAATGGGTCCCAATTAGACCTTGCTTTAATAACTGGGCACATTTTTGTTAGGCCAAAATAAGGTCTTGGGGAGTCATCCTGGTGTGAGTAGCCTTGGTAGGGTTACTGTCTTCATTCCACAATGGGTTCGGATGGGTAAAAAGGCTATGATTTTCAGGACAGAATTGAACCATTTTTTTTTTCATTATAGGTTGGTATATAGCTGGCGGATTGGTTAAATAGTATAGTTTGAGAATGTTGGTGTACGGTTTGACCATGGACTTATACTAATGGAAGTGATATGAACTCGTAAAGATGAACCAATTAGTTTTATCCATACAACAAAATTAGGAAAAAGCTGGATTCCTATTGGGTGTTTAGTGACTAATTTAGGTGTGGCAGAAGCAGGAGTACGTGGTGTTGTTATACCAAAGCTACAACAGTTAAGACTGTCCTTAGGGCCAGTAGCTCGCAAGCTTGGGTTTCCAACCGATATAACTAAAACCGTCAGAGTGAATACCACACGAAGTGAAGACATGAATCTATGACAAACACATATGGACATTTGGAACCTATAAACCCTCGATAATCATCCTAAACATAGTCCTCTTGACCTTTCAACGGATGAACTGTTGGGGTTTCTAGATCTTACATGCACTTATCTAAGTCTGAGATAGATGGGTCAGATCGGAGCACTGGAAGCTTTTCTGATACACAGGATCCTCAACAGAGGCAAGTGTAGAGCATACTCAGTTATGGAAGAGACAAACTATTCTTAGACTAATGGCTAGAAGACAACCTCAGTTTCCCAGGAGAAAGAGATTTAGAGAGACATCAACAGAATTTGAAAACTTATGTTTTCATTTTCAAACTGAGGAGTGCCTCCCCGATTACAAAGTATAGGCGATAAAAGCTAAAGGATAAGACAGGACCCTTATCCATGCAATCATGATTAAAGCAAACATGATTAAAGCTAAAGCAAAAGTAAAAGCTAAAGCGAAAGATTCCTTTTGCAAAAGTAAAAGTATCTTTTACAAAAGATAAAGTAAAAGCATAAATAGACAAAAGCTAAAAGCATACTTTTACAAAAGCAAAAGCAAAAAGCAAACCATACTAATTATTAAAGTAATCGACACACTGGGACAGGATGGGACCCCTATCTTAAAGCTGAGATTCCCGAGCTAGGGTGTGGATGGGAATCGTGATGGAGACATTGACATGTTCTGCTTTTCTTCTCGTCTTTGTGCTTTGCAGATTCTCCTTTTGAGGAACTTATCTTCAAAATTCACTGAGTTGAGTGAATCATCACTGTCTGTATCTGTAGTGTCCTGGGGATGGATGGTCTTGATATGGACTTGCTTTGTTTTTCCTTGGACTTGAGCTAGTCGTTGTTGGACCTTTGTCTTTCCCTGTAATTTGGATGGAGATGACGGTGAAGCTTCTAGGACTTGAGGAGCAGGAATCATATAGCTGGAGTATGGACTGGAGACTTGACTGACTAAGGACATGAATTCTTCCCAAGGGTCTTGGGAGTCTTGAAATAAAACATTCTTCCTTGACAAGGATTCCTGTGATAGGAGGGTCTGGACTTGGTGTTCTAGGGAAGTGATGTGGAAATAACTGGAGGGTGTGCTGTGGTCCTATGGAGGTATGATGAATGTCCGTAGGAGGAGATGGAATATTGTTAAGCTCAAACAGATAAGCTTTGAGAATGGAGTTTATGGAAGGATCATGGAGGATATGATGAGGATGAGGAAGGGTCTGCCATTCAAAGGCTTGGTCTTGTGTCCAATAATCTTTAGTGTGAGGGTGTTGAAAATAGGGACGATGAACAATAAAAATAGAGGTGAACATCTCTGGTTCTTGTCCTGGGAGTTTGGAGAGTTGATGGAAGTTTGAGATATTTTGGAGGGTTTTTCGCCACCATGTGAGAGGGCTGTACCACTCAAGAAATGTCCATAAAAGAGTGGTTGAATTCTCTGGATGGGTGAGATGGCGCAGTGTTGCCTGGACTGGTATGACAAGTTTGGTTGCAAATAGTACAGTGAGACACCACATGTACCACATTTCATTGTCGGTGACATCCCGTGAGGGATCAAGGATGAGACACACATGAGGAACATATGTTCAGGGTGGAAAGATGAGACACTAAGAGGGAAGTCGTAGTAGAACTTCATGAACCATCTGAACAGAAATCTTTTGGCGTAATCTTGAATCGGGTAGGCAGATGTGAAGGTGACTCCTGGAGGGAATTGTTTTTGTTGCAGGGCTTTGAAGGGGAGAGATCGTTGCCATGAGGGCTTAGATCCTGAAGAAGAAGCCATTGCTAGGATGGGAATTGTGTGAACGGGTGAGATGAGAGTTGGCTTATTTATATGTGGCCGAGTGACAAAATCAGGGATAAGATTGTCTTTTCCTTTGATATGCTGGACTGTAAAGTCATACTTGGCAAACCACGCTTTGAGGTTAAGCAGTTATTTGTCAGGTAATACTTTATTTTTTAAATTCAAAATCTTAGGAAGAGATGAATTACTTGCGAAATTGACTCATGGAATTCAAATTTCTTTATTCCGTATTTGACTGCTAAGATCTCCTTATAGATTATGTGGTAATTCTTTTCTGACTCAGAAAATTATCCACTTGCGTGTGCACAGTAAGATTCCTTATCATCTTGCTTTTCTAACTCTAAAATGGGATTGAGCTTCTAGTAGGATTGAGCATGTTTTGTTGGGCACGAGTGTCAACAAAACCAATGGCTATAATTGGTTTATGGTATCTGGAGGGAATGATTTGGATTTTGACAGAAGGAACAGGTATGGTAAGGTCATTGGTCAAAATTGATGGAGGTTGGACTGTGTAAATTGGTTCAAAATCAGAATTTTCTGAATCACTGGAGTTTGTTGGTAAGGCAAAAGCGTATTTATCATCAGCTCTTCTTGTTGGTCGTGGGTGGTTGGAGAGAAATCTGTGGTGGATTTCAGGTGCTGCCTTTTGGGGTTTTTTATGGCAATCTTTTGCAAAGTGGCCTTGCTTTTCTTTGGGCTTGGAAATTTTCTAGAGGGGGACTGTTTCTTTCTGAAAAAAAAACTATTTAGAACGTCGCTTTTTTTATGGGAATCTGGATTTTGTGAAATGAGATTTCTTTTTGGATGAACAGTCGCACTTCTTTGGATCCTTGCATTTGATGGCCAAATAAGGCTTATTGCAAGCAGATCTGAAAGGTTCTTTGTCTTTGATGAGCTCTTGGAAGAATTTCTTTTGTTCGCACAACGTATCAAGACATCCCATAGCAATCTGAAACAACTTTCCCATTGACAAAGTATTAATGTTCTATTTGTGAGCGGCAAGCTGTCGTTGAATTTCTGGTTGTAATTATTCTAGAAGAGAAGCTAGAAAATCATGTTGGAGAGTAGCATCCTTGAATCCATTGAGCTTATAGTAAAGCAAAGACATCTGCTTATAGTGGTAGCACAAATCTTTTGTATTGAGAGAGCAGCATTCATGTTGAGATAGTCTCGTCTTATTGCTTTAAAAGTAGCACTAGGTTCTCCAATAAATTGATCATGAAGAAGTGCCAAGGCTTGGGAAACATCTGGGATTTGGATGAATTGAAGTTGCTTGTATTGCCCCAAACTGTCAAACCAATCACGGAGATAACCCATAAATCGTGTACTGAATTCTCGTAAGACAGTTTCGATTGCGTAATCTCTCTCCATTTTATTGTATGAATATCATCAAAAATGAACCATGGACCATTTGATGGCTTGGATGCCTTTGGTCGAGGTAGTGCTAACTGAGAGGATTCTGCAGTTTCTTAGTTTTCTGGTTCATCATCAGTATCTACAGTTTCAGTTCTTTGGCCAGTTTCAGTGGCACAAGATTGTTCAGTGGGTTCGGCTATAAGAGCTTGGAAATATAGGCTAGGTTTGAATCAGAAGTGTCAGAATTAGATGAATCTGATGGTTCAATGATGGATGATGGTGATTCTGAAGAGGAATCTTCGGTAAAAAAGTCTGTGGATAAGTGATGAATGATTTTTTAGGCACAATATTGATGGATGGGTTGTTTTTATAAAGAAATAAAGGTTTGGATTGGTGGTGGAGTGGATTCTGGTAAAGAAAGTGCTGGTTCAAATTGGGATGTTTGAGGGTTTTGCCGAAGAATAGATTTTTAAATTGGCTTGGGTGTTTTCTTTTTTGGTGGAGGTTGTGGAGGAAATAAAGTATGGGTCATACCAAAGAGTTTAAAAGGATCATATGTTCTGGAGGAGGTTGGTGGAACAAAGGGGTGATAAGTAGGATTTTTCACTAGTAAGGGTGGAGAACTAGTAAAAAGGGTTGGCTGGACCTTTTCTGAATCAATTCTGGCAATTTCAGCTTTTAAAGCTCTTTTCTCAGCTTCTTCTTTTTTTATCAAAATTAGGGTTGCAGATTCTTTGAGCAAGCATGGCTCGAAGCTCAGAGTCAAGTTGAGTAACTCTGTTGTGGAGATTCGGATAGATCTGATGTAATCTATCTGAAATGGTGTCAACCTTTTTTTTAACTTGGTTGGTTTTATGGGTAATATTGTCTGCCTTATGATGCAAGGTAGTGGCAAGCTGGATAAACAATCTTTTTGGATTTACGCTTGTGCCTTTGAGGTTCATCTTCTTCAATATCATCCCAACAAGGCGGTGAGTGCGATTTGCTGGACACAGGTAAACCTTGAGCACTAAATGCTTTAATGGGTAGGCTTTCTTATTCTGTTTGTATAAAAGTGATCGTTGAAGAATAAGTGAAAGACAACCTGGGTGGCTCTGAGGAAGAGCTTGGTGGTGGTTTAAAAATTAGACGAATAGTTCTATCTAGGTTTTTACGAAAATGACTTTCAGAAGTTTGTATGGGCTTAGAATTTTGATGAAATTGTTCATAGTTGGACAACCATTCTAATATTACTTGAGAGGTTCAGCATGGCCTGATGAGGATATGGCAGGTTGGATGTATGGCTGAGACATTACTTTTGTCTGTGGGTCTGTGTTTATCTCCATGGGAGGAAAGCTTTCTTGGTAGCTTGTTGCAGATGTGGAAAACATCATGCAGGACTGGACTCACTTTACATGGACGAAAAGGTCTTCCGATTCGCGAGTAATGACACTCATTTCAAGCGATACCGACATCTGATGAACAGTTCTCACAACTCTCAACGCGGGAAGACAGCAAGAAATGCCATTGCAAAGGAATACGGCACTACTCCTACATATACAGACCACAGTCCATTCTCCCCTGACGTCCAAACAACTCCAGATCTTTATTTTAGAGAAGAAATAACAATAACCCATTCTATGAGACAAGGTCACCGTCCTCCAGAGATATGATCTCTACCAATTGCTTTGGTATTTTGATCAATTCTGCAAGAATCATAAGAGCTTCGAATTCGCGTTTGTGGAGTTGGCAAATCTAAAACATGATTTTGCAGCCTGTAAACAAGCTGATGGTGAAGAGTTGCTATTTTGGCTGAGGCTATTTTTTTCAGCTCGCTGGAGCTGGATTTGAACTTTCAAGGTGGTGGAAAGATTGGAGTCTAGAAGAAAAGTTGAAATTGGGATAAAAAGTGAGCAAAGCACTTGGCGTGAAGAGTGGTAAGAGCAGTCAGATGATGGCATCTTTGGTATTACTTGAATCTAGTGTCAAGCGAGTTATTTGTGATGGTGACCCCTTTCTTCCATGAAGAGAAAGATAAGTCAAACACCTCTAGATGAAGATGCGTATATGTGATGACTATCGAGAATACATTAAAAGCAGTGATCGCTACGCATTCATGGGCCCAATTATAAAGCTAGAGCCAAAAGATGCAAATTCTTTAAATGGATTAATTGAAAATATGGATTGAAATGCAATTCAAGATGCAAGACATCATGAATTGGGCTTGAAGAAGAAGGCAAGACATTGTGGGCATTATTCAATTGGGCAGCCAAATACACAATTCGGATCAAATGCAGAAAGGTCAAATTCGGAATAAAACTGGTATTGATTGAGCTATAATTAATGTACAAGCTATATACCATTGGAAAGATAATTAAGTTAGCTTTCCAAAGAATTTTACAGAGCTAGATTTGGAGTTCTCTAGAAGGAGTTATGACTAATTCATTACAGCATGTTCAGACTTGGGATTTTCAACGACTCCTTTGTTTTTCAACTTCATTTGTTGTTTTATTTCAAGTTTGTCAATGTGTAAAGTAAGTCTACCATCAATGATGATGGGCTAACATTAAGTTTGTTAATGATAGCATTAATTATGGTAGGTTAGCATTAAGTTTGTCAATGATAGCATTAATTATGATGGGTTGGTGAAGACTTTTGAAGCATCCTTTGACAAACTTATACTTGGAGGGTTGTTCCAATGTTTTCATTTGTATTTTTCAGATTTTGGATCTCTATTGGTCTATTTAAACTCAGCAACCTTGCTATGTAAGAAAATTAGAGATTAATGTTATTTGAATTTGAAAGAATTATTCTTTCTTTGGTTCTTTTGAGAACTAGTGAGCTTATCAAGAATTTGCATTCTTGTGGCGTTTCAAATCTAGACTTATCACTCACCTTCTCATCTAAATCTTGAGTGTGGCGTCAATATCATTTTCCATACCTTTGGTTCATGTTTTCTTAAGCATTGGGTCAAGGTTTTGTTTGTCTTAAATCTGTTTAGAACTTTCTTGGGAAGTTGAAACTTCAAATTAAGTGTGAGTTTCAAAGTTTCAATGTGGGATTCACATCGATCCCTGCGTTTCCATGTGAAATTCGGAGGGTATTTCAAGTGTCACGTATTGCTCATTTGTAAAAACATCTAGTTGGATATTTGGATGTATTCTTTTGGGTAAGGCCGTTTAGTACTAATTAAAGTTTTGATGCTTTTTGGTAAACGAAGAAGATTTTTTATACAAGTGATATGGACTGATAAGAGGTAAGGAAGATTCATTAATCTGGCCCGACTCGGGAATATAAGAGTATTCAACAAGATTTTCTATTTCATGAGCAGTTTGCTTAGTACAGGACTTTGGTAATGAAAGAGTAGAAGAAAGAGTAATTGGTGAAGATGAAGTCATAGGAACAGTTGAGTTTGAAGATGAAGCCATTGGATGAAATTCTATCCCTTAAGTTTTTCTAAGTTTTCTAAGTCATTCTTTCTAACTTATACCATACCAATTTCCTCGTGGTGGATCTGTGAGTTCATTGTTGTCATCTCTTTCTATTCTTCAATAAGGATCACGGATCGACGAATCCGTTTCTCGGCTTGGTGACAAGTATGCTCTACGCTCCTCTTGTAGGATCTTGTATCGAGAAAGTCTTATGCTGTTGTACAGTGGTATACATACCATTCTTGTTTCGCTATCTAACACACAGGTATGTGTGCTATGATTTCCTCGTGGTGTTGGGTATATTGGTGGAAACAGGCTCTATTCTAAGGACGATTTGTTAATCGTTGCTCAGTATAACAATGCCGTACTCATTCTTTGGATCTGTGTGAGTTCCGACTGACTTTCTATGAGTTAGTGGATCCTGGCTTGGTATCAGTATGTTATGGGTGTTCCATGATTTATTGATATCTCAGTTGGTATCAGAGCCTAACGATTTGTTCGATTGGTGACGGGATTACTGCCCTCTTGAAGAGTGGTATATGATAGAAGATTTGTGATCGAAGAAGAAGAATAGAAAGATATCTTTACACTCGTGGATTCGAGTTCAAGCTCTCGAGCTTTAGAGGTCTCATGGTCTCATATCCTGCTTTATCCTTACAGGTCTTGTACAAAACACTATCGATAAAATAGAAAACCTTGTTGAATATTCCTATGTTCGGACTACTTGAGTCTTACCTCTTATTAGTCCTTGACTCTACCAGATCTAGTGCATTAGATCTATCAGTTCTCTTCTTCTAGGCGTCCTTCACCAAGAGTATATGCGGTCTTGAACTTGACGGTGTGCAAGCTGACGAGCGATGTAACCCATGAAATTCGGAAGGTTAATCACCAGTGGAAGCGTGAAGGTTATACTCACCTCCACCTCGAGTCGTATGATCTTAGCAACCGTAGTCGTAAAGGCTTCGGTCACGGCGAGAATGGCTCTTATGGATACTAGATTCAAAGAGTACCAACATCTTGTGGTGCGTCTTACAACCTACATGCGGTGTGTACCTTTTGCAAACTTATTTTATCCGAAGATCCGGTCAAAACCTTGAGTCATCGGATCGAGGTCTTTGAGCAAGTGGTCACCTCAATGGCTACTTCATCACCGGTGGTTTATAGACTTGAAACCATGCTCTTGATCTTCGACTCCTCACGCTCGGATACCCTCGTGATCTTGGACAATGAAACCTTGTCCAAATCCCCAAACGGATCAGCGAACTTCTCAAGTTGATGCCGGAATGGCTCTCAGTATGAAATTCCAAATTCCCGATCCGGACTTGAGCGATTTGAAAAAGGCGCAGTGCTGTCAGGATGACCTTAACCCCACAGTCAACCTCCCGAACTTCCACCGTACCTTCTGCTATGATATCTGCATTCGAGACGACTCGAAAAACTTCCGTCCATGGTTTCCTAATGGCTATCACGTGTACCCCAAGGTGCAAGGCCATTTCGTATGGGATGTTCGGTGCTCACATGTGTGATCCCATGTCCATGCGGGATGATGATGATTACGATGGCGACTACTGAGTCGTCCACGAGCTGAAAAAAGAAGATTACAAGGCGAGGTTCTTGCGGACCTCCGATCCTTCGTGGATGATGAACGATTTTACTCGGTGAGACTCTGACCCCTGTTGTCTATCCTCCCAGTCTCGATCCCTCGAGCACTGTGGCGGAGTCAACCAACCGTCTCGAACCTCTGTTCGACTGTTATATGATTGGATCTGGATTCTTACAGTCGGTTCCGCCGCGGGAAAACAAGCGGATCCACGATAAAGTGGTTTCCAAACCATATGTCGATCCATTCTCTCCTGCGGGCGGTTTGAGGAACAGCGATGCGAGCAAGTGTGGCGGCAAAGAATGCGAGCCGAATGTAATCACGGAATCTCTTGACACGGGATGGAAAATGTCAACACAAGTCGACAACCAAGAAGGTTGATGCCATTTGCGAATGGATCGGTTATACCGACGCCCGTAGCATTGCTAGGCGGACATAGAATTAGTGCAGATTATGCAATTTGGGTCAGTTCACCCAGGAGGAGACGAACAAGCGAGCTTGAAAAATTGGTGAAACAAGGTCATTCCTTGTTTGGTGGTCAGTAAACCTTTACATTCTACACCATACTTTGACACACCATATTATCATGACCTCCTCGTCAAAAGACCCGAAGTTACGATTCCTTGTTTACTCCAAACATGTACAAACACTCCTCAGGTCGTATGTTCGGCCTCTCGGAGGCCTCTCCTGCTGTGCATACTAGACCTCGGCCGGTTCTGAGCAGCGACCTCCACCGCGCAAACACCTATCTTGAAGCAGTTCACATTATCTTTGAGGCAGTTCTCCTTCTCCTCGGAATACGGTGCTGACTATCCACGAACTGTCGGACCACGAAGATAAGAGCCCGTGCATTTCTGCTGCAGTCTTATAGTTCGAGAAGATGTTGATCCTGATTTGAATCCATCTTTGAGTCTTCTTCTCCAGAGAATCGGTTGTATCTTACGCAGCGGATTAGGAAAATATGTGGAAGTTTAATGTTTATATGGCACCATCCATCCGTCGATGATCCTCCGATTCACGAGGATTTTCGTCGATGAACCCTTGATGAAGATGAGCACGAAGAGATGCGCGTGCGTTCGTATCGCGTACGGCTAATCAGTTCGAACCAATGGACCGTGGTTTACTTTTGATGATGTTCGCAAAGCGGATGGTTCCATAGAACTTTCTTGGCTTGATCTTGAGATAAGCGAACACGGAGATAGTTATCATGTTATTAAAGTGCAGATTCTTAGGATCTCTCGTGATTGGTTCTAAGTATCGGTGAATCTGAGCGACTCAGGTTATTCGAACAGTACAGTCTTAGAGATTGTGTACAATGGGTTTTGGGAGAACGAAACCTAGGGAATCGCTGGGCAGATTTTCATCGGATGAAGTCTGTTCATTGCGGATCGAGATCTTGATAAGCCTTCTGAAAGGATGACAACCTTGTACTCTGGTGAATGGTTTTAATGATCACTCCTCAGCATGTTTTTTATGCGTCTCTTCTGAGATTTTGCGGATATTGAGACACGAACTCTACCGGATAAACTTGGATGATCTTACTCTTGGTAAGATCTATCGGTTGTCTCTTGTCTTGAGAAACTTTGTGAGCGAGAAAGTTTTTGAACACTTTATGGAAAAGAAGGAGTGCATGCAAAACACCGTCTTGCAATCAAATGCAAGGATGAAAGACACTGTTACCGAGAAAAATCCCATTTCAGTTCCTAACAAACACTCTTGGACAGTCCTGGCTAAACCAGCCTCGGTTTTGGAAGAAAAGCTGCCACCCGAGAAAGATTCGGTGTTTCACGCAAAAGAAGGGCACTTTGCTAGATCTTGCCTAACAATCCGGAAAATCAGCGGACTACTGCGGCATGTCAATAGAGTCTCTCCCTGCGAGGATGATGATATTGAATCACGTACGAGCAGGATGCTTATGATGAAAAGCAGTCTTTGTTGGTGAAAACGAAGCAGAGAGTCTTGATTACGATCGGCTCGACTACGAAGGCGTTGCGCAATCCACCGCATCGAGCATGTCGGACATGTTCCTCACCAAGCAGCGGTCTCACCATCGAAATCGGTATCGCCCGAATATGCCAACTATCCTGTCGTGGATTGATCTTTGGTTGAACACACTATGTAATCTCCATACTCCTCACGAGTTTTGGAAACACCATACCAAAACGAAATGGTGAATATTTTATCTGAACACCAGAAACGTTGGTATCAGGTTCTTTGATTGTGTTCTCTGGATTAATGTCATAGGTTCTTCCTCGATGATAAGGACCTCCTCATGGGTTTGATGTTCTACTTATCCACAAATTGAATGTCTCAGGTATCGGTACAAGCAATTTACATCGACACGCGAGGATATACTCGATTTCGATGTTTCCTCATATGTCTTTCAAACAAAGTTCTGCCGTTTGTCACGAAAATCATCGGTTCTTTCACCCCTTTCGCTGTGGAAAAACCCTCGGTTCTTTGTTAAGCTTCCCTTAATGAAGATGTGAACCTACAAAGGCTACACATCGGGCATGGCGCCGGATCAACTTACTTGGGCGAATGCCAGCTCGTGGCGCGAGGCTGTCGAGCCACATTACGAATGGGCTTGTCAAGCATTCTATGTTGAGAAAGCGTTGAAATTGTTCGGGGTGAAAAGACTAGTCATTGACTCAACCTCGATGGTTTTTCGAAGATGATAAGTTCCCGAAGATTGGTCCTTGTTCGTTCGTCCAGGTGCAAAGGTGTTCTCAGTTTGATTTGAAAGTCGATTTGTGATTGGTATTCATCGATGATCGACCAACGACCTTGTATTCCAAATACCTTGTCGTGGGCGGTGATGCCCTTTGGCGAAAGTACGTCCAAAAGGCTATGGTCAAGATTTTCCCTATCGGCGCATATACGTTGATGATATTTTGTTGTTTTCAAGGACCATGATTCACACGAGACTCCTCGATCGGTTCATCGATAGTGGAATCACATGGAGTCATGATATACGAGAAAAAGTCACGTGGGCGGAACGTCCATTGAATTTCTTGGCATGATAATCCAAGATGGTAATTATCACTGGACCCCATCGCGAAATTGATGCATTTCAGATACTTATCTGACCTTAACCGCAAGATTCCTCGGGATTATGTTATCTCAGACTTTTTCCACATTCGGTCCCTTTCGAAGTTGTCAAGGATCTTTAAAGCGGCGTGGGGTCTGAGCGGTCGGCAGACTCAAGTGACTCGGCATCCGGCGAGACTTCCATCCGATGATTGCCATGTTCTCTGCGGATCGGAATCACCATTATTGTTATTTGTTTCCCAGAATCAGCACGGGCATTCCATGCATGCTCGTCTGAGTCGTGCACAATTTTCATCGGCACTCACTCGACAATTTCTCATTTGGCGCTTACGTATTCCTCCTCCCGAAATGAGTCGAGGAACCAGCAGACTCTTCCTTTTCGGTCTCATGCTTTCTTTGGCTTCAGTTGCCTTGAATTTAATCTTCGAAGGTTATCGAATGGTTGGTTCCAGTTGACATCTCTTGACATGGCGTTTATGGTCTTTAATGGTACAAAATTGAAACCAGAATGAGTTATGTTGACCATTTGTTCGCATCACAATCGGACGGATGCGATTTTCAAGCTTCACACTACTTTCTATCGATGGTGGATGAACACTCGAGTTAGAAATCATGTCATTGTGACATCACCTCGAGCTTATTATGTTTTACGGTATTTGGTAACTATACCCGATTGGCTCTCTTTGATCGACTTGATCCATCGGTATGAGATATAGTAAAGGCGATGGTTCGACGGAATGTTCTCTAGGATCCTTTGACTCTTGAACTCTGGCATCACGTTCGGCATCTACCATTGTGATAGTAAAACTCAACTCAGGGTGGATTGAACCTCTTGTAAATCCATCATTCACTCATGAATCCTTCCATTCCATGTGGACAAAGCTCGGTGAAAAGCTCTGAAGAATATGGCGTTCCGCTCTCAATACTCACCTGTCTGATGTTCAACTCGGATCTTGACGAAGAAATCGGGAATCATCGTCTCTGAAGGAGACCGCCATAGTCCTACAACAGACATATGATAATTCTCATCGGACATGGTAGGTCTAACGACCTTTAGCGGTGGGTGATCACGATGGCCTCGACTGTTCAGTGATTGATACATACGTCATCGAGACCATGTCTCCTTTACTATTTCACTTTAATAATGGCATTGTCTTATATGCCATAAAAGTCTTAAAGTAGTTTGTCTTTATATATTAAAGTCTTGTGTAAAAGTCTTTGCCACTTATCGAAACTTTTGTGTCCTTGTCTTTCTTTTTCAAAGTAGTGGTTAAGTGTCTTTGTCATGTCATTATCGTATTGTATTAGTTTGCATTATTGCTTTACTTTGTCAAGGTTAGGTAGCGTGTCTAATCTAGTGGTTGTAATAGTGGGGTCTGCTTTTGGTTTTATGTCATAAAAATGGCGACCTCCTCGTTGTGAATCGATTCGGTTCGATAAAAAGTCTTGAAATCTCAAGTTCGAATATGAGTGGCTAAATATCTTCTTCTATTCTTGATAAGGATCGGATCGACTTGAATCTTCGTTTCTATCGGCTTGGTGACAAGTATACTCTACGCTCGCCTCTTGTAGGATCTTGTGTCGAGAAAGTCTTATACTGTTGTGCAGTGGTATACTTATACCATTGCTGTTCCTATACTAAACACAGGAGAGTCGAAGACCTGTTCACGAAGAGATGCGGGGTGGCTAAGAAAAGGGTTATGTGTGTATGATTTCCTCAGGTGTTGGGTATATTGGTACAAACGGCATGCTATTATTAGACGATTTGTTCGTCGTTGCTCAGTATATGCCCGTACTCATTCTTTGGATCTCTGTGTGAGTTCCGACTGACTTTCTATGAGTTAGTGGATCCTGGCTTGGTATCAGTATGTTATGGGTGTTCCATGATTTATTGATATCTCAGTTAAGGCAAAAACTGTGTCATCATCTGGCTCTTCTTGTTCAGAGAACAAGTATTCAACCTGGTCATTGGTTGGAAAGAAATCTATGGTGGATTTCAGATGTAGGATGAGCTTGATTGCCTTTTGGGGTTTTTTATGGCAATCTTTTGCAAAGTGGCCTTGTATAGAAACTTGATTACAAAGTTTAAAGTTTCTTTCCTATATATGCCAAAAGACTCCATAGTTACAAAATAAAATATGGATATTTATGTTTGGAAAGATTCTTAGTTGAGCCATATCCCAGTGCGATGCCTTGCACTTTGCCTCGGTTGGGACTTGGCTTCTCTTACCGATGTTGTCGATGTAAGGACTCATTGAGGTAATGCCATGAACTTAAATGCATACAGGGTATTATATATTAAGTCGTATGGATTGATTAACTTTGTTAGGGCCTTGGGGCGTTGTACTATAGCATTTTAACTTCATGCCATGGAAGCTACTAGTAGGTGGGCGTTCGGTTTGGGTTAACTAGTGAAACAGACGGGTTCAAAATTTCAACCGTTGGGTTAAAATTGGTTAATTCAGACAATTTTCAACGACAGGTTGAATTTTTAAGATTTAGTTTTTAAATATATATATATATATATTAATCATGGTTGCTATTTGCCATTTAATTTTTAAATTTGTAATTTTTGCTTTATTAAATTTCAATACATATTTTATGTTTGTTAATTTTAAAAGACTTGAAATTTTATTAAGGATAATTTGTAGTTGATATTTATTATTAAGGATGATTTAGAATTGAGATTTTAAATTATTGAAATATTATTAAGGATGATTTGTATTTTGTAGTTGATATTTGTTATTAAGGATGATTTAGAATTGAGATTTTTAAATTATTGAAATATTATTAAGGATAATTTATAGTTGATATTTGTTAAGGATGTTTGGAATTGAGATTTTTGGATTTTAAGTGATTGTTGTTAGAATTTTAGATTAAATTGCTAAAAACTAACCAATTTTAGATTGAATTATTCTAACGAACTAAGAATTAAACAATTTTAACTTGATTTACTCAATCATGCCAACAGCAGAGCGTTAAATTCGGTTTGGTTTGAATTCAATAATATTCGATTGGTTCGATTCTCGACCGACGGGTTGAAACCAAACCGGCCGAACAACAGACGCGGTTTGCCCCTAGTTGGTCTTTTGGGCGTTATATAGTCCCCAATTACCTTTTTCTTGCTTAGAGGCTTGCCTCATAAACTTTTCCCAGTAATACAATAACCCATTTGCAAACTCGAAATACCTCGTTTATAAAATAAATGGAATGCATATGTCAGCAACTTACTTCCTAATGTAAAGTTTCTAAGCGTGCAATCGAGCTAACACCATCCAAGTGATAATCTTTAATTTAGCGGCTGCCATGCATACGAGCATATTGCAATACATGCGGTGGCCATGGCATGATTAAATCGAACATCGATCAGCGGCTATGCCAGATAAGGAGATAAGGAAATATCATCACGTGGCGGCGACATATGAACATATTGTAATATCATCACGAAGGCGGCGTAATCATATAAGGGTAAATCAGGAATATTATCACATGGGTGGCATAGTGTATAAAGATAAGTAAAGTAATATCATTACATAACCAATAATTAAACCATGAGGATAAATAATAACAATGCTATATAAGAATAAATAATAATAAATAATCGTATCCATTAATTAAGTAAGGATTTAACTAAATCTAAAAGGAAATAGTCCTTACATTGCAATTGGGTGTTCTTATCTTGAAATCTTAAATTCTCAACCCTCCGGTTTAATGACTTTCTATCGGATGTTTCTGAGAGCTTGAGTGCTTGTGTGCTAAGTGTGTTGTGCTTGTGTAGTGTGGTGGATGGTTGCAAATGAGAAGTGCCAAACTCACTGGATCTCATGTGAGTTAGACTTTTCATGAGTTAGTGGATCACGGCTTGTATCGATATGTTATGGGTGTTACATGATTTATTGATATCTCGGTTGGTATCATACCAGTGAGATTGTATCTGATACCGGCGAGATATCGATAAATGGAACCCATCTTGATCACCAACATCGAATGGGGTGGCTCATCGTGTAATCTGGCATTTTCTAAGCGAGACAAATCGTCATGGGGCGATAGCATGCCGAGTTTCGAATATTACACGGAGAAATCACCGTACATACAGCTTTTCTTAGCCTCCGGGCATCTCTTGAATTGAGCGATTGTCTTTGGCTCTCTCGGTGTTTAGTATAGTGAAGCAATGGTATAAAGTATACCATAAATGAGCATAAGACTTTCGATCGATCCTGAGGCGAGTGTAGGCATGGTCATAAGCCGGATAGAAATGAGTATTAGTCGTGATCCATTGGAAGAATAGAAGAAGAAGATATTTAGCCACTCGTATTTGGAACTTGATTTGAGACTTTTTATTGGTAGTAATGATTCGTTTTCTGAATGAGAAGGGCGTTTATAGGCAGCCAAAGCTAAAGTGGGACGGGACCCTATTACAACTAGATTAGGACACGTTACTGCGGACAAAGTAAAGCAATAATGCACTAATACACATGATAATGACATGACAAGACAACACTTCTTTGAAAAGTAAAGACAAGGACAAAAGCCTTGGATAAGGGCAAGACTTTTACACTTTATATAAGACAAACTTTAAGACTTTTATGGCATATAAGGCCATTATTAAGTGAAATAGTCTCGAAGAGGTGTGTGCAGTGGGACGGATGTCTGAATCGATGAAAAAGCGGGTTGAGGCCATTGGTGATCGATCAGGTCTGAGGTTGTTAGACTACCATATACGATGAGATAATTATCATATGTCATTGTGGGACTATGGCTGGTCTCGAGTGGAGCGATGATTCACGATTTCTTCTTTGAAGATCAGTTGTTTGAACATCGGAGATAAGGGATGAGTATTGTAGGAGGGTGGGCATGTATTCTTCAAACTTTTTACAGGCAGTTGTCCATGGAATGGAAGGATTCGGTCATGATGGTGAATGATGGGATTCTGAGAGTTGATGGCGACCCAGGATGTCGATAGTTTTCTTATCACAATGGTAGGATGAGATGTGATAGATTGTGATTCGAGTCGAAGGATCACAAAAATAGGGCGAACATTTGAACCGGCCGCCTACTTATGTCTGTAATTTGGTATGGATCGAGTTGGGATCAAGCAGTGAAATGGGTATAGGTTTGCAAATACCGGAAAACATAATAAGCACGGTGATGTCACGAATGACATGATGTTGACTCAGTGTTCATCCCTTCTTGGATGAAAGTAGTGAAGCTTGAAAACAATTTGGTGCATCAGTGCGGATTAGGATGTGGAACAAATGGCTTGACATAACTCGTTAGGTTGGCTGATTGTATGGCCATTAAAGACCGTAAGCGCCATGTCGAGATGGTATTTGAACTTGTGGAACCGTGCTTGTGATTGATAACCGGAAGATTAAATCTTGAAGGCAATCTCGGAAGCAGATGAAAGCCATGAGGCGAAAAAGGAAACTTGGCGGTTCACGGGACTCGTTTGAGGAGGAGGAATATGGTGAGCGAATGAGAAATTGGTTTTAGGTGAGTCTTGATCTGAAAATTGCCGAACTGTTATAGGCATGGAATGCCACCTTTGGATTCTGGGAAGCAGTTTGCCAATAATGGTGATTACGATCTGCGAGAGAACATGGCAATCGGATGGAAGTCTCGGTATGATGGATCTTTGAGTCGCTTAATTATTTGACGGTATTTATGCCTTTCGACCCATGGTGAAATTGCTTTCTTTAGCATCTTGACTTGGTGTGGACATGATGTGTGGAAAAAGTCTCGGAGATAGTTGACAATCCAGGAATTGAATTTGCTTGCGGTTTAGATAAGTATCGAAAATCGATTCTTGTGCGATGTGGGGTCGGATAATTACCATCTTGGATTATCATGCCGAAATTGATGGATATCGGCCCACATGACTTTTTCTCGATATATCATGACTCATGTGATTCCATTGACGAGGCGGTCGAGTCTGGTGTGATTAAAGAAAACAAAATATCATCGATGTAGATAAGGCGTTTTCGAGGATAGGTTGGAAAATCTTGACCGCCTTTTGAAAAATGATGGTGCCACTTTCAAGCCAAAGGGCATCATTTGTCGCGATAGTGGGCATTTGGAATCTGAAGGTCTTGGGTCGATCGTCGGGATGAATACCAATCGCGAAATCGACTTAGTCGAACTTTGAGAACACGCTGCGGAGATGAATGAGCAGTGAATCTTTGGCGAGACTTATCATCTTTGAGAAAACCATTGAGGGTTGATAGTCAATGACTAGTCTTTTCTTACCAACAATTTGAACGTTCTCGACATAGAATGCTTGACAAGCCCATTCGAATGTGTGGGCTCGATTAAAACTGCCGTGAGTGGCATTCGAACATGCAAGTTTCGGATCTGAGGCGTGCGGATGTGTGTGGGGTTCGCATCTTGTTAAACGAAGGAAGCTTATGAGCGAGGTTTTCCATGAAGGAAAGGGTGAAGCTGGATGATTTCGAGGACAAAGCGGCGGGAACTTTGTTTGAAAGACTCGTAGGGTGAGGAAACATCGAAATTGAGTATATCACCGAGGTGTCGGTATAAGGTAGAAATTGTTGCTTGTACACGATACCTGGCGGAACATTCAATTTGTGGATAAGTTGTAGAACATCAAAACCTATGAGAGGTCCTTATTGAGGAAGAACTGTGTCGAACCTGATCGGAAAGAGCTGGATACCAGCGGGTTTCTTGGTAGCAGTGCGTATTAAAATATTCACCGTTACTTTGAAAGGGTATGGTGTTCAACTTCGGGAGGGAGTATGGACGGATTAAGCGTAGTGTGTTACGAACGATGTCAATGAATCACATGGCGGTGATAGGTTTGGCATATTTGGTAGGAAGGATCTTGATTTGTATGGATGGTAGAGGCGTTGCTTGGGAGGAACATGTCGACATGCTCGATGTGATGGATTGTTGCGTCTTGGTCGAGCAGTCGAGGTCGAAGACTCTCTTTACATTCTTGACCAGCTGTCTTCATCATCGCAGAATCTGAGGATTGATATCATCGTCCTCGAGAGAGGAGAACTATTGACATCTGCGATGAGCTGATTTCTTTGGATTGTTAGGGCAAGATCAAAGTGCCCTTTCTTTTGATGAAACACACGGAATCTTTACATTGCGGGTGTTGTGATTCTTCACAAACGGTAGGTTGGTTTGAGCTTTGAGGGCGGTGTGGAAGAGTGTTTAGGTTTAGGAACTTATGGAAATGGGATTTTTCTTGGTAGAACAAGTGCGGTTCTTTCATCCTTGCATTTGATTGCAAGATGAGGTGTTTGCATGCACTCTTGAAGGTTCATCTTTTAGTAAAGTGTTTGAAAAACTTTCTGCTCATGAGTTTCTCGAGACGAGGCAATGATCGATAGATCTTACCAAAGTAAGATCATCGAGTTTATCTGGTAGGAGTTCGGTGTCTCACAGATATGGCAAAATCTCTGGGAAGAGGCACAAAACATGCTTGAGGGTGATCATTAAAACCATTCAGCACATGGTGGTGTCATCACTGTAGTGCTTATCAGATCTACGATCTGCGATGAAACAACGTCGATGAAAATCTCGTCTGCGATTCTGCTAGGTTTGGTTCTCCCAGCGGTTGTACAATCTACAAGACTTGTGACAGTTACTGGAATAAGCTGGGTACATATTCAAATGAGGAACCAATCACGAGAGATCACAGAATCTTGGATTCTTTAATAACATGATATTCTCGGCTCGGTTTTGCCATCGAAGATCAAATAAGCCAAGTTCTTGGAATCTATGGAACCATGGCTTTAGGAACATCATAGTAAACCATGGTCCGTTAGATGGTTTGGAACTTGGATTAAGGTCTTGTGGGCGCATCGTGAGGCGGCATCTTGTCTCTTGAGCTCATCTTCGTGAGGGTTCGTTGGGATGAAAATCCTCGGTGGAGGATCGTTGGATGTGGATGGTTGTGCCATATAAACATTAGAAACTTCCATAATTTTCCTCGGAATCATTGCGGAAGATCTGTTGATTACATTGGAAGAAGACTCGAAAGGATTGAATCACGAATGGATCAACGTCTTACGGAACTATAAGACGAGTAGAGGCGATGCATGGGCTCTTTATCTTTGGGATGTCACGATAGGTTCGAGGATAATTTGAAATGTCGGTGTTCTTTGAGGAGAAGGAGCTTGTCTCGTGGTGGTGTGTGTTGTTCGCGTAGGTTGGTGTTTGTGGTGGTGGAGGTGGTTGAGGCTGGTTGAGTCTGGGCATGGAGTGCAGCCTCGGAGGGCCTTGAAGTGGGTTGAACATCGACCTTGAGGTGTTTGTACATGTTTGGAGAAACACGAGGAATCGGTGTAACTCTTGGGTGCTTTTGGTGAGAGGAGGCATGATAATATGGTAGGTGTCAAAGTATGGTGTAGGAGCAGGTAAAGGTTTAGTTTGACCACCAAACAAGGGGCGGTTGATGACCTTTCTCGATCTGGCTCAAAACTTTATCGATCTGTTTCCTTTTGGGTGAACTTTGGACCCGAATAATTGATCGATCATGATGCGGGCTGTCCGATCTATGTCTCATGGTCGTGGTATCGATCCGTTCTTGCGAAATGGCATCAATCTTGTGGGTTATGCGGACTTGTGCTTGGACATTTTCCGTCCCAGTGTCGAGATTCGATTACATTACGGGCTCGGCATTACGGGTTTGCGTTAAGCACTTCCGTCTTCTTTGGTTCCTCAGTCGGAGGAGAGCAGTTGGACATATGGTTTGGAAACCACTTTAGATTGTGGATCATTTGTTTTCCCGAGGAAGGGACTTTGGTAGCTAGATCGATCATATAACGTTGGAGCAGAGGTTTGAGGCGAGTTGGTTGTTGACTTCTGCTCTGAGGTTTGAGGATTGAGACTTGGGAGGATAGGACAGGGTTGTAGTCTCGGTGGAGTAAAATCGGTTCGTCTTTGATGAAGATCTGGGTTGTTTGGATGGAGATAACTTGAGTATTGTAGGAGGGTGGAGCATCTATTGTTGATTATTGGTATGGGTGTTTATTGATACTTATTTGTTAAATCTAGTTCATCCCATGAAATGGCATAAATCAATATGGGTGTTTGATAATAATGATTGATCTGAGGAGCATGGCGATCCGATGGAAGTCTCGGTGATGATGGATCTTTGAGTGCTTCTTGAGGTGTTGCTTCGAGGTTGTGGTGGGGCTGCTTTCTTTAACATCTTGACAAGCTTGAGGTGTGGACATGATGTGGAAAAAGTCTAGGAGATAGTTGACAATCCAGGAGCTATTGAATTTGCTTGCGGTTGGATAAGTGTCGGAAAATGCATCGATTCTTGTGCGATGTGGGGTGGGTGATAATTACCATCTTGGATTATCATGCAGAAATTGATGGATATGCCTGACTTTTTTCGGATATCTGGCTGGTGATTTAGCGGGGCGATCGAGGTCTGGTGTGATTGTGGTCCTTGGAAAACAACAATATCATCAATGTGATAAGGCGTTTCGGATAGGTTGGAAAATCTTGACCATATTTTGAAAAGTGATGGTGTGAATGAAAACGCATGGTGATAGTGTTTGAAGAAATTTGGGTCGATCTTGAATGATCTTAAAATCCGATTTAAATCGGGAGAACACTGCGCGGATGAATGAGCAATTTGAATCGTGAGAACTTATCTTTGAGAGAAAACCATTGAGGGTTGATAGTCGATGACTGTCTTTCTTTACCGAACAATTTGAACGTTCTCAATAGAATGCTTGACAAGCCCATTCGAATGTGTGGGCTCGATTAAACTAGCATGTGGTGTTAATTAAATGTGCAGTTTTGAGATGAGGCGTCGTAGGATGTGTAACCTGTGGTTCATCTTCATTAAACAGGAATTAGAGGTTTTCCGCGAAGGAAAGGGGTGAAAGAACTGAGTGATTTTCGGAGACGAGCGGGGAACTTTGTTTGAAAGACTCATGGGGTGAAACATCGATTAGTATATCGCCAGGTGTCGATTATGGTAGAAATTGTTGCTTGTGCACGATACCTTTTGGAGACATTCGATTTGTGGATAAGTTAGAACATCAACTATGAGGAGGTCCTTATCGTTGAGGAAGAAACTGTGACATTAATCGAGAACCGCAATCTGGAAAGGCTGGATACCGGGTTTAGCAGTGCAGTGCATTAAAATATTCACCGTTAAGCACTTTGAAGAGTGGGTATGGTGTTCAGCTCGGGAGGGAGTATGGACGGATTAAGCATAGTGTGTTACGAATGTCTGAATCTATGTGGGTGATAGGTTTGGCATATTTGGTAGGAAGGATCTTGTATGGATGGTAGAGGCGTTGCTTGGAGGAACATATGACATGCTCGATGGTGGATTGTTGCAGCGTCTTGGTCGAGCAGTCGAATGAAGACTACCATTTACACTGTGAAATTTCTTCATCATACCATCTGTTGGTCTGAGTTGATATCATCGTCCTCGAGAGAGGAGAATCTGTGACATCTGCGGTAGTCGCTGATTTCTTTGGATTGTTGGCAGATCTAGCAAAGTGCCACTCTTTTGCGGATGAAACACAGGAATCTTTACTGCGGGTGTTGGCGGTTTCTTCACTGGGGTAGGTTGGTTTGAGCTTTGAGGGGCAGTGTCGGAAGAGTGTTTAGGTTTAGGAACTTATGGAAATGGGATTTTCTTGGTAGAACAAGTGCGGGTTCTTTCATGCGTTTGATTGCAGATGAGGTGTTTTGCATGCACTCTTGAAGGTTCTTCTTTTCCAAAAGTGTTTGAAAAACTTTCTCTGTCATGAGTTTCTCGAGACAAGAGGCAATGATCGATTCTTACGAGTAAGATCATGTTTATAGGAGTTCGGTGTCTCGAATATATAAAAATCTGAGAGCACTGCTTGAGGGGTGATCATTAAAACCGTTCATGAGTACAAAGGCATGTCCTTTGAGTGTATCGAGATCTACGATGCGATGAAACGACCATCGATGAAAATCTCTAAATTCTGCTGGGTTTGGTTCTCCAGCGGTTGTACACAATCTCAAGACTTGTAGTACGATTGCACGGAATAGGGCTACTGATTCAAAACTTAGGAACCAATCACGGAGAGATCAAGAATCTTTGTCTTTAATAACATGAAGCTCAGGTTTATCTGAAGATCGCCAATGAGTTCTTGGAATCTATGGAACCATGCTGAACATCGTGTAAACCGTGGTCCGTTAGATGGTTTGGAACTTGGATTAAGATCTTTGTGGTAGCGTGAGCTGGCGGCGTAGCGTCTCTTGACTCATCTTGTGAGGTTGGGGGATGAAAATCCTCGGGTGGAGGATCGTTGGATGTGGATGGTTGTGCATATAAACATTAGAAACTTCATAATTTTCCTCGGAATCATTGCGGATCTGGGATTGTTGGAGAAGACTCGAAAATGGATTGAATCTGAATGGGGGATCAACGTCTTGAGACTATAAGACGGAGTAATGATGTCTTTATCTTTGGGTGTACGATGGGTTGAGGATAAGCTTGAAAGTCAATGTTCTTGAGGAGAAGGAGTAAGCTGTCTCGGCGTGGGCTGTGACGTAGGTTGGTGTTTGTGGTGGTGGGTCGTTGCACAGGCGGTTGAGGTCTGGCATGGTCTCGTGGGAAGGGCAGAAGGTAGGTTGAGCATGCGAGGAGTGTACATGTTTGGAAACCGAGGAATCGGTGTAACTCTTGGGTCTTTTGGTAGGAGGAGGCATTGATAATATGGGTGGTGTCAAGTATGGTGTGAGCAGTAAAGTTTGGTTGACCGGCAAACAAGACGTTGATGACCTTGTTTGATCGGCTACGGATCGATCTTTTCGGGTGAACTTTGGACCCGAATAATTGCGATCGATCATGTGCGGGCTCATGTCGATCTGTGATTACGTCATGAAGGTCGTGGTATATGGCGATCCGTTCTTGAAATGGCTTCTTGTGGGTTATGCGGACTTGCTTGGACATTTCCATCCACGGTGTCGAGATTCGAGTTCATTCTGAGCTCTGGCATTACGGGTTTGCAGGTTAGCATCTGTCTTTGGTTCGAGGAAGAGAGAGTTGGACATATGGTTTGAAACCACTTTGATTGTGGATCATTTTGTTTTGAGGAAGGGCGCTTTGGTAAGAATGATCGATCGTCTGAGTTGAGCGAGTTTGAAGTTGGTTTTGCAGAGGTTTGAATTGAGACTTGGGAGGATAGGACAGGTTGTAGTCTCTTGGAGTAAAATGGTTGTTTCGATGAAGGCTGGTCTGGTGCGATGATTAATTCTTCTTTGAGTGAAGATGAGTTGTTTGAACTTCGAGATAAAATTGTGGTATGGATGAATTCTTGGATATATGGGTGTTTATTGATCCTTGACGTTGTTTCGATCAGTTCAATACCCCGTAGAAATGGCATAAATCAATATGGGTGTTTGCCAATAATGGTGATTAAATCTGAGAACATATGGCTGGATGGAAGTCTCGTGATGAGTGGATCTTTGAGTCACTTCTTCTTTAGACGGTGTTATTCAGGACCCCATGGTGGGGCTCTTTCTTTAGCATCTTGACAACTTGGTGTGGACATGATGTGGAAAAAGTCTCGGAGATAGTTGACAATCCAGAGGCTGTTGAATTTGCTTGCGGTTTAGATAAGTATCTGGAAAATGCATCGTCTTGTGCGATGTGGGGTCGGGCGATAATTACCATCTTGGATTATCATGCCAGAAATTGATGGATGTCGGCCCGCATGACTTTTTCTCGAGATATTGACTCGTATGATTCAGCGAGCGGGGCTGAGGGGTGGTGTGATTAATCCTTGGAAAACAATCATCGATGTAGATAAGGCGTTTTCGGATAGGTTGGAAAATCTTGACCATGGTGGTGAGTGATGGTGCCAAAAGGCATCGGCTGTCCGATAGTGGGCATTTGGAATCTGAGTTTTGGGTCGATCATCGGGATGAATACGCATCGATTTAAATCGAACTTTGAGAACACGCTGCCTTGGAGATGAATGAGCAATGAATCTTTGGAGGGAACTTATCATCTTTGAGAAAACCATTGAGGGTTGATAGTCAATGACTAGTCTTTTCTTACAACAATTTGAAACGTTCTCAACATAGAATGTGACAACCCATTCGATGTGTGGGCTCGATTAAACTGCCATGGTGACATTCGGCATGCAAGTTTCGGTCGAGTCGTGCAGATGTGTAACCTAGGGTTCGCATCTTGTTAAAACGAAGGAACATTGAGGCGGGGTTTTCCACAAGGAAAGGGTGAAAGAGCTGAGATGATTTTCGGGACAGCGGCGGGAACTTTGTTTGAAAGACTCGTAGGGTGAAACATCGAATTGAGTATATCGCCGATTATAAGGTAGAAATTGTTGCTTGTACACGACTGGCGGGAACATTCAATTTGTGGATAAGTTATAGAACATCAAAACCTAGGAGGTCCTTATCGTTGAGGAAGAACTGACATTAATCAGAGAACACAATGCAGAGCGGATACCAGCGGGTTTCTGGCAGTGCGTATTAAAATATTCACCGTTAGCGACTTTGAAGTGGGTATGGTGTTCAGCTTCGGGAGGGTATGGACGGATTAAGCATAGTGTGTTACGACGGTATCGATGAATCTATGGCGGTGATAGGTTTGGCATATTTGGTAGGAAGGATGATTTGTATGGATGGTGAGGCGTTGCTTGGGAGGCATGTAGCTGCTTGTGGTGGATTGTTGCAGCGTCTTGGTCGAGCAGTCGAGAATCGAAGACTCTTTTACGTTCTTGACCAACGTTGTTTCTTAAGCATCACATCTGAGAATCTGATTGATATCGTCCTCGGAGAGGAGACTCTATTGACATCTGCGATGTCGGCTGATTTTCTTTGGATTGTTAGGGCAAGATCTGCAAAGTGCCACTCTTTGCGGATGAAACACGGAATCTTTGTGGGTGTTGGATTTCTTCGGTAGGTTGGTTTGAGAGGACGGTGTCACGGAAGAGTGTTTAGGTTTAGGAACTTATGGAAATGGGATTTTTCTTGGTAGAACAAGTGGGTTCTTTCGTCATGCATTTGATTGCAAGATGAGGTGTTTTGCATGCACTCTTGAAGGGTTCATGCTTCGTAAAGTGTTTGAAAAACTTTCTGCTGAAGTTTCTCGAGACGAGACAATCGATAGATCTTGAGTAAGATCATCGAGTTCTGGTAGGAGTTCGGTGTCTCGAATAAAAATCTCTGTAGGAAGAGGCGCCGCAAAACATGCTTGAGGGTGATCATTAAAACCCATTCGGCTGTGGTACAAGTCATCCTGTAGTGCTTATCGAGATCTACGATCTGCGATGAGCAATCTTAAATCTCTGTCGATTCACTGCTAGGTTTGGTTCTCAGCGGTTGTCTGATCTCTAAGACTTGTGGTACTTGCACTGGAATATGGGTACTGTATTACCGATGGAACGATCGGAGAGATCTACAGAATCTTGGCGAATTCTTTAATAACATGATAAATCGGTTTGCCATTTGGTCGAAGACCAAGCGGAGTTCTTGGAATCATGGAACCGTGGCTTTAGGAACATCATCAGTAAACCATGGTCCGTTAGATGGTTTGGAACTTGGATTAAGGTCATGTGGTGAAAGTCGTGAGCTGGCGGCATCATCTCTTGAGCTCATCGTGAGGTTCGTTGGGATGAAAATCCTCGAATTGGAGGATCGTTGGATGTGGATGGTTGTGCCGTATAAACATTAGAAACTTCCGTAATTTTCCTCGGAATCATTGCGAAGATCTGTTGATTACATTGGAGAAGAAGACTCGAGGATGGATTGGATCTGAATCGAGGATCAACGTCTTACGGGCTATAAGACGAGTAGAGGCGGTCGTGGGCTCTTTATCTTTGGGTGGTCGATAGGTTCGAGGATAAATATGTAATTATTCTTTGAGGAGAAGGGTAAGCGTCTCGGTAGGTCTGTTTGTTGTAGGTTGGTGTTTGTGGTGGTGGAGGTCGTTGCCAGGCGGTTGAGGTGGCATGGAGTGCAGAACCTCGTGGGAGAGGCAGAAGGAGGTTGAACATCGACCTTGAGGAGTGTTTGTACATGTTTGGAGAAACACGAGGAATCGATGTAACTCTTGGGTCTTTTGGTGAGAGGAGGAGGTGATGATAATATGGTGGTAGGTGTCAAAGTATGGTGTGAGCAGGTAAAGTTTGGTTTGACCACAACAACGGTTTGACCTTGTTTCTGATTCTTTCGAAGCTCTGCTTGGTACACGATCTCGTTTCCTTTGGGTGAACTTTGGACCCCGAATAATTGCGATCGATCATGATGCAGACTCATGTCGATCTGCAATTACATCATGAAGGTCGTGGTATAAACGTTCTTGAAATGGCAATTCTTGTGGGTTATGCGGACTGTGCTTGGACATTTTCCATCACAGTGTCGAGAGATTGGGATTACATTCTGAGCTCCATTACGGGTTTGCGATTCTTCGTCTTGCTTTGGTTCTGTTGTCGGAGGAAAGCGAGTTGGACATATGGTTTGGAAACCACTTTAGATTGTGGATCTGTTTGTTTTCCCAAGGGAACTTTGGTAAATCGATCATATAACAGTTGGAACGGTTTGAGCGAAGTTGGTTGTTGACTTCTTTTCTGAGTTTGAGGATTGAGACTTGGGAGGATAGGACAACGGGGTTGTAGTCTCGGTGGAGTAAAATCTGGTTCGTCGTCGATGAAGTGGTCTCTGAGTGGAAAGATGATTATTCTTCTTTGAGTGAAGATCTTGTTTGAACATCAGATGGGCTGTGAGTATTGTGGGAGGGTGGAGCGCGTATTCTTGATTTGTATTGGTATTTTTATTCAATGCGGTGTTATTTCGATCAGCATACCGTGAAATGGCGATCTATGGTGTTTGAATAGTGATTACGATCTGGGAGACATGGCAATGGATGGAAGTCTCGTATGATGGATCTTTGAGTCATTGTATGGGAATGTTTCTCGAGGACCCGTGGTGATTTCTTCTTACATGACAAGCGGTGTGGACGATGTGTGGAAAAAGTCAGATGGTTGACAATCGAGGCTTTGAATTTTGCGGTTGAGATAAGTATCGGAAAATCATCAATTCTTGTGCGATGTGGTCGAGGATAATTACCATCTTGGATTATCATGGAGAAATTGATGGATGTCTGTGTGACTTTTGATATCGTGACTCATGTGATTCCATTTGAGGCGGTCGAGGTCTGGTGTGATTGGTCAGAACATATCATGATGTAGATGAGGCGTTTTCGAGGATGGGTTGAAAATCTTGACCATTTTGAAAAAGTGATGGTGCCGCTTGACAAGGGCTGTCAGCGATGTGGGTGTTTGGAATCTGAAGTTTTGGGTCGATCATCGGGATGAATACCAATCTGCGAAATCGATTTAATCGAACTTTGAGAACACTGCGCGGAGATGAATGACAAGTGAATCTTTGGAGGCTTATCATCTTTAGAAAACCATTGAGGGTTGATAGTCGAGTCTTTTCTTACCGAACAATTTGCGTTCTCACATAGAATGCTTGACAAGCCATTCGAATGTGTGGGCTCGATTAAATCTTGTGTGTGTTGGCATTGAATGCAAGTTTGAATCTGGGCGTCATGCGGATGTGGAGAGTTACGTCGCCGTTAAACGAAGGAAGCAAAGAGCGAGGTTTTCCGAAGGAAAGGGGTGAAAAACTGGATGATTTTCGGGGCGAGCAGCGGGAACTTTGTTTGAAAGACTCGTAGGGTGAAACATCGAAATGGTATATCGCCGAGGTGTCGGTATAAGGTGAAATTGTTGCTTGTATACCTTTGGGCGGAGACATTCAATTTGTGGATAAGTTGTAGAGAAACTGGAGGAGGTCCTTAATCGTTGAGGAAGACCATGACATTGTCAGACTGTCTGGAAAGAGCCGGATACCAGCGGGTTTCGTGGCAGTGCAGAAAATATTCACCGTTAGCGACTTTGAAGAGCGGGTATGGTTTCAAAACTTCGGGAGGGGTATGGACGGATTAAGCGTGTGTTGCGAAGGATGAATCTATGCGGTGATAGGTTTGGCATATTTGGTAGGAAGGATCTTGGTTGTATGGATGGTAGAGGCGTTGCTTGGGAGGCATAACATGCTCGATGTGGTGGATTGTTCAGCGTCTTGATCGAGCAGTCGAGAATGGAAGACTACATTGTCAGAGGCATTCTTGTCGTAAGCGTCACATTCGAATCTGATTGATATCGTCGTCCCGAGAGAGGAGAGACTATTGACATCTTGCGATGATCGGCTGATTTCTTTGGATTGTTAGGGCAGATCTAGCAGGCCTTTTCGGATGAAACACACGGAATCTACATTCTTGGTGTTGTGATTCTTCACAAAATAGGTTGGTTTGAGCGAGGGCAGTGCGGAAGAGTGTTTAGGTTTAGGGAACTTATGGAAATGGGATTTTTCTTGGTAGAACAAGTGGTTCTTTCGTCTTGCATTTGATTGCAAGATGAGGTGTTTGCATGCACTCTTGAAGGGTTCATGCTTCAGTGTTTGAAAAACTTTCTCTGCTCATGGTTCGAGGCAAGATCGATAGATCTTGTAAGATCGTCGGTTATCTGGTAGGAGTTGGTGTCTCACGATATCTGCAAAATCTACGTAGGAAGATAACATGCTTGAGGGGTGATCATTAAAACCATTGAACAGGTACAAAATTTGTCATCACTTGATGAGATCTACGATCTGTGATGAGCAACACTTCGATGAAAATCTCAAAGTGATTCACATGCTAGGTTTGGTTCTCCAGCGGTTGTACATCTCAAGACTTGTGATGATTACAGAATAGCGGGTACTGCAAACTTAGAACAATGGGAGATCAGAATCTTGACAGAACTTTTTGATGCACTCGGTTTGCCATAGAAGATCAAATGACGAGTTCTTGGAATCATGGAACCAGCTTTGAACATCATCAGTAAACCATGGTCCATTAGATGGTTTGGAACTTGGATTAAAATGTCTTTGGCGCGTCGTGAGCTGGCGCATCTTGCGTCTTGACTCATCTTATCGAGGGTTCGTTGGGATGAAAATCCTCGGGAATTGGAGGATCATTGGATGTGGATGGTTGTGCCATATAAACATTAGAAACTTCCACGTAATTTTCCTCGGAATCATTCACGAAGATCTGTTGACATTGGAGAAAGACTCGAGGATGGATTGAATGAATAGGATCAGCATCTTTACAGGCTATAAGACAGTAGAGGCGTCTCTTTATCTTTGGGTGTCGATAGGTTCGAGGATAAATTCTTATGTCGGTGTTCTTGAGGAAGGTAAGCATCTGGCGTATGGTGTGTGGTTTTAAGGTTGGTGTTTGTGGTGGTGGAGGTGTTCTGGGCGGTTGAGGTGAGCATGGAGTGCTGGAGGCATGAAGGAGTAGGTTGAGTACGACCTTGAGTGTTGTACATGTTTGGAGAAACAACGGTGTAACTCTTGTCTTTTTGAGAGGAGGGCATTGATAATATGGTGTAGGTGTCAAATATGGTGTGAGATGTTGGTTGACCACAAACAAGAGGTTGATGACCTTGTTTCTCGAGATCTTTCGCTCTGCGTATGCGATCTCGACAGTGGTGAACTGGACCGATGGTGCTGATCGATGCGACTGTGTCGATCTAGATTACGTCATGAAGTGTGGTATAAGCTCATTCTTGCGAAATGGCATGGCTCTTGTGGGTTATGGACTTGTGCTTGGTTTCCGTCGGTGTCGAGATTCAGGGATTACATTAAGGCTCGGCATTACGGGTTTGCATTAAGCACTTCTTTCGTCTTTGGTTCTGTTGTCGGAGGAAAACGAGTTGGACATATGGTTTGAAACCACTTTAGATTGTGGATCTTTGTTTTCCCAGGAAGGAAGCCGACTTTGGTAGGCCGATCGTCGTATATGAGTTGGAGCAGTTTGAGGAGTTGGTTGTTGACTTCGCCTGGTTTGAGATTGAGACTTGGGAGGATAGGACAACGGTTGTAGTCTCGGTGGGTAAATCGGTGGATGAAAGGTCTCGCTTGTGGAGCGATGATTCGATTCTTTTGAGTGAAGATGGAGTTGTTTGAACATCGGAGATAAATTTGTGAGGTGGAGCATATTCTTGGTATTATTGGTATGGGTGTTTATTGATCTTAATTTGTTATTCGATCTGATTCGAATACCCGTAGAAATGGCATAAATCAATATGGTGTTTGATAATGGTGATTGATGCGGAAGACATGCATCACAGGATGGAAATCTCTGTGGATCTTGAGTCACTTCTTCTGGACAACTTGTTGTTTGTCGGACCCATGGTGACTTTCTTTAACATCCTTGACAAGCTTGAGGTGTGGACATGATGTGTGGAAAAAGTCTGGAGATAGTTGACAATCCAGGAAATGTTGAATTTGCTTGCGGTTTAGATAAGTATCTGGAAAATGCATCGATTCTTGTGCGATGTGGGGTCAGGGGCGATAATTACCATCTTGGATTATCATGCCAAGAAATTGATGGATGTCACGGACTTTTCTCGGATATCGTGACTCCATGTGATTCCTATTGGCGAGGCGATCGAGTCTACGGTGTGAATCGTGGATCTTGGAAAACAACAAAATATCATCGATGTAGATAAGGGCGTTTTCGAGGATGGGTTGGAAAATCTTGACCATGGCCTTTTGAAAAAGTGATGGTGCCAGCCAAAAGGGCATCGTCCCGATAGTGGGTGTTTGGAATCTGAGAATTTGTTTTGGGTCGATCATCGGGATGAATACCAATCTGAAATCACGATTTGAATCGAACTTTGAGAACACGCTTTGCACTTGGAGATGAATGACAAGGGTGAATCTTTGGCAAAGGGAACTTATCATCTTTGAGAAAACCATTGAGGTTGATAGTCAATGACTAGTCTTTTCTTACACGAACAATTTGAAACGTTCTCAACATAGAATGCTTGACAAGCCCATTCGAGAATGTGTGGGCTCGATTAAAATGCGCCGTGGATTGGCATTCGACATGCAAGTTTTAGATCGAGGCGTCGTGCAGGATGTGTAACCTTTGGGGTTCACATCTTCGTTAAACGAAGGAACTTAACGAGGCGGGGTTTTCCACAAGGAAGGGGTGAAAGAGCTGGATGATTTTCGGGACAGCAGCGGGAACTTTGTTTTGAAAGACTCGTAGGGTGAGGAAACATCGAAATTGAGTATATCTCGAGGTGTCGATTATAAGGTAGAAATTGTTGCTTGTGCACGATACCTTTGGCGGAGACATTCAATTTGTGGATAAGTTGTAGAACATCGAAACCTATGAGGAGGTCCTTATCGTTGAGGAAGAACATGACATTAATCCGAGAGAACCTGATATCTGGAAAGGCGGATACCAGCGGGTTTCTTGGTAGCAGTGCAGTATTAAAATATTCACCGTTAGCGACTTTGAAAGTGGGTATGGTGTTCCAAAAGCTTCGGGAGGGGTATGGACGGATTAAGCGTAGTGTGTTACGAACCGGTATCGATGAATCTATGGCGGTGATAGGTTTGGCATATTTGGTAGGAAGGATCTTGATTTGTATGGATGGTAGAGGCAGATTGCTTGGGAGGAACATGTCGACATGCTCGATGTGGTGGATTGTTGCAGCGTCTTGGTCGAGCAGTCGAGAATCGGAAGACTACTGCATTTACATTCTTGATGACATGAAGGCATTTCTTCATCATAGCATCACTGTTGAGAATCTGAGGATTGATATCATCGTCCTCGAGAGGAGAGACTACATTGACATCTTTGCGATGGTCTGGCTGATTTTCTTTGGATTGTTAGGGCAAGATCTAGCAAAGTGCCCTTTCTTTTGCGGATGAAACACACGGAATCTTTACATTGCTTGGGTGTTGTGATTCTTCTGAAAAAACGGTAGGTTGGTTTGAGCTTTGAGGGCGGTGTCTGGAAGAGTGTTTAGGTTTAGGGAACTTATGGAAATGGGATTTTTCTTGGTAGAACAAGTGCGAGTTCTTTCGTCCTTGCATTTGATTGCAAGATGAGGTGTTTGCATGCACTCTTGAAGGTTCATGCTTTTCGTAAAGTGTTTGAAAAACTTTCTCTGCTCATGAAGTTTCTCGAGACAAAGAGGCAATGATCGATAGATCTTACCAAGGTAAGATCATCCAGTTTATCTGGTAGGAGTTGGTGTCTCTGAATATCGAAAATCTCTGTAGGAAGGCGCGCAAAAACATGCTTGAGGGTGATCATTAAAACCGTTCGACTGTAGTACAAAGGTCATCCTTTTAGTGCTTATCGAGATCTACGATGCGATGAGCGACACTTCATCGATGAAAATCTCGTCTGCGATTCATGCTGGGTTTGGTTCTCCAAAAGCGGTTGTCTGCGATCTCTAAGACTTGTAGTGCAGGTTACTGGAATAATGGGCTGCGCTATTCAAATGCCTTAGGAACCGATCACGGAGAGATCACAGAATCTTGGCGAGAATTCTTTAATAACATGATAACTATCGGCTCGGGTTTTGCCATCGAAGATCAAGCCAAGCGTGAGTTCTTGGAATCTATGGAACCATTTGGCTTTAGGAACATCGTAGTAAACCATGGTCCGTTAGATGGTTTGGAACTTGGATTAGGCATCTTTGTGGCGCATCATGAGCTGGCGGCATCTCTCTTGAGCTCATCTTCGTGAGGGTTCGTTGGGATGAAAATCCTCGGGGAATTGGAGGATCGTTGGATGTGGATGGTTGTGCCATATAAACATTAGAAACTTCCACGTAATTTTCCTCGGAATCATTGCGGAAGATCTGTTGATTACATTGGAGAAGAAGACTCGAAGGATGGATTGATCTGAATCGAGGGATCAACGTCTTCTTACGGCTATAAGACGAGTAGAGGCGATGCATGGGCTCTTTATCTTTGGGTGATACGATAGGTTCGAGGATAATTTCTTGAAATGTAATCGGTGTTCTTTGAGGAGAAGGGTAAGCTCTCTCGGTAGGTGGTGTGTGTGTTCGTAGGTTGGTGTTTGTGGTGGTGGAGGTGGTTGCCAAGGCTGGTTGAGGTCTGGGCATGGAGTGCAGCCTCGTGGGAGAGGGCCTTGAAGGAGTAGGTTGAGCATCGACCTTGAGGTGTTTGTACATGTTTGGAGAAACACCAGGAATCGGTGTAACTCTTGGGTCTTTTGGTGAGAGGAGGAGGCATTGATAATATGGTGGTAGGTGTCAAAGTATGGTGTAGGAGCAGGTAAAGGTTTAGTTTGACCACCCAAAGCAAGGGCGGTTGATGACCTTGTTTCTCGAACTGATTCTTTCAGCTCTGCAGTATACGATCTCGAACTTCCTTTTGGGTGAACTTTGGACCCGAATAATTGCGATCGATCATGGTGCAGACTCTATGTCGATCTAGATTACATCATGAAGGTCGTGGTATAAGCGGATCCGTTCTTGCGAAATGGCATCAACCTTCTTGTGGGTTATGCGGACTTGTGCTTGGACATTTTCCATCACGGTGTCGAGATTCCGGGATTACATTCTGAGGCTCTGGCATTACGGGTTTGCCGATTAAGCACTTTTCGTCTTCTTTGGTTCCTCAGTTGTCGGAGGAGAGCAGTTGGACATATGGTTTGGAAACCACTTTAGATTGTGGATACATTTGTTTTCCCAAGGAAGGGCGACTTTGGTAGAACTAGATCGATCATATAACGAGTTGGAGCAGAGGTTTGAGGCAGTTGGTTGTTGACTTCTTTCTGAGGTTTGAGGTATTGAGACTTGGGAGGATAGGACAACAGTGGTTGTAGTCTCAGCTGGAGTAAAATCTGGTTCATCATCTGATGAAGGATCTGGTGAAGGTCTGCAAGAACATTGCCTTGTAATCTTCTTTTTACTCCTGCGGCTTCTGTGGACGACTAGGTAGTCGTCGTCAGAATCGTCATCGTCACAGCATGGACGGTAGGGATCACACATGTGAGCACAGGAACATCCCGTATGAAATGGCCTTGCACCTTGCTAGGGTGCAGGATAGCCGTTAGTAGTGAAACTATGGATGGGAAGTTTTTCTTGGTATGCGAGCAGGCGGATATCATAGCGATGTATGAAAAGGAAGTTACGGGAGGTTGACTTTCGGGGGTTGGAAGGTCGTCCGAGACGATGCCGTCTGACCTTTTTCAAATTGGGCTTACGAAGTCGGATTGGTTGGGAATTACGGTGGAATTTCTCATGGTTGGAGAGCCATTCCAGGTGGCATCGACTTGAGAAGTTAGCTTTTGGATCTGTTTGGGGATTTGGACAATGGTTGGTATGGTTTCGTTTGTCGGCTAAGATCATGAGGGTATCTGTGGAGGTGTGAGAGTTGGAAGATCAAGAGCATGGTTTTGAAGTCATAAACCATTTGGTGATGTAAAGTAGCCATTTTGAGGTGACACTTGCTCGGCGCCTTGGATGCGGATTTGGACTTTCAAGGTTTTGAAAGGTTCGGATCTTGAGGATAGGTTGAAGTTTGGGTAAAGGTTAGAAGTACCTTTGCACTGCGTGTAGGGTTGTAACGGTACCAATAACGACATGTTGGTACTCTTTGAATCTAGTATCCATAAGAGCCATTCTCGCCGTGACGTGACGCTACGACCATGAGCGTTAAGATCATACGTACTCCTCCGGTGGAGGTGAGTATAACGCTTCACGTTCCAGGTTGGTGATTAACTCTTACGGAATTTCAAGGGTTACATCTTGCTGCTTGAGTTGCTTGCAAAGCACCTTGGTCTAGTTTGGAAGGCGTACATACTCTTTAGGGAAGGACGTCTAGTAGTAACAAGAGAGCGGATAGATCTAATTACTGAATTAGATCGGTGGTAGAGTTAGTAAGGACTAATAAGAGGTAGGAAGACTCGGAAATTTATGCAGTGCGGAACATAGGAATATTCAACAAGGTTTCTATTTTATTGGATAGGTGTTTTGTACAAGACCTTGGTAAGGATAAAGGTGAGGATATGGGACCATGGAGACTCGGTCTCAAAAGCTTGAGTTTGAACTCGAATCCATGAGTGTAAAGATGTCTTTCTGATTCTTGGATCATGAATCTTCTATCATATACCACTCTCTTGAGAGGCGGGTAACTTCATTGTAATCGACAAATCGTTGGGCTCGTGCCAAGCGAGATTGGTATCAAAACTTCCCTTAAATCAATATGGCTGCGATATAAGCTGAGTTGGTATCAAAACTTCCTAATCAATATGGCTCACGATACCAGTGAGATATCGATAGATCATGGAACACCATAACATCGATACCAAGCGGGATCCACTAACTTTCATAGAAAGTCGGTCCAGAACTCACACGGAGATCCGGCGGTAGATGCAGGGCATTGTTATACGAGCAATGGCAGACAAATCGTCCATGGGGCCGATAGCCCGCATGCTGGGTTTCAAGTAATATACCGACACCACGGAGAAATCATGCTAGCCACTCCGGGCATCTCTTGAATTGAGCAGTGTGTCT